>JARHVA010001283.1:0-600000 GCA_037957365.1 Torreya grandis | reverse complement strand
TCTAAGCAAAAAGAAAAACCCCTCATACAATGGTCAAATGGACATCAATTTTAAGGTTGAAACTACCTTATGATAATCAAATGTGCATCAAATTTAAAGTCAATAATTTTTATTAACATTTTATGTTATTATACTCTACATCCCTCCTCTCCCCTTTCCCATCCTACCCCTTAGCTACCATTGTAGATTATGTCTATCGACACAACTATGCCATTATTTAGGGTTAAATTACATAAATATAGCATTTTTTTATATAGTATATTATATATCTCTGGGTTGAATTCAATATTATAAGCACTCCTGTCAACTTTCATTGGGTGAAATCACCTTTTTAATGTGCACCATCTAGTTCACATAAGCTTATTTTCAATATCCCCCTTCTATTAGACATTTTCTAGTTCACATAAGATTATTTTAAAAGTTTTCTTTTATATTCATCTTATCTTAAGCTTTAGCTCCCCTCTAGGTCATGTGCACACACATTCCATGTAGAATAGGATTACAGAGCAAGTTAGTCCATGCGTTTAATACATAAAATAAATGACAAACATAAAAAACATAATGTGCTAGGTCTACTCCTTCAATGAGCATGGATCAATAGAGTCAATAAGCTTAGTTAAGAAAACTTGGACAATGCCTTCTGCAAGTGGCCCTCTTCTAAGATCGATTCATTAAACGTATTTGTACCCATATTTGGTACTCCAAGTCTTCGTCAATGCGATAGCACAAGCGTCTCCATACATCTCTCTTTGCACCAATGGCTTTGGTTCTTGATTTGATCAATGTTGAAAGGATGAGTGAAGCTCTCTAGTGATATTTTTCTAGAGTTTTCCTACACCAAAAAGAGCTTCTTGAAGTTATTCCTGCATAATAACATTACAAAAAAAAAAGCTTTAAAGTTATGGGCGTGGCTCATGTATTTATAGCTTTTTAAAAATGAGCTAATTAATTTCTAGCCCTCCATCCCAAGATCAAGATGGAGGGTCACAAATCCATTTGATTTTGGAGAGATAAGCAATAAATATAGTCATTAATATTTGGAAGAATGAAGCATTAATGAGGCATTGGTAGCCTTAATCCTAATATTTATCTCCATTAATACTTTGTGGATAACACTCCTATGATGATGTCATGGGTTACGTCATAGCCTAGATATTTTGAATTATGATTTTTTATAATAAATAGTCAATAACTATCTATGAATTTATCACTTAAGCTTTTAATCTAATTTTTTTTGCTTAAATGATTTCACTTAGGTGTTTTACAATTCTTAGAAATTGGTTGCTTATTTAATCAAACTGGTCACAAATATCAATTTACTTAGTCACAATTTGACTAAAGTTAAATTAGAGGAATGTGTCAATTGTGTATAAGGTACTTGAAGTGAATTAGGAGAAGATAAAAATTCCATACAATGCATTTCCCTAATCAGGGATACATGGATGTGAATTGGTGCATGTACATGACACGTACAATTAAATTATAACACTTTAGTGATTTTGGTCAAGTTTGTGCACTATTATATAAAGTTGTTCAGATTTGTAATCTTGGCATGACAGTGACAGGAATTGGATGTCTACATTTTGTCTTTATTTTAGAAGGTGTAGAGAAACATTTGGTCAAAGTAACAACTTTTCAAAGAATAAAAAGGTTACTTAAAATGATTATAATTAGAATAAAATTCATTCAACTTTCCATTAAATTCTACATGAGCTACATAAAATAGGGTTACAAAAAATTCCCCAAACAATGTTTGGGTGGCCTATGATGCCCCCTCAATGGGAGAGTGACAAAATTTTACTTTTGATGGGTTGAATCTCGATCAAAAGAAAGAAACACGTAATTCAATAAGAGAAGCCAAAAATGGAATAATTAGAAGAAAGCAACTCAAAAATAGATAAACGAGGCTAAAATAGTCTCCCATGAAGAACCAAGGTAACAATAAGTCCACGAGGGAAGATTGAATCAGAATATGGATTTGGATGTGTATTTGTTTGCCATGATTTTGATATGATAATGTTAGGATCTGCACGTCCTTAATTAGCATACATATTATTGATTTATCCTTATTTCTGCTTAATGCATGACTAGATACTAGAGATTGATTTAGGAGATGCACATCCTAAATCAATATAGAAGTATCCAAAAATGTTGGGTAAATGGATTTTTAACATAAATCGATATGTAAGCCAAGAGATACATGTCCTGAAGTAGAAAGAGGTAATGTTTGTTTCCAATGTATGGCTCATGAGGGGAGGATGATATACTAGTTAGGTAGTGGATATGCAAGACAATGCTTTTAGAGATGTATATTTGGTGCAACATTGGCTTGTAAGACTGGATCACTTAGTGTTTATTATGGAAAATGAAATTATGCATCATAAGTATGATTAACTTATAATAACATTGAATTTTGAATTACAAATGGACCAGTTCAGACATGAATATTTACAACTCAAAATAATGATATAAATACCAAAATCAAAGTTGTAAACATTTACATTTGAGCCAAAAACAAAAGGAAAGAACCAAAATTAAAAACAAAAACTTAACCAACTTAAGAACAAGATAAGAATTATCAAGACTTAAGTGGAAACAAAAATATACAAAACACAAACAAGTAATATAGCAATCTAGATACACAAGGAAACAACTCAAACCCAAGTTTAAGGAAAGATTTGAGAAGTTTTCAAAATGTATGTAGACATTACACTAAAAAAAAAGTGCATAAGCCTAGAAAGAAAACACATAGAACACAATGTAATGAAGACAAAGATATTCAATGTAAGCAATCAACAATTATGCATGTGTAATGAATAAGGTATTATGCTTAAAGTATGAACAAGCTACCAAACTAGAGGGAATGGAAGAATAAGGAAGGGGTGGTCGAGCTAACTCTAAATGCATTAGGCAATTAGATGTTGCCTAAATAGTCCCATAGATATGAGTTTCAACATGGAATTTAGGCCAAATGTAGTTATCCTAGGAATCAGGATGGAAAAAATATGATGATAAGAGGATAAAAATGATTAATATAAGAAAAATAAGAATGGACTCATAAAATAATGAGAGCATATAGGTCCAATATTACTCATAAAATTGTGAGAGAGTAAAGGCACAGGGTATAATAAGATGAAAACAAGAGTGGCTGAGTTGACCCAAGATGACCCATGCATCCAAGCATTGCCTACATAATCTGTGTGGACCTTAGGCCGATGTAGTTCTCCCAAAAAAGGGAGTATAATGAAAGAACATAAATGATGAAAATAATAAAGGGGAAACCCACCTAGAAGATAACATGGTTTCATAACTCTCATGGAGATTTTAAGCCCACCTTCTTTAACTAAAAATGTTTTTAGTATTTTGTCTGGCATTTTCTAATGTTTTTGGGTTATTTGGAATAAGGGGAATAACCTAAATATGTTCAAATGTACAAAGAATCATCTAGAAAAGGACCCTGGTCCTTAGGTAGAGGCTCAAATAATAACTAAACCAGTGATAACGGTGCTCCTATGAACTAACAACAAAATCAGAGGTCTAGGGGAATACCATGCAATAGAAAATATGAACAGGTAGAAAAGGCATCAATGAACTACCAAACAGGTGAAACCATGTGTCGAGATGCCCTAAGAGACTAGCCCAAAAATGGTACTATTGATGATGATGTTGATCAATTTGAAATACCTCTAAAATATTCATTAAATATGTCTACATGTTATTTCATAATCAAGATCATGACTGGTAATAGGATTAGAATGGTCTAGAAGAATAGGTAATAGAAATTAGGAATGGTCCAATTAATAAAATTCTTTTTCTAAAAGAATTAGAATAGTCCAACAGGTAACAAATAGGAATGGTCCAAGAAATAATAGAATAGTCTAGGTATCAATAAAATAGTCAAGGAAAGTAAGTACAAATGGTCCATGTAACAAAGTGGGAATGGTCTAGGTAACAATATAGGATTGGTCTAGTGGGTACAATAATGAGAACAATCTAGGTAATAATTTACAATGAGTGCCCCTAATAAAGGGATCTTATAGATAATGGAACATAATAGAATTCAAGCATGGAAATGATTGAGGTGCATTATGTTCATGGGTTACTTGAGCTCATATCCCTCTTGAGTATCCATCTTTTAGGCCCCATAACCATTATTTGTAGTGAGCACAAATAGACCCAACCAATTAGCTTCAAACTTGCCTTTCTTTTTATCTTCGATGTTGGTGTTCTCTTGATTTTCTTTCAGGACCAAGTCACCAACTTCAAATTATCGAGGGAAAATGCATTTGTTATAGATATGGCATAGCCTATTTTTATAAGCTTACAAATGGTGTAAGACAACCCAACACTTTTAATCTAGAAGCTCCAATTTTTACAATCTAAAAACTCAATATTCTTCATCATCAATAATGTCTTGTAGTGAGACACACAATGAAGGAAACTTGGTATTGACGGGAATAATGACATCTAAACCATAGACTAAAGAGCATGGTGTCGCTCATATGGGGGTTCAGTTACTAGTTCGATAAGCTTATAGGGTGGAGAACAACTGGAAGTACCTATCACGATCGATGTCATTGATAATATTCTTAAGGATTACAATAATGGTCTTTTTAGATGCCTCATCTTGACTATTGCTTTGTAGGTTATGTGGTGTGTAACATTTATCTTTGATATTGAATTGGGTATAGAGAGCTTTAACATCCTTGTTCTTGAAATAACCACCATTATCAGAAATGAGTTTGGTGGGGATGCCATAATGGCATATGATATGAAAATAAATGAACTTGGCTATCTGCATATTGGTTATATAAGTGAGGGGTGTGGCCTCTATCCACTTGTGAAATACTCCATAGTAGTAAATATGTGGTTTTGGCCATCAAAGGAAATAGGGTTTATTTTCTTGACAAGATCAAGTCCCCAAGTTGAAAAAAACCATGGTGTGGTAATTGATTGGAGTGGTCATAAAGGTGCATGTATCAAATTTTTATGCTTATGATAAGCAACACACTTCTTGACATAGTTGTAGGCATCTATCTCCATCTTTAGCCAGTAATATCATGTATAGAGAATTTTCTTAACCAAGATCATGCTATTGGTGTGGGACTCATAAATTCCTTCATGGACCTCTTTAAGAGCCAACTTATATTTTCCCAAAGATAAGTAATGAAGCAAAATTCCATCATAACCTCTATGATAGAGTGTGTTTACAAGGATTGTATAATAGGATGCTCAATGAAGGAATATTTTGATATGGTTCTTTGAAAGGTTCAACAAAAGGGTTTGATCTTGGAGATAATATATAGGTCTTGGTACCAAGGTGGATTGGGACCAACAATATGACATACTTTATCTGAATCTGGAAACACATGAGCTGACTATAAAAGATTTTTGATGAGGAACTGATACTCTTTGGCATCACCGGTAACTTGTATCATGGACCCAATGGTAGCCATGGCATCTTTCATTTGGTTATTGACCTGTGATATTTGTTTAAAATGAAGAAACTAAAAGTGTTATTTAAGAGTATCCACTATACACTTGTAAGGTACAAACTTCTTATCTCTTGTTTGGTATTAGTCAGTGACCTAGTTGATGATTAGCGGTGAATCACCATATACCATCAACTGCTTAATATCCCACTATATTTCTAGATTAAGTCCAACAACCAGAGCTTCATATTCAGCCATATTGTTGGTACAATGGAAGCCAATGTGAAATGCCTTGGGAATAAGATCCCTTTATGATGTGATTGGTAAAATATTGGCTCTAGATCCATGACAGGTGAATGAATTGTCAAAGTATATTGTCCATTATTTGGACTCAATAGGTACCTCATCCAAGGTCATGATTGATTCATCTAGAAATCCAAATGAAAGATGGTGTTAATCAAAGGAGCTTCAACAAGTTGATCTGTGAGAACTTATCCCTTGATGACCTTTTGATTTTGGTATTCCACATTGAATTTGCTCAACAACATAACCCATTTGGCCATGCAGCCTATGAGAGTGGTATTTGAAAATAAGTACTTAAGTGGCTCAATCTTGTCTATCATAATGGTTTTGTTATTCAACATATAGTGTCACAATTTTTGGGAAGTGAACACCATTAGAAGACAAGATTTTTCCACAGGTTTATAACTATGCTTATAAGTTACTAATGTTCAGTTGAGATAATATACTACATGCTCTTTTCCTTATTCATCATGATAGGCCAAAAATGCCCCTCGTGCATGTTATGTTGTTGTTATGTATAGGAGTAATGGTCTATCTTACATAGACAGAGTCAATACTAGTAGATTAACCAAGTAGGTCTTTAATTTTGTATATGTTTGTTTATAACCTATATCCCATTGAAATGTGACACCTTCCTTCAAAAGGTGTGTAAATGGATGAAACTTACTAGCCAACTATGATATGAAATGATGTACAGACTAAATTTTACCCTGTAAGCTATGAAATTGTTTCAAATTGGATAGAGGAGGCATTTCCACAATAGCTTTGACTTTAGCCAGATCTACCTTAATACTTCTTTGTGACATAATGAACCCTAGTAGTTTTCCCAAAGTGATTCCAAATTCACAATTCTTAGGATTGAGATGCACCTTGTACTGACGAAGCCTCTCAAAGATTCTCTATAGAACATCAGGGTAACCTGAACATGTTTTTGATTTAGCTAAGATATCATCCACATAGTCTTCAATGATGTTATGCACATGTCATGAAAGATGAAAGTCATGGCATGCTAAGAGGTTACACTTGCATTCTTCAGGCCAAAAGGCATGACTTGATAACAAAACGTGCCTCATGGAATGGTGAGTGTGGTTTTGTGTTGGTCCTTAGGTACAATCTTAATCTAGTCATATCTTAAAAATCCATCCATGAGGGAAAACATTTTGTATCCAACCATTGAATCGACTATTATGCCGATGTTAAGTAGTGGGAAATCATCTTTAGGGAATGACTTATTAATGTCTCTTAAATTAGTACATAGGTAAATGCTTTGTGGCTTTTTGATGACTAGGATTATGTTAGAGATCCACTAAGAATAGTCAAGTGGTTAAATGAACCCTGTACCTAGTAACTTTTCTAACTCTTTTTTTTTACTTAGATGATAATGCACGAATGCATTTTCCATAATTTATGTTTGCTTGGTTTGACATCTAGATGAACAACTAGGTGATGTACCACCAATGAAGGGTCAAGATCAGACATGTCTAAGTAGGACCTTGTAAATATATCAATGAAATCTTTCAAAATGGTAATAATGAATTCACGCTCCTTGTTGGTGAGGGATGCACTTAGATAAATAGTTTTTGGATCATCATAAGTATCAATGTTTACCTCCATAGTATATTCAACTAGTAATGTTGATTTGTCTTTAATAATAATAGGAAAGGATGTTAGGAACTTGTGTCCTACCCTTCTCTTTGTATTATTAGTGTATTAGTGGCTATGGATGCATATGCTTTGTAAGTCATCCCTTTAACATATTTGAATTATCCCTCATACATGGGAAGTAGTAGTTGTTAGAATAAATTTAGTATTTAAGTAAGTGTTGAGGCCCAATGAAGGCATCCATGAATATTATTATATTGAGCTTACCCAAAGGAGGTTGCCCCCTCAAAGTGGCCCTCAATATAAAGGTTATTTTGAGTTATTTTTCTAAGTTTATTTAATTATTCATTTATTTTCTATAGTTTGTAAATATGTGCAAAATAATCCTCACATCTGGTATCATAACACTTTTTTGGCCTGCAAGTAGATTTTGGATGTTTTTTTAATTAGTGGCTTTCTAGGAGCTACACCATTTATAGAAATATTTTTCCTTGCCTTTGTTTTATACATATTTATTACAGGTTCATATAAGGGTAAATAACCCTATACATAACTATGGGAAGTACTTGGGTATAATCCCTAAAAATCATTGTGAGGAGTACCACAAGAATCTCAAAGTAACTAACCTATTAAGAGGACCTACTAGCAAAAAGGCCAGTGACCCCATCTCAATTGACTAGTTTCCACTTGTGGGGCAAATGAAGAGTTGTCACTTAGGGGTAAATCCATGGCTAATTTTTTTTGGAGAGTGGTACTCATTTAGATAGTATTAGTGTCTAGAGAGACTCCTTAAAATTATTAGGCATCTAAAAAGACTTGGGGCCCATATCCACCATAGCAGTTTATGAAGACCAACAACTAATTGAGAACAGTTGGTAACTACACACTTGCCGATAGACTTTTGGTAGGAGTAACCAAGAAGAAATAATTTTTCACCATATATCTACCTCTATAGTTACGTTAAATCTCAAAATTTACCCAAACACCTAACATTGAATTCTTCACATTTTCTTCCTTGAGAGTCCATATCCAAATTCCACTTCTATTAGCCAAAAATCACAATTTTTTATTTTTTGGGTTTTGCCATAAGTTCTTTAATTTTTGTCCTCCTTCAAAACTTTCCCACAATGTTCCTTTCCCTTTTTTTCTCATTTATCTCTCTTAGACATTCTTTCCATTTTTTTATTAAAATTTTAAAATCACCCTTATCTTCGTCAATCCTAATCAGGAGGTGCCAAAAAATTAGTAAAAGTACATTTACCCCTTTCTATTGAGTCTAAATTAAAAAAATTCCTTATTGAACATTTATTAAAGCATAATTTTATATCCCTTTTACAAAAAATGGTTATGGTAGCCACTCATGTAGGCACAAAGATCATGGAGGAAGAAATTACAACTTTGAAAACCTACGTCATTGAGTCAATCAATATGTTGCATTGGCTGAATCAACATAATCACCTTTTGCTTAATAAATTATAAGAGTCTTCTTCAGAGAATAGTTTATCTTCTCCCCAAAAATCACATGGGACTAAGTTGGACTTTCCACTATTCAATGGTACAAATCCTACAAGATGGATATATCAAATTGAGAAATTCTTCAACCTTCACAATACTTATTCTATCATCAAAGACCCAATTACTTCCTTCCACTTGGAATAAGAAGTACTCCAATGGTACCATTATTATTTCAAGTTGAATGATGAAATCAATTGAAAAACCTTTTCATCCTTACTTTTGGGTAGGTTTGGTCCCTCAACATTGGAGGACTTTATATGAGCTCTCACCAAACTCTGATAGACAAAGACCGTTCATGATTATCAGATTGAATTTGAAAAATAGGCTAATCACACTGAAGGGTTATCAGATGACTTATTGAAGAGTTGTTTTATTAGTAGACTCAAAGAGACAATCCAATTTAAGGTAAAAATATTTCAACCCAACAACATGATAGATGACTTGGGTCTAACTAAGTTACTAGAAGATAAAATCTCATCACAACGTCGACCTCCCACTTTCCCATCTGTAAAGAACACATCGAACTAGTGACTAAACACAACCACACTAGTCAAGCTCCTTACTAAGGCAGAGATGTGGGTTGATAAGGATAAACGGTTATGTTATAATTATGATGAAAAATAGGTTAAGGGTCATAGGTACATCACACAAAATATCTACTTACTATATGTGGAATCACCACCAGAATGAGATAGTGAACTAATATCTAATAATTCCAAGATGTTCAAATAAAATGAAACCCCTCTGAGGACTCAATGGCTTAGGAGACTCAACCCAAGATATATCTACATGAACTAGTAGGTGTTACCACCCATCAAACCATGAATATCAAGGGGTTCTTTAAAATTATCCCTCTCATAATCCTCTTTAACTCTAGGATCACTCATAATTTCATCGATCCCCACATTGCTAAAAAGACATTGATCTACATACCCTTATTATAGATTTGAAGTCATGCTTGATAATGGAGGAACATTTTCATGCTAATTGAAGTGTTATAATGTGCATATAGCGATGGGAAATTACACTTTTCACTTAGATATGTTTTCCCTACTCTTAGGGGGATGTGATGTGGTCTTAGGGGCGCAATGGCTCTACAATTTGGACCTATTCTATGGGGTTTTTTTTAGCTTTTGGTGCAGTTCATAGATAGTTAATAGAAGCACACCTTAAAAGGGTTATTTATTGGATCTACTAATATCATCAGTTCTCATTGCATGGAAAAAATTCTAAAGAAAGGATCACATGGGGTCATTATCAAGCTACACTCTATCCAACTCCAACTCCCTGCTACTATTAACTACCTTGATGATATACAAATTATCCTCAACAAGCATGCAACCATTTTTATAGAGCTAGTGGGTTTTCCCCCATTCATCCCTGAATATCATTACATCCTAATCCTTCTAATAAGCATCCCACCCAACATCCAACCATACCACTATCCCTATCTATAAAAGATTGAGATTAAATAATTAGTATGACAACTCCTCAAGTCTAGAGTTATTCACCCCAACACTAGCCCATACTCCTCCCTAGTGCTTCTTATCCTTAAAAAATATGGGTTAAGTTTCTCTACATTAGATTCTATGCCCTTAACCACCTCAATGTCAAATATAAATTCTTAATTCCATTCATCAATGAGCTTCTTGATGAGTTCCACGAGGAATTTTTTTTTTCCAAATTTGATCTTCATTCAGGGAATCATCAGATCTATGTACATGCTAATGACATTACAAAAAAACCTTATGCACTTATGATGGTCATTATGAATTCTTAATCATGCCATTTAGACTTACAAATGCCCTTTAAACATTTTAGGCACTAATGAGTAAAATCTTTTTGCCTTTCCTCTATCAATTTATTTTGGTTTTCTTTGATGATATTTTGATCTACAACCACACATAGGCTAAGCATCTATAATATATTGATAGGGCATTACAAATTTTAGCAAATAATCAATTATTTTCCCACCAATCCAACTGTTCCTTTGGTCAAGAGGAAGTTGAATATCTAGGGCACATTATTTTAGTCAATGGGGTCCACATGGATCTAGAAAAAATTAGTACCATGAAACATTGGCCTTAGCCACCAACCCTAAAGAACCTTTGTGGCTTCTTAGGCCTTATGATATACTACCACAATTTCATCAAGGATTATGAAAATATCATATCTCCCTTCACTTATTTATTGAATAAGGATGCATTCACATGGAATGCTACAACTAACCAGGCATTCATGGCACTCAAATAGGTTATGTGTAACACACCAATTTTGGCCATGCCAAACTTCACCAAAACTTTCACTATCTAAAGTGATGCCTATGGAAATAGCCTGGGTACTATTCTTCTCCAAGAGGGTCATCCCACTAATTTCACTAATAAATCCCTTTCTTGATGAAATTTGGCTTTATCTACATATAAAAAGGAAATGATGGCAATACTACATGCATTACAAAAATGGTAGTCATACTTGGGAATAATTTTTACATCAAAACCAATCACCAAAGTTTACAATACTTCCTAGAATAATGGGTCTCATCATCAACATAATAGAAATGAGTCAACAAACTCATGGGATATGATTATGAGATCAATTATAATAAGGGTAAAGATAAAGTCATGGTAGATGCTCTTTCATGCACATTTGAGGACTAGACTCCCCTTTTTTCCATCTCTATGCCCATTCCAAATTGGTTAGAATGTGTACACCAAGGGTATGTCAATGATCTTTACCTACACCACCTCATTCAAAAATTGATCACTAATCCCTCTATAGCACCACATTATTCATGGGATAGTGCTTCTCTATGTTAGAAGCATTGTTTGGTGCTTCTCAATAACACAAATCTCCATCAGGGTATATTATATGAAATCCATGCTTCTCCCTCAGTAGGGCACTTAGGATTTATCAAAACATATGAGTGGGTATGTCAAAACCTATTTTGAAAGGGGATGGAAGGGTAAATTTAAATGATGGTCAAATGTGATACCTACTAATGCAACAAAGGTGAAACAATAATGATTCCTAGTTTGCTTGAGCCCATGCCCATTTCTACTAGGATCTAGACTGATATTTCTATGGATTTCATTGAGGGACTCTTTAAATCTAGAGGAAAAATAGTGATCCTAGTCATGATAGACCATTTCTCCAAATATAGTAAATTTTATGCCCTTAACCATCCTTATACAACCTCCATGGTCGCACAAGTTTTCTTGGGTCAGATCTTCTGTCTTCATGGCATCCCTTCTTCAATTATATCTGATCATGATGCAACTTTTACCATAAATTTTTAGATGAAGTTATTTCAATGCATAGGCACACAATTGAGGATAAGCTTTGGGTATCACCCTAAAATAGATGGCTAGATAGAAATTGTCAAAAAATGCTTGGAAACATTCTTTCATTGATTTAATTCAAAACAACATCAATAGTTGGAAAAGTGGCTCTCCTTCGTAGAATGATGGTCTAATACCTCTACAACACTTTTATTAAAATGACTCCATGTGAAGTGGTTTATGGGCAAGTTCCCCTAGAAATTCTCCCATATATCCCAAATAGTTCCCCAATTTAGGTGGTAAACACTACTCTCTGACATCAAGATTAGATTCTCAGCACCCTACAAGGCAATCTCCATCTGGAACAAAATTGAATGAAACAACATGATGATTAACACCATTCTGAGCACACCTTTCAACCCAGTGATATGGTTTTTCTTCATTTGTAACCATATAAGTAATCATCCTTAAAACTAAAAGGGAAAATAAAATTGCCTCAAAGTTTTATGGGCCATATAAGGTTCTTCAATAGATTGAATCCATTACTTACAAGTTGGAGTTTCCACCTTCCTCCCAAGTTCACCCAATATTTCATGTCTCTTGTTTGAAGAAAATTCTTGGAACCACCATCAGAGTGCAACAAGTTTTACCAAAAATTGATAATTAAGGCTCTATCCTTCTCAAACTGAAAGCAATCCTAGATAGGTGTACCTACCAACTTTTCTCCCACTTAATCACAGAAGTCTAAATCTAGTGGCATGACATGAAACTAGAAGGTGCCACTTGGGAAACACCATTCCAAATTCATCAATAATTCCCACATCTGATGTTTTGAGGATAAAGCTTTTTCTAAGGGGGAAGGGATGTTAGGAACCTATGTCCTACCCTTCTATTTGCATTATTAGTGTATTAGTCTCTATGGATGCATATGCTTTGTAAGTCATCCCTTTACCATATTTGAATTATCCTGCATACATGGGAAGTAGTAGTTGTTAGAATAGATTTAGTATTTAATTAAGTGTTGAGGCTCAATGAAGGCATCCAAGAATATTATTGTATTGAGATTTCTCAAAGGAGACTACCCCATCAAAGTGGCCTATGATCTAAAGGTTATTTTGAGTTATTTTCCAAATTTTATTTCATTGTTTATTTATTTTCTATAGTTTGTAAATCTATGAAAAATAATCCTCACAAAGGAAGAGAATAGATCCTCTTCATCTATGTTTTGATCAAAATAATCACCAATATATGAGGAATATGAATCTACCATGCTAGGCAATGGATATTTGGCAAATACTTTAAGAAAATCATGAATAAGGTATTCAATTTTTTTTGTTCTTCAGTACTGATAAAAAAAGAAATGGTAATGTATGGATTAAGTGGACATTGCACTTTCTAAAGAGAGAGGCGAACTTATCCATCTAAAAGTGCCTAAAACAAGTTTTCACTCAAGGACTTATCTTTTTATTTACTCTTTTCCTAACCCAAGGGTGCCCCAAAGAGGTTTTCACCTAAGGATCTCGATGTTTTACTTTTATCATGACCAAGGAAGTTTTCCTACTCTTCAAAATAGGTAGTAAGGTCTAAATGGAAGTCAAAGCCTTATTTGTGATTATGAACTGATAATTCATATCTAAGGCCCATGATCTCAACAATAGATTCCTCATTCTAAAATTCATCTAATGGTATGATAGAGTCTTACTGGTTTGAATTGACTAAGTTAGGATGATGAAGGGTGAGAGGATAATGGGTTGTAATGGTCATGATGGCATTGAAATAAAATAAATTAGTATCTGCTAGCTCATCATAGGTGCTAAAATGGGACATTACATCATTTTTGAGAGTTTCATTATCATTCAATGAAGATGAATCACTTTGAAAATTAATGGGGTCACCCCAAGTGGTATAAATCTAAGACCTCAATTCCCTATAGGTTTAGTAGCTAAAATAGGTTCAATACTTCCCTAAACTTTAGACCCCAATCCTCTACCTGTATAGTCCAAGTTATCCATGATTATGTTTTTTATATGATACTTGGCACTCTAGAATCAATTAGCAAACCCATCACCATACAACCAACCTCCTTTGGTGCTAGTGGCTTGATCTTGATTGGGCGATGTATCAGGTACAAAGATAAGTGGCTCTTGTAAAGTGGATTTAGCTTTATTTTGTCAAATCATGTTGGGCCTATTAATATTTTTATAAGGTCTAGGATGGCCATAGGACATAGGAGACTTTGGCAATTTGCTGATGTGTAATACATCATGAATGCTATATGTGGTAGTACCATTGTCTTGAATAGTGAAATGGGTAGACATGGTAGAAAGAAATATATTAATAAAATTGGAAGTGATGTCACTAGGGTTGATATAACTAGAATTGGGAGGTTTAGAAACCACTCCCTTACCTTTCTTTCCTGCTAATTTAGTATTAAGACAATGGGTGTAGTTTTCATACTAAGCGTTTACATGTTTACAATATTGATATGGATATAAATCCTCTAGACCAGGATGAGGGAATTTGATGCATTGATGTAGGGTAAGAGGGATTACTCGTACTTCATGGAGCCAAGGATGACTAAGAAGAAGATTGTAAAGTAGTTATATATCAATGAAATGGCATAGGGTATCATGGGTAGTAGGCATTCCTTTTCCAGTAGGTATTTATATAGGACACCTATGTGTAGTTCAAACAATAGTGTTAATGGAACCATCCCAAGTTGATGATAGTGTTTGCAGTTCTAGAGGCACCTAATCTAAAATATAACAACTATTCAAAAATCTTATTCTAGTCTTATTCTTGATTGTTCCAAATCCAAAATTATGTCAAAATCAAAACTAAGTACATTATTTCTTTATCATTTCCATATCTAACATAGTTATATTTACTATTTTTAACCTATCTCAGTTTAATGAATTTAGCATACATTATGTCTGAGTTTAACCTTTAATTGGCCAAGTTTAGATATGATTATCACCCTTGTGCATTATCATTTTATATATTGTTAATCCTATCTATCCAAGTAGGATCCTTATCCAATTTAGGGTTAAACAAAAGGAAATGTTCAATATTTACATGCTCATGGATCATGGATCTAGTTTATTCCTGTATCACATTCAAGTACTGTTGGGATTTTCTCTATCTAGGCATAACTTTCCTTAGGCATGTGTTGAAATGATTAAAGCCAAATGTACTGGCACACTGGCATTTCATGCAAGAATGATTTCTCATTCACTCACCCAAAGCACATAGCGAGGTACTGATTATCATTAGATTTGTCATGCAAAGGGGTACTAACATATAATGGTTTCAAATGCATCCACTTTACTCAATGATTAACCAAAAAAATAAATACACAGTAACTATAGACCTAAACTCAATTAATTGAACTTTAATATATAATATTACCAACACCATTGATTCATAATCAATACAATGACATTTAATTAACACATGTTCCATTCATTGTATGGAAAAGAGATTCATAGGTTACTTAAATAAATGCATAGTGAAACTCAATCATATAACTTTGTTATCTAGTTGAGTATAATAATAACAAATAGCACAATAGTGTCCTCGATCACATCAATGGAACAATAATCAACAACATCATAAAGTTATATCCAAGGGCATTTATACTTGATTTTCCATGACCAAGTATTTATAGTAATAATCACACTCATAGTAACTTGCCAATTATCATCAATGGACTTGAGTTGTGGTGGCCAATTGTATTATTTTCCTAAGGAACCATGCCTTTGTGCCCCTATATTATCTCTTTGGTACTAGATCTTCACCTCCTAGCGTCTATCTTCTTGTGGGATGGTGTTATATTATTGATTGACTTAGTCTCTTGTATCCCTTATAATCATTCTATAATCATCTCTTCACTCTACAAACATTCTGCTCATGTTTCAAGTTCTTCAATATTAGGTTATCCATTTATTATGCATATTTAATTTGACTGGGTCCTTCCCATGCCATGGAATCTTGCACCATGATATTTTTCACTATGACTCTTTCACATCATGGTTATTCTACACTATTATTATTTAGTAAAGAACTTATCCAAAATTTGGGGTCTAACATCACCCCACACTATGCCATTAGTCCATCCTAGATGAAGGACTAGTCTCAAGTTCCACCAAAAACTCAGATCCAACCTAATCGATCTACTTCTTAACCCCTTCGTAATGTGACACAATGTTCATCATATTTGTCATTATTTCTTCAACTATTAATTTTAGCTTCTTGGTCTCTTTGGTTTGGTTGAGGCACTCGCCTCCTTTATTTACTAAATGTTCTAGGGATGTGAAAGCATCCTTATGAACTCCTTTAAGCATGGTAAACTCAAAAACAACTTGTCCTCAGAGTGTCATGAAGTTTATGTTTATTTACTATCTGTGCACACTTAAGTGTTCCTCCATGACCTCTACATATTTAAATGCTTTGGTGCACTCCAAGTGGAATTTTATTAATAAGGCTTTATCAGTTAATTTTTGTCACTAAAGCTCTTCCATTTGAATTTGAGATTCCAAAAACTTGCTGGGATGCACCAAATTTTCAAAAACCCCATCTAAAATGGGAATGACATATCCAACTCTATGCAAGGCTCACTTCACACCTCCATAACTTATAAAAACTACTCTATTGCCCATAGTTTCTCATCTTGGGGGCTAAACTACTCTTTGCATCATTTCAAAAGTAGTTCTACTAGGGTTTCTAGTTTGTCTATCACCTCACGAGGTAGGGGGACTCCATTCGATAGTGTTAGGTTTTGGATTATTATTTCCTTATAGATGTTTAATGTTTTAACATTGGTAACTATTTATACCTTTAATTGGTGCTTTAATTCAGCCAACTCTTCCTCCAACTTTGTTCTATCGATGACCTCTTTATTATATAACCCCACCATCTTGGCATGTTTCCTCTTGACTCACCATGCATCAAACTCTATGAAGGCATTTTGCCTTACAACCTTAAATGCCATTTTTAAGAGTGTTGTGCTAGCTTATACAGAGGAAAGTTAATGGGGTTCCAATTAAAAAGTATTAGGTAGTGTTATTACTTGTAGATCCAGTACAAGACTATCAGAGGGCATATCAAATTGGTGTTATTAATTATACATATCAAATAAGAATGTCATTTCACATCGATTCTAGTCAGATGCATCTCCCTAATAAAAATTAGAGTACATATATATTAACCTATCAAGTACTCCCTTCTGGTACTGGGCATAAAGGTTCGTGGTTGCATTGGGCTTGTTTATTCATAGAACATATGCATCAACTAGCTCCTTCCACTTCAAGGGATCTCGATCAAGTATCTCAACATTCATGTATTTATCTTGAAAAGTAATCCTAATGTCAAGGCCACTCAGTCCTATATCTATTTTAGAACCATCCCTCTCTTCACCAAGTAGATCTTCAATCTCCATTTGTGCCTCCTTGAGGGTGGTCTCTTCACACTGCATCGGTGAAGGTGTCTTCTTAGAGTTAGGAGTATCTTGCTCTTATTCAATAGAGACTCTTTCTAGTATTCCTTCTATAAGATCTCCTAGTTCTTTCACGTATCCATCCTTAGGCACCACTATAACCTATTCCAAAGGAATAATATGTGTTGTTGGCTTTGGGCCTTTAGGTTGACTGGCTAGTGGATCTTTCTTTGGTGGCAACTAGGAAATCCTTTACCTTTTTAAAGATTTTAGTTGAGTGCTTGTACTAGAATCATGCCCAAGGTGCTTCTACTTCTTTTCTCACACCAATTCTAGTGGGAGTCTCTCTCTTTCACAATCTTTGCTCAAAGATTTTTTCTTGGGATTTAACATATAGAATAAAAAATGCATAGAATTTCTTACCAATGTTTACTACACTTTTATGTCAATTTTGTCTGACCAAATATTTTGTCTATAGGATTTCTTCCTAGGATATACATATAATTGGCAGAGGGTGTGAGTCTCTAAATTAGTCTATTCAATAGTAATTATCATAGGCTACACATCATATATTAGGTTATGTCATTCATGAAGTATCATGCCATGAAAGCGTATGGTAGTTTAAGCCATTCATATAACTATCCATAGTGGGCCATCTTGATGTGTGTAAAGGATAAGTGTCAGTTAATGACAATCTTGGCTTGGTCTCCAACCTATGTAGGTAAGTCCTTTGAAATGCACCACTTGTTCCCAAAGGCCTCCTTCATCCCATCATACCATCCTTTCATCTTGATTTAGTGGGATGGAGTGATTGGGCTAGGGTAGGTGAATGCCTTGTACTATTTCATAGGGGATTTATTCTTGAGTGGGTATGCCCATTTAAATTCTCCAAAGGTATAGTCAGGTAAACTAATTTCATCAAACATTATCAATAATAAAAACACACCCATTCAAACCTATGGTTGGGTACCAGGTGGGATTTCTATGTATCCTCTATGATCTTGGTAGCAAAGTAATACACCTAGTTATACTTCAATCCCTTAGTAACCTATTTTAGAATATATAGTTGGGTCATATCTACCTCTTTCCATCTATCTCCACCTCTAATATTTGTCATAATGATTCACATGACCACTCGAAGGGGGGATATTGAAGATTATTGAATGAATGTCATGAACTTATTTTTAGTACTTAAGCTACACAACCATCTTCTCTAACTTATCCTGGTCCTCTAATTCATATGAAAGGTCCATGCTTAAGCATTATAACCTTGATACTTTGCTAATTCTTTTGGTCATAATTATCATCTAGCACCCAAAAAAATAGATGTAATCCTCATGCACCCATGATAACAAGAACTTCACCACTTCCACTAGCTTTCCAAAATAAAGAAGGTTGAAAATTTAGAAAAAGCTTGTAGTATCCAAAGCATTGAAAATATTTAAGTCATAGACTAGCTCTTTCCTAGTATTCTGACACTCTATCCTATATTCATGTTATAGCTCTTCTTCATTCTTAGGATGGTGATGGTTGTATTCAAATATATTATAGGTTGGAAATACTTTGGACATCCAGTTCTTAATGCATAGTACCACCCTTGGTACTACATGTCTTCAATCATCAAAGGTGGTGGTGGGGGTATGGTAACTTTCTTCTTTACTTGGTATACCATTTTTCTTGTAGTCTCTCTCATGTGCACTCCTATTTATTTAGGTACTTATTATCTGATTGGTATCATCTCCCTACTAATAATCAACTCTTCTTCCTCTAGAATCAAAGGCAATGGCTCACTTCATTAAGCCTTTTTCTTTGGTTGCATTACCATTCGTGAAGCATGAAGATTGAGGCATGACCATCTAATTTTCCCAAAGGAATACATGTTTACTTGTGTAATTTTGTCATCTCTCCTACTTCAACATAATATAATGGTGGACATTGACCTTTACAAGCTACAAATTTGGAAATTCCTCTTGTCCTTATAATTCACTTGACCCTATTTGTTCCTCTTAGCTAAAACACACTTGAAAACCTGATAGTAACCTAAAGTCATTACTCTAAAATCATTTGGAAGCTTGGAAATAATTCATTAATAGCTCAAAATGATCCTTCAACTCATTAATTTCACAATATCAATAATATTAAAAAGTGAAATAACCCCTATTTATCCTTTTATAGCCTCAAGGGGGTAACTTGCATCTACTACCCCACCTCTTAGACCATCACTTCATGTAATACATATAACTAATGGTATTTCCATAATGTGGTATTAGCACACTTTCCATTACCAATATTATCTTTTTATTAATTACATATCCCTTCCCACACTTTTATTGAAGTATATTACAACTGTAAATAATTTTGAATGTTTTCCATTCCAAAGGTTGGAATCATTCTTTACCTTAACTAGCTTGTGGTTATGTACAATGTCCTTCATACCCTTTTATCCTTATATACTTTCACTTGCATTAATTTTATCCCTAAGTATTCATATAGACCATATCCTAGCACTCCATAAATGTAACACCCCTACCCCACATGAATAACACCTTGTGGTCCTCAATGATAATAAAAACAATTATTAAAATGTAAGTGTTGACTATAAAACCATGAAAGGGTATGAAGCTAGTGCAACACTTTAGTGGAAACAAAGGAAATACTAAATTAAGCTAATGGAATTCACCTTATTAGTATAAAAAGGAAAGAATTATTCATACAAGTATAGTCACAACTGACTACCATTGTAATGACCAGGAAAAAATTGGCCATTTAAATACTTTAACCTACACCTGCTAGTGGGACATATACTATAGATAATAAAAGGACCATCCAAGTGGATAAAAATATTTTCTAAGTGATGCATGAAATTTAAATCATATACTAAGACTTTCATGCTAGGAGAAAAAGTCTTGTGCCTCATATCGTGATCATGCCTTGCCTTCTATTTATGTTTCTCCACTACCTATCTAGTGTGTGAGAAATTGAGTTTCATCCATCTGAAACAAAACATCAAGGTGCAATTTAAAATATGATTCATCATCCATCCATCCTATGTGCATAATGTGAAGAGAAGGAACATAGAATTCCATGGTAAGGATTGCTTTGGTACTGAATATAAGGTTGAATGGTGTACTCTCATTTAACCACTTATAAGTGGTATGGTAAGACTATAATACTGTAGACACATGATTATCCCAGTTAGTGCATCTAATATTACATATCTTGGTTAATGTAGTGCCCAAGATCCTTTTAAATGCCTTAGTCATACCATTGGCTTGGGGATGATATGGTGTTATATTATGGTGGGTGATCATGAACTCTACCAATATGACATATATTATCTCGTTAAGGAAGTAGGTACCTTGGTCACTAGTGAAATTCAATAGATAATTAAACATGGTAATGATATTTTCCCAAATGAATCAGGCAAAAGTAGAAACTATAAAATCCTATGTCAGTATAACTTCATCCTAACAAGTGAGATAGTTAGTAGTAATGATAACATAGTGGGATCTAGTATGCCTTATTTCTAGGTTGATGGGGTTAATAAAGTCAATGGTCCACTTTTTAATAGGTTCTTGAGACAAAATAGGATGAAGGGGTATTGCATCCCACTTAATCATATTTCCCATGCAATGGAAAATGTCACACTAGTGTGCATAAAGATTAACATCATAAAATATGGTAGGCCACCATAAGTCAACCAAAATAACATTTTGTGTGGTAGCTTCACTAATGTAATGTCCTCTAGAAACACCTTCATGGACCTTTCAAAACACCTTAGTGTACGTAGGTTACATAATGTAGCATTGAAGCACCCTCGATAAGTTGAAATAAAATAACTTGGACAATGAGCTACTTTTTATCTACAGTGTTGAAATGAGCTAGGGCTAATTATGTATTTAAAAAGGTAGCTATATCTTCAAGATCCTTAGGGATGCATGAGATGTGGAACAACTTCAATTCAGGTAAATCATATTTTATGGTGCACATTGGTTCATTAGATTCAATATGTGAAATATGGTCTGGACCACAATTGGCCTTACCAAGCTTAATCATAACTAAGAATTAGAATTATTGAAATGACACAATCCATTGGTAAATGTGACCATATAATACTAGTTTGTTGACCAAATATTTTAATGCTTCATGGTCTGTGAATAAAATAAATGGGGTTGCCAACAAATACTATCATAACTTTTGAAGGGCATAGACCATAGATAGTTCCTCATGATCTATAGTTGTATAGTTACTTTTAGTTAGAGTAAGCTTTTAACTTGAAAAGTATATAGGGTGATCCAATTTACCCTCACTAGGTTGGGAAAGTATATCACCAATCATCATGCTAAAAGAATCGACATGAATGTGGAAAGGCTTAGTCTAGTTAGGAAACTAGGGAATAGGTGAGGTGATAAGCTTATCCTTTAAGGAAACAAAGGCTTATTAGTGAGAACTTATCTAAATAAGGTGACAATTATGTTTTAGTAACTCCTCCAGAGGTGATACAATCATAAGATATCCATGAATAAACTTTCTATAATAGCTAGTGTGCCATAGGAAGTCACAAACCTCTCACTAGGTGATCAGTGCTAAAAGTCAAAAGATGATGATGATATTAGATGGATCCACTAAAATTCCATCACAACAAATGATATAACCAAAGATAAAATTGAATGGGGTGGCAAAGTGACATTTCTTCAAATTAAGAGAATACTAAAGACTTATTCAGTGGTCAAGCATGAGCTAGAGATTAGAAAATTAGTCCTTTAATAAACCATAAACCATCTAGTCATCAATACAAACCTAAAGGAACTTATAAATAAAGTCCTTGAAAGCTTCAATTATAATTTGAGTGGACATAGTAGGGGTGTTATTTAATAGGAATGGCATGACATGATCCTCACTCAATTGCAAATGTCATCTTGGGCTTATCATATTCTATAATCTAAACTTGATGGCACCCAAATAAGCTATCCTTTAAGGTATAAATTTCACATCCAGTAATGCCTTCAAGGATATATTTAGTGAATGACATTGGGAAAGGGCGGTAACATAAACAACACTAAGAATTATATAATCCACACAAATCCATATACATCCATCCTTTTTGATACTTATTACCATAGGAATCACCTAGTCATACTCATCGATAAGAGTAATAACTCCCACACATAATATGTTATTGATCTCTTCTTTGACATGAGTACATAGATTAGGATTCATTTGATAAGGCCTATTTCTGATCGGTGAGTGCCTTCTACCAAATTGATGTGCATTTTACCTAAAGAAGAATAGACACCCTTAATCTCAATATAGTTTCTCTACCACATGTTGTATGCTTTGAATCTAGTCTTAAACAAGACCTAGGCCATCTATGATAGCTTGATGCATAGATTATAATGTAAGGTGTAAATCCATCCAAGGGGATGAATATGACAATGTCAAAATCATGTTACTCTTAAGCAGATGCCATGAACTTGTATTTATATGGCACTCTACATGGACATACCATGCTCTAACCCAAATTCATAGAGTGCCTTAAAACATGTGAACCCAAAGGTACTCTAGTAAAAAAGTTTCATCTATCATCCATATTGTCTCACATGCTTCAAGGTGATGTTTCAGAGCTCATATACCCCTAGAACTAATAGTACTACACATATGGTTACCATGGTCAAATCTATGATTTAAAGCATAATGTACATGATCCCAAGTAATCAAACACCACTAATGAGTTTACCACCACTAAGCAATTATGCCATCAAAAATATGAATGATTGATTGTAATTGATCAATGTCAAAATCATATTATGCTTCAAATTGCTAGATAAATTCATGGAACTCTATTTGAATATGGAACCTTGGAATTTCATCTAGTATTGTGGTTAGTGCATCCATGATTTATCCATAAAGGAGATGAATAAATTTATGGAATTTGTGATACTTTCACTAAGTATCATCGTGACTGCCAATAACACCACATATTCTCCCAGTAAGGTTATAGTCATCCTATGCCCAATAGTCATAGGTGTTACTAGTGGTGTAATATAATGATTATGTATCCATCTATCATAATATGCCATCAGGGGTTGGGTAATGGCATTCATTACCTTGAGCTATGACATTATAAATATGGTTGATGTCCTCATCAGATTTGATTGGTTCAACATAAGGAGGTCCATGAGAATGATCCAATGGAATGATCACATGCTACTCATCATTTTTAAAGATGATGTACTATTTCTAAAATCTCAAATCAAAATTTTTGGTGTAACACCATGGAAAATCCAATATATCTAGAAAGTCGTTAGCCTCAGCCAAATTTATTAATTCAAAGTTTACTTTGAATATAATACTAAGGATATCTATGGTGGCATCTTTAAGTACATTGATGGGAAAAGCATGAGTTTTGTTAGCCATGAATAACTCATGGGGAAAAGGTTAAAAATATGAGCTATCCATCTTTTGTGAAGCATCCTTTGTGAAAATATTGACTTTAATGCTAGTGTCAACTAAGATATCCTAGATAACCCATCATCTATTGAGGCATTAACCAATATATCTTTGTCCTATTTTGGGTTAGGTTAGATGGGGATCTTATCATCATACATATTTTAACTAATAATATTCAGTAGGCCTTGGCATATGATGCTTTATCTAGTTATGAAACAATGATATAATGTACTCATCCAATAGTCACTTATAAAGATCTTGAAATTAATCCCATGCCATGTCATGATGGTCTATGTCTCTCTACAGATTGGCATGTTGATTAGCATCATGATCCTTACGGAAATAAGTCTCCCATTAAAATTCTCTTACCAAGTTCATAGTGTCTAGGAGCACCTATTTCTACTAGTGAGCATTGGGATACTTGATAGCATGAGGCTCTTCGTATTGAGCTTTCTCAATAGGTGAAGTGGACATAGACTAAGACTATCTACCACTGCATGTTGTAATATTACCTTTGGGGCCTATCAGAGTAATAAGGTGCAATTTATAGTGTGGGTTTTAAATATGTATCATTTTAGAACCCTTTTTATATATTTCCTTTGTAATATCCATGTACAAGTCAGATCACTCCTCAAGATGGTGCTTATTTTTATAAAAGGCACATGTAAGATAGATTGGGCAATCATGTTGGTAGTGCTTAGGGAAACCACACTTATAACAATTTCATGGTGGAAAGCATCAATCTCCACATCCTTGACCTTAACCTCACCCTATTGGACATGGTTATTGGTGTCTTAAGTTGTCATTGATGTCAAAGAGAACATATGCTACTAATGCATGAATGATAAAGTGATCAGATTAAGATCTTGAAGAGATATGGTACATGTACAAGTCTATAAGGATAATGAAGAGGTTTTAAGGCATCCATAGATGTCTTGGAGGAGACTTGGTATGTTTTGTGATCATTTAGAATGAGCAAAATGCATCTTCTAGCTTAAGAGAAGCTAGATCGTCACTGCATGTCATGTAGATATGAAAGATACAACTTTGAGAATTTAATTTAGGTATAAAAAATTTAATATTGGTCAAATTATTTCATTGAGATGTTGTCTATAGTGACAAGAAGATACCCTAAAAATTTGAAGTCTTGAAGTGATTTCTAGCTCAAGTTATAAAGCTTCAAAGTTGCTCTATAAGACTATGATGAGCCAAAGATCATCAAGTTTAATCATGTTGGAGTCTAAGATAATCTAGTCATTAGATATAATGATGCATGCTAAATTATATATCTTTATCTAATGGTGTGTATAAAATTCAATATGTCAAAGATTTAATGTGCTAGTGACATGTGTCACATTCATAGAGCATGGATAAAAGATTAATGATTCATGGGTATTTGTACTATTATAAGATCGATGATACGAGTCAAAGTCAAAGAGTCAAATTATAGAAGGAATGTAGAGATACCAAGTGGAAAAATCATTGGAGCTTTGATCTTAGATCAATTGTGAGTGCTAAAAGATAAAGACCTAGTTAATCTATAGAGATTGACAGAGTATGTTTGTTCCAAATTTTTAAGGAAACAATGAGATGATGTCAAGTGATTGATGTTTAACAATAAGAAAAGGTAAAGGATGAGAAAATTTTGAGGGAGATAGATGATGCATATTAATTAAATCTATGAGAGGGTATGAGATGTTGACAAAGTGTTCAAATTTTAATAGTTGATAAGTGATCATTAGAATTCAAATATTTGAATTAGTGAGAGAAGACCAGTCTATAGTTTTTGTGCTATAGCTTTTGATATATGCATAATTTTATCATGGTGTAAAATGAAAATTTGTATAAGACTACATGACACATATAGATAACCTAGTTATAATGTATAATTAATAGTACAGTCAAATATATGGAGCTCAAAATTTTATTGTGTATTCATTCATGCTCTGCAAGTAACCTAAAAATGGTAATTAAGTTGTTCTTAATAGTATTTCAATGTTTCGAGATGAACTAACCATCATATAGTGTTTTATACTCCATGAGGATAATCTATGTGGATTATGAAGGTTTGATCAATCATATTTAGTATGATCAAAGGCTTATAAGGTGACTATGTGTTCGTTCATAGTGGCTATGTGCATAAAATGTTATTTGAGCAAATTGAGATTTAGAAGAAGGGTGATATGATGGTTGTTATCACTTAAGGAGGACCTATAAATAGTGTGGCATGGGTTAATGTATTTGAAAATGTTCCTATGTTCCTAGTTTTCTTGGATAATTGTCAAAGAGGTGAATGGGTCTTCATAGGACCTAAAATGTGACTTAGGCCTATTTGAAAGAGGGTTGTGCTTAAAGGTGGTCCATTTTAGGTGAATTAATGGTGAAGGAACTTGTTGTGTCCATAAAGGAAGCTTATGATCATAATAATCATGATGAATCTATAAAAGGTGAAATAAAATGTGATGGTTTCTAGGCTTGTTATATAGATGTGTGTAGACTTGAGAAATATGTGTTGAGAGACACATAAAGACTTATATGAGCTGAGCGAAGAGAAGGTGCATGATATTTGGATGAGTTAAGAGTTAATTTAGATATAGTACTATGTGGATGATTTTTTGGTCATGTCTCTATTCTAATTATAGAGTTTCTACAGGTTTGTGGCTAAGGATGAGTGAAGAAGCTTATAAAGATCCAAAAGGGTGCTCTAGATGAATTGCCTATGTGAAACAGGGTTGAAAGAGTGTTGAGGATCATAGAGAGGTTTTATACATTGTGACTCCATCACATTGATATGCAATCAAAATTTTGGAGCTATTGTTTTCATAGGTGTTGTGTGTGGGTGCTCAACATCTAGAGCAAGTGGGTGCTTGCTCAAACTTTAGGGGTGGGTGCTCCTTGTGAAGTGGGTG
This sequence comes from Torreya grandis, assembly GCA_037957365.1. Classification (NCBI taxonomy): domain Eukaryota; kingdom Viridiplantae; phylum Streptophyta; class Pinopsida; order Cupressales; family Taxaceae; genus Torreya; species Torreya grandis. The sequence goes on along the minus strand of JARHVA010001283.1, from coordinate 573,077 downwards.
ATTAAATAAAAGGGTATATTTTTTTAATAATCTTATAGGACAATTAGTCCATGTTTTTTTAGGATTGAGAGTGGTTTTTATTCCCCATGAAGGTTTCCCACAAGAACTATGTATTGTGTATTTGATCTTGTGTATACATTGAATGAATGACCTCTCTTGTTAATATTGTTTGATAAATTTGTTATATATTGATTGATTAATAGTTTTAAAGTTTGGAATTAAAGTTAAATATTTAACATCACTAATTAACCCACACCTCAGTGATTGTACCTCTAATAATTGTTATCAAAGCCAGGATCTTCATTACAAGTTTAACCACTTGAAGGTGATCATAGGTACAATGGAAGATAAAGAGGCTAAGTTTTTTCTTCTATGTGAACTAATATGTTATTTATCTGATCTCAAGTGTTCAAGGGAAGAAACTTAATGTCTCTAAAAAGAGATTTAAAGATTGAAAAACATGAGAGAAGGTAAAAATTCAGATCTAACTTCTTCTATATATCATAAGTTGATTCCAAGCATTAATAGTGTGAAGACACAAATAAGAATAATAAAAGCAATAGTAAAACATTTGTAGGTTGTGGTTGATAAAAAGTTGAATCAAAGAATTGATCAATTAGAAGGTAAAGTTATGACTTGTATTTATTCTCTATTATCGAAAGACAAGCAAAAATTGAACTCTACAAAAGAATCTGTGGATGAGATGTCTTGGGGTATTGATGATCAAACAAAAGGGGTGATGAACATGAACAACTATAGTTATGCTTTCAATGGACACTGTTATACTTATAATGAATATGGTCATAGTTATAGGGACTGTACTTACTCTCCAAGAAAAAAAATGAGGTTATCTGCTATAATTGAAATCAACAGGGACATATAGCCAAGTATTGCAAAAGGGACTATTTTAAAAAGGACTTTCAAGTTATTGACACCATCAAATGGTTCAAAAAGACAAAACCATGATTCAAATAAAGAAGGAGTAGGACTCAAAGGAAGATTCCATGTTTGTACAAACTACATTGTATACTCAAGAGGATGAAAAAAAGAAATGGTACATAGATAGTGGATGCTCAAGTCATATGATAGGAGACAAGAGTAATTTTATTTCTCTCAAAAAACATAATTCAGGTTTAGTAAGGTTTGGTGACAACAACTCTACCAACGTAGTTGGGAAAGTTTTAATAAGTTTGGATAGTGGTCACACTAGAACTGAAAATGTTCTATATGTAAAAGGTTTGAAACATAATCTTCTAAGTGTTAGATAAATGTGTAAACAAAGAAATGTTGTAACTTTTAATGAAAAAGGGTGTGATGTGAGAAGTTCTAAATCTAGAAAATTAGTTGCAAAAATTCACAATGAAGATAACAAATTGTATTTGTTCTATGAATCCAATAAAGAAAGGTGCTTCATGAATCGATTAGAAGAAAGATGGCTTTGGCATAGAAGACTTTTCCAACTAAAATTTGATAATTTACTAAGGATCGGTTCAAAAGGACTAGTGAGGCATATGCCTAAGATCACTAAGATTCCTCATACTCTTTTCAAGGCATGCCTTCATGGAAAGAAAATCAAAAGAAGATACAAATATAAGGATCACTTACCATAATACCATTGGAATTGATCCACATAGACCTTTTTGGACCTATGAGAACTCAAGGCATTCAAGGTAATAACTTATTTATGTTATTGATTGATGACTTCCACTAGAATGACTTGGATATTTTTTCTTAAAGAAAAATCAGAAGATTTTGGAAAATATAAGCATTCAAAGATCTTGTTGAAAATGAAAAAGGATCAAGAATCAAGTGTGTAAGATCAGATAGAGGAGGCAAATTTTGGTCTTATGAGTTTGATGACTTTTTTGAGGAATAAGGAATTAGAAGACGATACTCTACTACTAGGACACCCCAATAAAATGGGGTAGTTGAGAGGAAAAATAAAATTGTCCAAGAGATGACTAGAACCATGCTTCAAGATTCCAAACTTTTAGATGCTTTTTAGGAAGAGGCTGCCAACACATTTGTCTATATCTTAAATAAATTTCAAATTAGAGAAAATGGTGATAAGACTCCATATGAGCTTTGGAAAAATAGGGTAGCTAATGTTGAACACTTTAGAGTGTTTGAGAGCAAGTGTTTTATCAATAGAAATGAAGAAAATCTTAGAAAAATGAATCTAGATCTATTGAGGGCATCTTCTTGGGGTATTACTCCATAAGTTATACCTATATATGTTTTAATAAAAGACTCCACAAGGCTATTGAAAGATCTAATGTGAGAATTGAAGAGGCAAGTGACATCAAGAAGCCTAGATCATAGATAATTAACACTACTGAAGATGTTGTCATAAATAATGAAAGCATACCTAATCAATCAGATGATGAAGAGGAAGAAGTAAGAAATGATACTAAATCCCCTTCTAGGAGAATACAAAAGGATCATCTTGTTTCCTAAGTTATTAGAGATATGAATTATAGTTTTCAAATTAGGAGAATAAGGTTGATAAATAACAAGACACAACCTTGTTATCCAAGGTTGAACCCAAAAATTTCCTAGAAAATAGTAAAGATGAAATTTGGACATGTGCTATAGATGAAGAACTTGGTTAGATAATGACAAATGAAACATGGGATCTGGTTCGTAAACCAAAAACCAAGAATGTGATAGGCACTAAGTGGACATTCAAAAATAATATGAATGAGAAAGGAGAGGTCACAAGAAATAAAGATAGATTGGTGTGTAAAGGATATGCTTGGTTGAAGGGATAGATTTTGACGAGACTTTTTATCCAATGGAAAGAACATAAGTAATTAGACTCTTCTTGGCATATGCTAGTTTCAAAATTTTTAAGGTATACCAAATGGATGTGAAATCTAATTTTTTGAATGACAACTTAGAAGAAGTGTACATTGAGTTACCTGAAGGATTATTCATGTCAAATAATCAAGACTATGTGTGCAAATTGAAGAAGGCATTATATGGCCTTAAACAAGCTCTTAGAACTTGGTATGATATAATAGACAAGTATCTTCTGATTCAAGGTTTCAAAAGAGGGGTAGCTAATAGCAATTTGTACATCAAGACTAAAGGTAGTCATCAATTAATTGTATTTGTCTATGTTGATGACATAATATTTGGTTTTAATAATGAAAATATGAGTAACAAATTTAAAAATTTCATGAAGACTAAATTTGAGATGTCAATGTTGGGAGAGCTTTCATTCTTTTTGGCATAGCAAATTAACCAACTAGATACAGGGATATTCATCTCATAAACTAAATAAATCAATGATATGCTAAGGTAATTTGAGATGATGGAGTGTAAGCCAATGAGTATACCAATGATTACAAGTTGTAAGTTGAGTAAGAAAGATGAATCACCAAAGGTTGATCAAATCTTGTATAGATCCATGATTGGAAATCTTTTATACTTCACTTCTTTGAGACCTGATATCATACAAGCAGTAGGAATTGTTGGTAGATTTCTAGAAAATCTTATAGAATATCACTTGAAAGTAGTCAAAATAATATTTAGGTATATTAAGGGCACCATCAAATATGGTTTATGGTATTCGAGGAACAAAGAATTCATTCTAAAGACTATAAGGTAATGTAACAAAGAGTACCAGTGGTGGTGTTTTCTTCTTTGGTGAATTCTTGGTATCTTGGTTAAGTAAGAAGCAAGATTTATTATCCTTATCCACTTTAGAAGCTGAGTATATAGCTACTACCTCATGTTGTACTCAAACTATATGGACAAAGCAAACCTTGGAACACTATAAGGTAATGTAAAAAGAACCTTGTCCCATATTCTATGATAATACTAGTGCAATTAGTATCTCAAAGAATCCTGTAATGCACTCAAAAACTATACACATTCCTATTATATATCATTTCTTGAGAGAACAAGTGAGAAATCAATGTGTTAAGTTGGAATATGTTCCTACAAAAGAATAACTTGCAGACATTATGACCAAACCATTAACAATATCAACATTTGAGTATCTAAGACAAATATTTGGAGTCATATCCTTATCTACAAATCAATAGAAGGTTTGGATAAGAGAGAGATAACTCAATTAACTTGAGTGGCTTAAAGAGTTATGCATGATGTAAGGGGGAACATATGTGAGATGTTATAGCTTTGGTGAAACTATGGAAGAAGTATGCTATAGTTGTGAACTCAAGGAAGTTTTAAATGATGACTTGATCAAACCAAGTCATGTGTTTTGACAAGTTATTGGATCTTCATGCGTGAGAAAAGGGATCTAGTATGTTCTAAAGGTAGACAGGTCCAAGGATCAGAATTCCAAGTTTAGATTGGTGCATATCAAAGGGGGGACAATTATTTCATATGCTTGATAAAATGTTTTTGAATGTATTTGAGCTAAAATGCCCTTTTTCATTAATGTCAAAAGGGGATAAAGATCAAAATGTAGAATTGTTCAATATGAGAGAGGACATTCTGAGTGTGAATTTCCATCAATGATAAAGGGGGATATTTTTGGACATGACCATTGGTGTCTTAAGTTGTCATTGATGTCAAAGAGAGCATGTGGTACTAATGCATAACGACAAAGTGATCATATTGAGAGCATGAAGAGATATGGCACATGTAAAAGTATATAATGATAAAGAATAAGTTATGAATCATACATATATGTCTTGGAGGAGCTCTATTATGTTTTGTGATCATTTAGAATGAGCAAAATGCATCTTCTAGCTTAAGAGAAACCAGATTGTCACTGCACATCATGTAGATATGAAAGACCTAGAAAGTTTGAGCATTTATTTTAGGTACATAGAAAGTAAATATTAATCAAAGGATTTAATGGATATGTTATCTATAGTGCCAAGAAGCTACCCTAAAAATTTTTAGTCTTGAAGTGATTTCTAGCTCAAGTTATAAAGCTTCAAAGTTGCTCTAGAAGACTATGATGAGCCAGAGACCATCAAGTTTAATCACATTGAAGTCTGAGGTCATCTAGTTAGTAGATATAATAGTGCACATTAAATCATAAATATTGATGTAATGGTGCACATAAAATTCAAAATGTCAAAGAGTGGATGCACTAGTGACATATGTCACATTCACGGAGCGTGGATAGAATATCAACAATTTGCAGGCATTCATATTGTCAGAAGATCGAAGGTGTAATTCAAAGTTAAAGAGTTAAATGTGTAGAATGCACATATATATTCCAAGTGGAACATTCATGGGAGCTCAAATATTTAATCAATGGTGAGTGCTACAAGATAACGACCTGGGTAATCCACTAAGATCGACATAATTCATTTGTTCCAAATTGTCAAGAAGTAGTGAGATGGTGTCAAGTGCTCAATGTTTAATAGTAATAAAAGGTAAATACCAAGATAATTCTAAGAGAGATCAATGATTCATATTTTTCAATCTATGAGAGGGCACAAGATGTTGACAAAGTGTTCAAAGTTTAATAGTTTCTTAGTGACCATTAGAATTCAAATATTTGAATTAGCGAGGGAAGATCAGTCTATAGTTTTTGTGCTATAACTTTTGATATATGTAGAATTTGATCATGGTGTAAAATGAGAAGTTGTATAGGAATTCATGGTGTATCTAAAAAACCTAGTTATAAGGTCTAATTATTTGTATAGTTAAATATATGTATCTCCAAACTTTACTATGTATTTGTTCATGCTTTGCAAGTAACCCAAAAAGGGTAATTGAGTTGTTCTTAATGGTATTTTGATGTTTCAAGATGAGATAATTATTGAACAGTGTTTTAGAGTTCATGAGGATAATTTATGTGGATTATGAATGTTTGATAAATTATATTTGGTATGATCAAAGGCTTAGAAGGTGACTGTGCATTCGTTTATGGTGGATGTGTGCATAGAATGTTGTTTGGGTGAATTTAGATTTAGTAGAAGGGTGATGTGATGGTTGTTATAAATTAAGGAGGACCTATAGGTAGTGTGTCATGGGTCTGTGTATTTTAAAATGTTCTTGTGTTCTTAGTTTGATGAAATAAGTGTCGAAGAGGTGAATGGGTCTTTATAGGACCTAAAAGGTGACTTAGGCCAATATGAAAGAGGGTTGTGCTTAAAGGTGACCCATGTTAGATGACATAAGGGTGAAGGAATGTGTTGTGTCTAATAAGGATGGCTATGATCATAATAATCATGAAGACTCTATAAAAGGTGAAACAAAATGTGATGGTTTCTAGGCTTGTTATATAAACGTGTGTAGGCTTGAGGAATATGTGTTGAGAGACAGATAGAGACTTATATGAGATGAGTGAAGAGAAGGTGTATGCTATGTGGATGAATTAAGAGGTAGTTCAGAGAGAGTACTATGTTGATAAATGTTTTTTCATGTCTTTTTTGTGATTATATAATTGCTATAGGTTTATGGTTGAGGATGAGTGAATAAGCTTAAAGAGATCTAAAAGGGTGCTTTAGATGAATTGCCTATGTGAAGCAGGGTTGAGAGTGTTCAATATTGAAGAGAGGTGTTATAAATTGTGAATATATTAGATTGATATGCAATAAAATTTTTGGAGCTATTGTTTTCATAGGTTTTATGTGGGTGCTCAACATCTAGAGCAAGTGGGTTATTGTTCAAACTTTAGGGTGGGTGCTCCTTATGAAGTGGGTACTTCACTAAAAGGGTCTCTTATTTGTAATCATATTATAGGACAAGTAGTCCATGTGTTTACAAGATTGGGAGTGGGTTTTATCCCCATGAGGGTTTCCCATAGGAATTATGTGTTGTGTGTTTAATCTTGTGTATGCATTGAATTAATGAGCTCTCTTGTTAATGTTTCTTGATCAAGTTGTTATATACTAATTGATTAATAGTTTGAAAGTTTGGAATTAAAGTTAAATATTTGACATCACTAATTCAACCCCCTCTCAATGATTGTACCTCCAACACACCCATGATAACCATTTCCATTCTCTTGGTTATTTATAATAGAGGTCTGAAGCATACAATGTGCTTGTGCCTAATTAATGTCACTAAATAGATGACAATCATTGGTATCATGAGTATACACATCACATATATTATAATAAGTTGATTCCTTTGATTGAGTGGCATGTTATAGTAGAGGACAAGCTCAAATGTTGTGAAATTTTTGGCATATTTCACATGACTGCTTTAGTACATGTATGTTCTTACAGGGACAATTATTCTAACTATGGCCTTAAAACCCACAATCAACACACCATAAGCCATTATGAGTATCATGACTGCTATGCGATATAATTTTTTATATTTGAGATGCCATTTTAGTGATCTGAGCCTCCATGAAAATATTGATCCTTATACCAATATTACAAATAGTTTTGATGCAAAGGGTAGCTTCTAAGGTATTACATGGGTTGGTAATTTTTTTTGAGATACTGTTCATCTAAAGGCGATCGATAGACCTCCCAATAACCATTGATCATGTTGAACAACATTTATATCAAATGAAATATTGGGAATAAGTGTCTTGAAATGTGAATCATACTCATGCACACTCTCAATAAGTTCTTGTTTGATATATTTTAGCACAATGATACTCTATTGCTCAAACTCTAGAATGTCAAATTATTGGAAGAATGCTATTTTAGGTTGATCATAATCTACTATAGATTGATGAGGATCATACTTCTAGTACCACTTATGTACACATTCCAGAAGGGTGGTTTAAAACTAGATGGATTTTTATTCAAGATAAGTTATGTTGTGTGTTTACTAGATAAGTTCACACTTGTGAACATGATCTACACCATTCTCCACACCATGATACTCTAGAAAATATATCATAATTTCATATTATATGATGGATGTTTGAAGTGATTATAATGGTAGATGCTAAGGAAAACTTCTAAGTCCTCCTATTCCTTAGGGGAGAAGTCCACCACTACTTTCTTCACCTCCTTCTAGTCTACCAGTCAAACCACCACCAAGTCCACCTCTCATGCTTCCCACAAAAGAAGAAGCACCTGAGATGTTGGGCACTAAGTTAGGTTAAGTAACAATGATTGGGCCATTACTTTTCCCACCACTTATGCTAGGTCCACCAGGCATGATAAGTTAGGCCATACCTTTTACTTTGTAAAGGAAAATAAATAGATAATACACTTGTATCTAAAACTTGTTATACTAAGGTTTATCACACAGGTTCATTCTCTGAATCTATGTTGTCTGTATCCTAGTTGTGTACACTTATATCATCTAACTAAAGAGCATGAGCTCACACTATGGTTGGGGAACTAGTTCTATCCAACTCAAGTTCTTCAGTCACCACTTCCTAGCTTACTTCTCTTGCATATACTGGATCTAGTGTTGGTTGTGTTTTAAAAGTTAGAGAGTCCACCTTATGCTCTTCCACTTCTTTATAGATCCTTACAATAATTCTTGAGTCCTCCCATCCCCTTCCTAGGTCACTTCCACCTATAACCCTTCATTGAGCTTCATCATATTTATGATTTCTCAATTCCTACTGATTGGATACCATACCAAACCAACATTTCTTCACAAGTACCCATGCATTCCTCTGCCAACCACACTTATAATGTAAGGAAGATTTTAACCTTCCATGGAAAAAATATCATGTTTAGAATTTACAAAGAGCTTCTTCACCTCTAAAGGAAAATGTTTGAAATACTAACCACACAGTTCTCAAATAAAATAGAATTGAGCTTCCTCTAGACAAGAATAAGTCAAAAATACATACTCTAAGATGTAACTATTTAACACCCCTCACCACCAAACATTAAAAAAAAATCCAAGGTTCTCCGAATTATGTTAGATCCATCTGATGCTCTAATGTCCAAGTTGTCTTATGTCCATGAGTTTTTGACTAGTCTTGAGTATAGGTTGTGATCCAAGCATGTAGATGGATAGGTACCTCCACAAAAAATGTCTCATACAAAAAATTGTATAGATTATATTAAACTCATGCACATGAAAAAATTCTTAGTTTTAGAAATAGTACTAAAAATTTATTTTCAATATTAGTAATCCATCACTCAATATTCTCAAGTGACAACTGCTCCAGCATTTTCCACCATCATGAAATCAAATGTTAATGGTCCCAACAATTGAACCAAAATGTTAGGATTGTTTTCTACATTTAGGCATAACTTTCCTTAGGCACATGCTGAAATGATTGAAACCCAATGTGATGGTTCACTAGTATTTTACACAAGAATGAGTTCTCATGCACTCATTTAAAGCATGCAATGAGGGATCAGTTCCCATTGGTTTTGTCATGTAAAGGTGTAATAACATATAATGGCACTTGAATGCATCCATTTTACTCAATGATTAACTAGAAAAATAAATACATAGTAACTGTGGACCTAAACTTAGTTAATTGAACATTAACATATAAGATGATAAACACCATTGCTTTTATAATCAAAATAAAAATATTCAAGTAATGAAATTTCCATTCATCATATTTAAAATAGTAGGTTATATAAAAAAAATACATGGTACAACTTAATAATATATCTCTACTATCTATTTGAGTACAATAATAACAAATAACACAACAATATCCTCAATCACATCAATAGAACAATAATCAACAACATCAAAAAGTTCTAAGGGTATTTATACATGGTTTTACCCAACCAAGTAGTTATTTTAATAATCATACTCATAGTGACTTGCCAATTATCATCAATGGAATTGAGTCATGGTGGCTAATTACATTATTTTCTTAAGGACCTAAGCCTTTGTGCGCCAATATTCTCTCTTTGGTGATGGATCCTCATCATCAAGCACCTATCTTCCCTCAAGATGGTGCTAGATTCATGCTTGAATTAGTTTCTTTTATCCCTTCAAATCACTCCCTAACCATTTCCCACTTCTCATGCTCTCCCCAAGTCTTCCACTACTATTCCAAGTCTTTTATTCTTGGGTTCTCCATTTATTATGCATATTTACTTTGACTGGGTCCTTCCAATGCCATGATCTCTTACACTATGACTCTTCCACACCATGCTTCTTTTGTGTTGTGCTTCTTTAGTAAAGGACTTAGCCAACATTTAGGGTCCAATAAGTACCTATGAAATATGTGTATAAACAATTCCTAGCTATCTAATAACATAAAAGTAAACAACATATGCAAAATCTAGTAAACATGAGAAATGCTATATATTTTTGTATTTTTTGATTTATTTAAAAGTTTTTGTATTTCCTTGAATTTTTAATTTTAGGAAAGGGAAGGATAGTTGATGATGCCATCTAAGGTATGCTCAGAAGGTTCTCTAGAATGAGAATATGGTACAAAAAATTATTCATACTACCAAAGGTCATTTATATCTACCAACTCTAGAGCTATAGAATCTATAATACTAGGACTATGCCTCACAAGAATCTATGGTCATGAAGAAATAATATAAGATGTAGTTTTTTTTGAAATTCTTTTTTAATTCTCTATGAGTTTTTAGATGTAATTTTATGTATTTATAACCTCTATGAAACATGTTGATTTTCTCTCAACAATTGTTTAGGCCATGAAGTAAATGAGGGCTTTATAGAGTCAATTATGTATCTATGATGCAACAACCTCTCAAGTATCGATATTATAAGAAAGGGGATTAGATTTTTCTTACCTCTTTGTGCATGTTTAACCTTAGTATGTTATATTATTATTTTTCATGAAATAAACTTCTCTTATTGTAGTAGATGTTCACATTAAATCACTAAAATTGTGATTAATTCGTTGGCATGAATATACTTGAGACATCCATGCATTATGGAAGGAACTACATGGAGATTATAAATCCAAAGTTATCCTAATAACATATCAAAGACTCTCATGTGTGGTATAACTAAAAAAATTGTGTTCACACATGTTGTACCAAACTGTAAAGGTAAATCAATCTCACCAAAAACTCTTTGTACTTTCCCATCAAATGCTTTGATTGTCTTGGTTGAAGGATACAAATCATCATGTATATATCCAAATATGTGAGTAATGTCATGATACATGCAGTCTCAATATAATCTTTATCAACCATAATACTATGTATATGTTGATGATCAATATGTGCTCTGATAAAAAATGAATAAATATTTGAATCATTATGCATAATCTCACTGTCATCAAATGTAGTAGAAGGGATTTGAATCATAAGAGATATATTTCATGTAAGTGAACAAATAATCCCATAAAATCACTGACCATAATGTGGAGGAGGAGGATGTGCATTATATGCCATTTTCATGTATAGTGCTTCTTTAGAATGTTTTTTTAATGAATTGTTAATTATCTTCTGATTTTGATGATCATTAGGTTATGACCCTAAATCCTATGGAGGATTCTCAAAGTTAAGCTATTCACTATTAATCATATCTTGTATCTTTTGATTCAAGTTATAAGATATGTTTTTAGAATTCTTAGTACATTAGTGGTAGTCATAATAAGTGTTTGCATCACATATTTTTGGTATAGGTTGACTCGTATCAACCCCCATAGGATGAGGGAGATATATGAGATGAAACTTCACAAGCTTTATAAGAAGCAAAGCTGGAGAGTCATGTAATAGTGTAAATTATCTCTTAGGTGTATTGGATAAGATGAGCCAATTAGGTTATTGTGACACTATATTAATATCAACTATTGCTTTAATTTTAACTTGAGGAAGTTTTACCTTATATCTTGGTTTGACATGAAACTTTGTATTTAATGTAGTCGATGTGTTGGCTACATACTTAATCTTGTTTAGTGAAATAAGTTTAATTTCTTATTCTCAAAAAATATAGAATAAGTCGTGAAAAGATTTAAATTTCTTGAAGATAATAGACTCATGTAATGGGGAAAGTAAATTGTTTTTGAAGATATTTTGAATCTCTTTATTTTCCATTGGATTTGTCATTTTGGCCAACATTATCTTATACCTCAAAACATATTCATTGATGGGCTCATTGGTTTATTTCTTGATCTTGGAAAATTTTGTGTATGACACATTTTTAGTAATTCTGATTGAAAAATATGATAGGAATTGATCTGATAGAGGCTTGAACACTCTTATAAATTATATTAGTAGATCATATAACCTTCTTAAATCATAGTCCTTTGGGCTTCTTGGGAATATTTTTTTCAAAAGTTAATCATTGGAAGCATAATAAAGACATGTTTCATAAAATTATTAAATATGTTACTTAGGATCACTCTTGCCATCATAAAGTGTGAACTTAGGTGCTAAAAACCTATTTGGAAAAGGGTGAAAATATATATCAAGTGAAAAAGGATTATGTAATACATCTTGTGAATCAATAACATTAGATGATTTTGAAGCATTTTGATAAATATCAGTAACTTTAGCTTCCAAAGCTTGAAAAAATTGGAGAATATTTTGAATTGTAGACCCATTGAGATTGAAATTCGATATTTGGGAATTCACCAAATGGGATGAAAACATTATTTGTGTTTGTATAGGCATTGAAACTAATAATACAAACATTGAAATTAGTAAATTTTAATTGTTATGATGAAGGATGTAAAAATATTTATTTGATCTTTGAGGAACAATGGTTTAAAAAATATCCCATGCTTCCACTAGATTTAGTAATAAATGGTATGCTCAAGGGTAAGGGGAGATATGTATGATAGGCATATCTAGTAGCCCCAATATTTATGTCAATAGGGATCAATGGTTATTCACTAACACCTTTGGCTTTTTTAGCATCCAATATGATATTAAGTATTTTTTGAATATCTTCAAGATTTTATTGAATACACTCTAAAAAAAATTCAATATATTTAAATTTTCCTTGATCTAATTGTTCATGTTCATTTTTCTCATGATCATATTCATCCTCTATGATAATATTTTCAGCATTTTTCTCATTATCATTATTAGAGCTCTCATTATTGGAAGAATTTGAAAAGGTATTAGCTTGAGACATCTTAGGTGGTAGAAGAGGAAGCTAAAGATGTTTAATAGATATGAATAACCAAAATAATAAATAACTATACCTAGGTTACATATAAATTAATAAAGCAAGATATGAATAACCACAATAATATGAAAGCCTAGAAGGCTAAAAACCCTAGGGAAAACTAATATTTGCATAAGATGACTTGAAAACATTCACATTAGGTTTGTAAAATATTTAACAAATCTTTGAAATAAGAATTAAATAAGGAAAAAGCTAATCTAAAATTTAGGCCAATTAAATTATTTTATATTATACTGATATGATAAGATATACTGAATCTAATAATATGTTAAATTATGGAAAGTACAACATTCAATATCCTGATAATAGAAATACAAAGGAAAAATTGTACTTGGATTTTTTACTGATGCACAAAAAAATCTTAGTAGTGCGGGTGTAGAAATGGGCTATCTTTGGATCCCATTGTAGATTCTAAATATTTTTTTGTCAATCTGGACACTTATGTTGCCTATGGACACTACTATTAATTCTAGTGTCCTAATTCTACCACCAATGTCTAATATAGAATATTGACTCTTTTCTATAAATTCTACCTACACCTATTAAGGTTAACTTTCACCTTTCAGATTATGTGTTTGGATCATGTGCATAGGTTATTGATATTAGTCTTTTGTTCAAAACCACAAATCCTCCAATTAGGGCATACCACCTTGGAAAAACCAAGGTTAGTGGGACCAAGTGAAGTTAAGTTGACCTTAAAGACCCATATGTCATTAAATGCTTCCTACATATCTATATAATATGAAGAGTGTCTCAAATTGATGTATTTCTTTGCCTTATGTGGGTTTGTGTGTGAATAATGGTGTAATATGTTATATTTGAGTGAATGTAGTGATCTATATTAAAACTTGAAAAATTCCACTCATGGGTTTTTATTTGAATAATTTAGACCTATAAAAGGATTGATCATATGAATAATTTATAAATAAGGAAGAATCAGGTAGTATAACTTAGTTGTGTAAATGATTTAGTGATCTTGAATAAGTGTTTTCTTAGTAATTTCTAAATGAATAATGAGTGGGATTTGTTTTGTATTTATATCATACCTTTTGAAAATATATCATAAGAAGGCTAATTAAAAAAAAATAGGGTGACCTATTTATATCAAAATATTTTCTAATTTTGAGTGTTTATAGGGTACAAACACTAGCATCAAATATGGGAAACTAGCATTGATGTTAGTGTCCATACCTAAACAATAGTGTCTTAAAGAATAATGAAATATCTAATATGCGTAACCAAAAATAAATGATATATATCAGGTATTAAGCATATTATGGGCTACAAGTGATCTGCATAATATGAATATTAGGGTCAAACCATAAGATAAGCATTTAGGAACAATGAGATGAAGAATGCAATCATTTCAATAGTGGGAAAGTCAAGAACTAAAGGCTAGAACCTTGTGTGATATTTTTCATGTGTGTAGGACTAGTTTATCATGCCAAATCCATCATTGAGTATCAAAAATACCATTTATGAATTTTATCACCAAACCAAAGCATAATCAAGGATCATAATCCAAAGTCCAAACCCACTCAATTTTTAAGTTTGTTGTGTGAAAGAGAAATAATTGACACAAGTTATCAACTAAGAATGAAACACATTATTTTCCACAATGTGTCCAAATTCTAAAAGTGTTTAGACATCTAAAAGTGCTGGAATACTAACAATGAGTTTTGCATCAAACAATTATTTAATTAAATTATCATTAATTATCTAGGGTTTCATATTCCAAGTTGGGATCAATATGAAAATGTGTTATTATTTACCCATCCATGTTCTAATTCCAAAAGGTTTATCTTCCAATACATGTTTGAAATACAATAAGTGATAAACCTCCACAATTATTTTATGGTTGATATTAAGGTTCCAAACACATAGTTTTCAAGTTTTCATATTATGATTTCCACTTGAAAGTGATATCTCTTTCCAACATAGATACAATGATTATCAATCAATCAAACAAGAATAAATCCTTACTAAGTTTAACACCTAATACCCAAAACTAGGGTCTTAGAAGGTTTGATAATCTAATGTAATCATCATCCCAACAATTATTTAAGTCCATCATAATATTCAATATCCAAAATCAATATGTAATTTTAATAAGGACTCACCAACCCAAAACATGATATAGTACTTGGTCCAAGCCTCAATATTCGCCATGCAAGTTTAACACACAACAAGGGTTGAAAAATAATTATAAGTTTAATGATATGAAAATTAATGTATTTATCAAGCTTCCAAAATTTATAAATAATTCAAAAGGTTAAATATTCATTATCATTCTAGCTAAAATCCTTAGGTTATCCATGATCAAAATTTTAGGGTTTTCACAAAACAAGTTTGTGCAAAGGGCTGGGCCATGCATATTTTATGGGTGATAATTTATCCCATAAGTGTACCATACTAATTATGAGATACATTATCATAAGGTAATAAACAAGGATTGAGATCAAAATAAATGATCACAAGGTCTCAAACAAAATCTCAACACCCACATCTTAGATCATTCACACCCCATTTTGCACAATATTTAATACATATGAGAAATAGGTTTCCTAGATAAATATAATCAATAAAAAATACCTATTTTAATCCCTTAAAAGGTTTGAATAAAACAAGGTTTATGATCGATTCTAAATAGGGTTTCTAATTAATAATTAATGGCAACACCTTTTTAGAACAATATCAAGTTCATGTATGCACTTAGTTTCACGATAATTGAACATCATCTATTATTCCATTAAGGATTTCCCATAAGTTGGGTTTCACTTATTCCAACCTATTTAACATCAAAACTATACAAGAGGAAAATAAAATTTCCAAGATCTCTCCCTAAGTAAGATAAGATTCATAAGGTAATCAATATGAATAAAAATTATCACAGTTCACATCCAAATTTGGGAAAAAATATACAAAGTATAACCTACTCATCATCATCTAATTTTTTAATTATTTTAAACTTAACCACAAGGTTAAAACTTATCATGATCCTAATACAATTCAATGTCTACACTTGAACAACCATTATCAATGTTGATCTCTTCTTTTATATTATGCAACCTTAACAACAATACACATATATCATGCCTTAACTCACATAAATATAAAAATACATGTTACTAGTTAAAATTTTTAACATAAAGCAATGGTATAAATACTTTTAGAACTCCTAGTTCTCATTAGATAAGGTTATACATTTAGTCTAACAAAATATAGTGTGTATTATACATATGTTCAAGTCCTAGAAACATGGTTCCTAATTTTTATAGAATTACCAATTTTAATTTATTTCCATACATAAGCCATAATACTAATAATCCATCATGATAACCATGATCATTATAACCAAGCTAATAGTAACTTATAACCTTTGTGGATAAGCTAACCATTATCGGCTAGCTTCAAATCCATCATTAACAATTGGAGAATGCTATTAGCTATCAATCAAGGTGACCACATCCTCCTATATAAACCACTCATGTAATATTTTTTTTAATAAATAAAAACTAAATTTATCCCAAAAATATGCTATGTGGGATTAATATTCTTATATAAATAAGAAACATCATCTTTCCATATTCATGACATGCAACTTTATAAACTATCTATCTTTAGTGGTAATTCCTGTTGTTCTAAAGCTTTATGAAAGATGTTGTATAAACAAGATACATCTTTCAAAAAATCACCACATTATTGAAGCACCTATTGTAGTCATCCATATCAAAATAATTTAATAGGAACATACACAAAACAAGTTTAATATATTAAAAATGGTGTGTTTCCACCAATTTGATATAAGTAGCTAAATAAATAGTGAGATTTTGTATACTGATTCCTGGCATATTTCTTGAAGACTAATCAGCTAATAAAATTAATGCTACAACATTTATAAATAAACAAATTCTATTTTATTAACAAAAATAATCAAAGTGAATGCTACAACATTCACTCACACACACATAAAGCTTTAGCTTCTTTCCTTATATCCACAAATACTTACACATGCCTCATAAATAGAGTTTTTTGAAACATAGCTTGAGTGCAAATCTATCATATTTATTGAAAATAGGTATGGAATTACATGATATCAACATGACTATGTAGGTCACTAAAAATTGTTAGTGGTAGAGAAGTATGGTCTTCCATACACTATAGAAAAAAGAGGATTATCAGTGGAGGAGCTTCGATGGAATAAGGTAAGTGTGATTAAAATATTCAACACTACCCTTTAATCACAAATACCACTATCAAGTACACCTAAATAGTTTCTTAGATGCTCAAAGCTTTCTTTTGATAGTGGTTTCATAAGAATATCAGTGAGTTCTTCTTGGACCTACAAAATTGAAGCTCAATTTCTCCATGTTCTACCAACTCCCTTATGAAATGATAATGGATCTAAATATGCTTGTTTTGTCCATGAAAAACTAGATTCTTCATCAAGGCTATTAAGGATACATTATCACAATAAATTATAGTACCATATTTTTGTTCTTCATTCAAGTCCACTAAGATTCTTTTGAGCCAAATATGTTGGCCTAAATTATAGCAAGAACATTGAAAAAATCACATTTCTAACCTTTTATTTCACATAAAATAATAAAATATATTTTTTGGATGATATGTACAAAGAGTGTGAAAGCTTATAACAATTTCATGAGAGGTTATGGGAGAAAACTAACTTTCCCATGTAACCAACCAACTAACAAATAAAGTAATAAACTAAACAAATTTTGGATCAAATATCCAACAAACCCCCTTGATCCAAAGGGGTATAGATGATGCAGATCTGGAGCTATGACTATAAATTCATCAATGAATCTTTGCTACATTTGTAAGCTAGCACATTATACATCATGGTACTGATCAAAACTAATATCGCTCCATATAGGACTCCATCTAATAAATTATGGCATAAAAGGTTGATGAACATGATCAAGGGCTACTCATCCCCTATGATAAACATACCATACTATAGTAGAACCCAATCAAAGCCTATCCAACTACATCAACACAAATAAGATCCCACATAGGAACCTATCGAGTGATCCTCTAATACTTTGTATGGCACATCTTTTGAATGCCCAACAATCACCAACATCACACACATGCCTTTGCTCAACACTCAAAATGATATCAAGTCTAATGCTAACATGTACAACCATTGATGATTGATCTAAGGCCACTGTGCAATATCTTCCCCCTATCAAGTGAGAGGTGAGAAGCTGTGCAACATAAAAACAAATTTAAACTACTTTGTCTACTCTATGTCATGAATATCAGATATAGAAAGCCAAAAATGGAACTAAAAAAAAAAATACAAGCCAAAAATTATTATCCCAATAGTGAACCCATACTCTGAGTGAATAACAAACTAGAAAAGGGAAATTATCCTCCAACCTCCAGTTGGCTTTGTCTAGCTTGTTAGATCCTTAGGGACCTATAAACGCCAAAATGTAACACCATCATCATCAATAACACAAGTAGTGGGACATGCCATTATGATCTTTATTTGATGTATATAACACATTTTTACCATTTAAGAAAAACTTTGGGTGTCAGATTTCACCCAAAATGCATCTGATTTCATTGCAATGCATAATTTATTCAATATATATATATATATATATATATATATATATATAATATTTACACATGCTAGAATAAAAAATTGTTCATGTTGATGATCTTAAAAATCCATTTCCATGAAAAATGAGTGGTCATATGAAGAATTTGGCCACCGTATGTAGAAGATATGATAGTTTAAAATTTTTCTCCTTTGTTAGGCTAGTCATGCCCCCCTCAATGCTAATTTAAAAAATTTGACTAGTTTACGGGGATTAAAATATCATAGAAAGACATGATGAGCCCCTCCTTGTTTATACTCATTGAAAAGCTATTCGATTCTAGTTCCCAAAAAGGTAACTTTGAAAAAATAATATAATAGTGTTCAAAATATTATAAAAATGGTCATGGTAGGTGCAAATTTTCTTCATTTTCACAATTAATTCAAATAACCCCTTTGCAAAAAATGATTTTTTTTGGCACTTTTGAGGGTTGAACCCTTGACCTCCAAATTTTCAAGAGACTATCAAAACAAGCTCATCCAATTCTCCCGTAATCACTTTGAAAATATAAAAACAAATTATATATATATATGTATATATGTATATATATATGTATATATGTATATATATATGTATATATATATATATATGTATATATATATGTATATATATATATATGTATATATATATATGTGTATATATATATATATATGTATATATATGTGTGTGTGTATGTATATATATATATGTATATATATATACATATATATATATATGTGTGTGTGTGTGTGTGTGTGTGTCTATATATATATGTATATATATATATATATATATATATATGTCTATATATATATATATATATGTCTATATATATATATATATATATATATATATATATATATATATATATATATATATATATATATATGGGTTTTGACGGGGATGGATCAAATTATATTTCACTCACAAAAAAAATATGCTACCTTTTTACTTGCATAGTAAAATAAAAAAATAAATGCACTAGATTTTGTATGGTGGATCCCACAAATTTACTATGCAATTTTATTTGATTGGATATGTAACCTACCCTAGACTCTTCTCAAAACATTTATTCCAACGTAAAATTTATCCAATGCAATGATAATTTTTTTATTTATTTATAATGTTTGCACCGTAAGGGATAATGCATAGGTAATAGAGAACTTATAAATAAATGTGAATAAATTTATCTGATCACCTATTAATTTTTATCTCTAGATTTCAACATTATCCATGAACTTGTTTATGAAAATCCATGAAATTGATGATAACACAGACAATAGGTGACACATCATCTTCTTTATGATGCTTTACTCTGACTGCCATATAGAATCTGATTGATAAATTAATTAATTAATATATGCAGTCCATCATAAAGGGTTGCATTAGACTCTGGAAGCAATAAATTCTTCTAATAAATTCATTCAGTGACTCCCTTTGAATTGCAATATGCATTTCCATTTTGCGTCATCTTGCTCTATAGACTGGCTTTCTCTTGACAACCATACAATTAGATCTTTATTAGGTAATGCAATCATACATTTAAAAACTTTTGAAATGACATTGAAGACCTTGTTAGGTAAGCCATGATTGCATATTTGAATGCTTTCACTTAATTTTTCACATCGGTAATCCTTCTCATCAACTATGTGGCTCTGATAATTTCTTCTTTCATTTAGCTTTGATACCATTGTTGGCCTAGATTATAATAAGAACAATGAAAAACTCGCTTTCTAAACTTTTATTTCACACAAAATGATAAAATATTATTTTTTGGATGATATTTACAAAGAGTGTGAAAGCTTATAAAACTTTCACAAGAGCTTATGGGAGAAAACTAACTTTCCCATGTAACCAACCAACTAAAAAACCAAAAATAAATAAACTAAACAAAACCTTGCATCAAATATCTAACAAAATATCTTGATTTCCAGTGTGTTTCCTTAAGTGTCTCCATGAATCTAGAAATCAAAGTTACTACACACATTATATCAGGCCTAGATGTTGTCAAGTACATTAGACTTAAAACCATGCTCTTGTATAAGGTTAGATTCACCTCATTGCTACAATCTTCCTTACTCAATTTCAGACCTATGGTTATTGGTGTTGGCATAGGATTACTATTTAACATTATGAATCTCTTTAAGATTTGTGAGGCATATTTGGATTAAGATCCATTTGTTGTACTTCTATGCCGAGGAAATACTTTAACAAACCCAAGTCTGTCATTTCAAAATTTATTTTCATTGATTTTTTGAACTCAACAATGAAGAGATCATTGTTTAATATAAAAATTAAATCATCTATATATAATACAATAATTAAACTCTTATCATTGCTTGCCTTGATGTAAAGTGTGGGATGACTACCACTTTTTTTGAAACCATTACTAATAAAATATGAATCAATTCTATTGTACCATGTCCTTGGTGCTTGCTTAAGTCTGTAGTATGCTTTCTTTAGCCTATACACTTTGTATTATTATCTTGGGACTTCATTTACATGTGGAAGATCCACATATACCTATTATTTGAGCACTCCATTTAGGAAGGCATACTTCACATCCATTTGATATATCTTCCACTTGTGTTGGGCAACTATTGCTAAGACAACTTGCACAGTTTCCATTCTTCCAATAGGAGCATATGTCTCATCATAATCTCTTTTGGGTTATTGTTTGTATCCCTTAACAACTAATCTTGCTTTATGTTTCTCAATCTTCCCTTCTGTAGTACTCTTGGTCTTATAAACCCACTTAACTCCAATCACTTGTTTACCCTTGGGTAATTTAGCTAGCTCTCATGTTTGATTTCTTTCAATTACATTTATTTCCTCATCCATGGACTTACACCATTTCTCTTCTTTCATCACTTCTTCAAAACATGTAGGATCACTTTGAAAAAATAAATAAAAATTTAGATTTACATCAAGATCATCATACCTTGTATTATTATAAATCTCCCTTAAGCTCCTTGTCTTTCTTGGCATTAAATAAGCAAGAGTTAGATCTAGAATTCTAGTGGAGCTACTTGATTGGGGAATATGTAATGAAATTGATGCAGATGGAAGTGTCTCCAAGGTTACCCTTATTAATCTATGATTAATTTAGCTTGACTATCTTCATTTACACATTCTAAATCATCCATGGGTACCATTATTGAGATACCCAAGGTAGAGTCAATAGTGCCATACCATGATTCATTCTTAATGAGTTCAACATCTTTGCTAGTCACAATATTCTTAGTAATATGTTTATATAGTTTGTATGCTTTAGAGTATTCACTATATCCAATGAAGATTCATTTTTCTCCTTTATCATCAAATTTATGCCTCTTATCCTTTGGCACAAATCATATGCCATGAACCCAAATATTCTTAGGTGTTCCACACTATATTTTATGTTTGTCCATGCTTCTTGTGGAATAATGTCTTGTATGACCTTTGTGAAACATCTATTTAACAAGTATATTGTTGTTGTTATAGTTTCACCCCAAAATTCATTTGAAAGTCCCTTGGCCTTTAACATGCTTGCAACCATCTCCTAGATGGTTCTATTCTTCCTTTCAACCACTCCATTTTACTATGGAGTGGAATTTCTTTTGAATTGTTTTTTAATTCCTTCATTCCTAAAAAAACTCAAAAATTATTTAGAGACATACCCTCCCCTCTATCTATTCTCAAGAACTTGATGAAGTGCCCACTTTATTTCTCAACCATTGCCTTGAACCACTTGAATTTCTCAAAGTCTTCAGATTTATTCTTTAATAAATAAACCCAAGTCTTCATCTTATAGTCATATATTAAGGTCAAGAAATATTCATTCTTTGAGAAAGTGATAATTTTCATTAGGCCACACAAATCTAAGTGCACCGACTCTAATGGGGTTTTACTAAGATACATGACTCACATTTTCTATTAGGTTCTAATATTGTTGGTAGTCTCTAGACTTCCTTGATTGAAAGGGGTGCCTATGTTGTTTTCCTAGGATGCATGCCTCACATTTTATATCAGGTTCTAATATTGTTGTTAGTCCCTTAACCATATCTTTATTAGACAAAATATTTAATCTAGAATAACTTAAATACCCATACCTCAAATTATAGCATCTAGATGTGTCTTTGATGACTATCTTGATGGTTGCTTATTTTACTACTATTTTACTCTTCATTTACTTAAAAACAATAATTTGCATCTTGAGTGGAAACATACAGTTATTTATCATTTGAAATATATTTATCTTTCTTTTGCTTCCATCCTTGTTAGAGATCATGCACTTTCCATTTTCCATCAGGACTCTATATCCTTTTTGGACTAATTATCCAATGCTTAAAAAATTGTGTTTTAACTTTGGGGCATAGAGACATCCTAAATTGATCTTATTTTACCTTGATTGGTTTAAATAATGATAGTCCCTCTACTTATAATTAGAACTTTTTCATTGTTTTCCATATTAATCTCAGACTAAATGCTTTTGTTAATGGAGGCAAACAAGCTCACATTACCACTCACGTGGTTACTATAAGCACTATCCAAGAACCAAACCTCATCATTGGTCTACTCAATAATATTACATATAATTAACATGTTTGGAAAATGTTCAGATTCACTTAATTTCTAATTAGTTACATTTTTACTTTACCTTGACTAGTCACATTTCCTATTTTTACATTCACTAGAAAAATAACCATACTTGTGATAATAGAAACACTGAACATTACTTTTGTCATACATTTGATTTGAGGTACTACTCCTCTTCTTGTCTTAGGAGTTTTAATGTGAGTAGCTTAGTCCTTCTTGGTTGTTTGAGCTTTCTCTTTGATAGTATCTTCTTTCTCTTCCTCTACCTCTGAAACTTCTACCTCTATTATCTCTTCCTCTCACCCTACCTCTCATACTGGTTTGAGTTTTGAAGGCTTACTTTAGGCAAGGAGGAACAAATCTATCCAAATTTTTCACATGGGTTTTTATTGAACCCATAAACTCATCCACTACCATCTTTGAAATGTCTTTAGCCTCTTCAATTATATTGATAACTAGATCAAGTCTTAAGGATAAACTTCTCAGGATAATCTTAATAATCCTTTGATATTAGATATATTCACCATTAATATTTAGCTAATTTGTTAAGCTATAAATTCTAGTATGAAAATATTAACTAGACTGACCATCATTTATTTTAAGAGTCTCAAACTCTCTTTAGAGTATTCAGAGTTTGACCAACCTCACCTTGTTAGTTCCTTTGTAGGTGTTTTAAATAATCTCCCATACCTGCTTTGATGAGTTTTCTAGTTATATTTTATGGTATATGTATTCTACCGTTGTTATTTCAATTAGATTTGAGGATTTTGCATCCTTCCACTGATACTACTTCAATTGGATCTTTTAGGCATTTTACAATGTTTTGTAGGCAACTTGATCAATCATATTAGTGAATAAACTGACTAGTAACTCCAATAAATCATTTTCAATCATTTTCATCTTCATATTCTTAACCCATAAATAATAATTAAATTAAATGTTGGTTGATGTTACTAAATCTTAGCCTCTATTCCATCCATACTATGTGTATGTAAAGGGAAATATAACTGATTTATAAATCAATCCTATCTTGGAGAAGATAAATCTTACTTACACATTTGATTATCAATACATTAGATATTTGGGGTCATGACTAAGATGGATCCACTAGGCCTATACAAGGGATCCCTTACCATAATAAAATAACTAAGGAGGGTTCTAAAGCCTAGAGTCAAGAAAAACTATGCAATAACCCTAACTAGGTCCTATGTTTTCATATTCACAAAAGTAAGTAAATGATAAGAAAGTAAAATCTAATATAGTGATCATCAAAGCTTGTGGAATAAAATGGGATTAGTAAACATAAAAGTAAACATGCATAAGATAATCCTATTTAAGCTATATATAGGTAAGACCCTAACGCATAGAGAGATAAATATATTCAAAAGCCATTACTTATGCTACTTCTATCTACTAAAGAGAGGAGCAAAGTTAGAGATACTTACCTTGAAGATGAACTGATCGACACTCAATCTCTCCCTTAGCCAAAGGTGCTTCAAAGGAGGTTGTTTTGGTTTGTAAGGATCACTGAGAAAGGGCATAACATCCAATACTTTTCCAAAAGATAAGATTCTTCTCCAAGTAGAAACCCTAATATAATACTCCTCAAGTAGAATGGTAGATGAGAAGATTTTAAAGAAGTGCAAATAAATAATTAACTCTTGATGTCTCTCATAAATGATGAAATAGATGTGTTTATATAGTTAGATCTAACCCTAGTTCTTTTCTAAAGTTTAATCGATAGGGTTGGCCCAATCAACTATGTATCATTATTGATAAAAAAAATTAGGTCTTGGTTTAGGTTAGCCAAAGGTTGACCTAGACCCTAAATGAGTTTTGTCAATTAGAGTTTAGGGTCGATGGGGTTGACATCATGTTGTAAACCATCAAAAAGGAGTTTAGGCTAGGGAAGGGCTAATTAAGGTGGAAAATGACTAGAGGATGGTGAAAACTAGGAGGAAAAGCTTAGGGGAATATTTTTAGGAGATGGTTGGATTGATAAAGTGGTAGTAAACGAAAAACAATCTTGTGAAGAACCAACAATCTAGCCATCCCTTTCCTAGTACACCCTTTAAGGTGTGCACTTAGAGAGATTGAGACTTGATGGGTTCTTACAAGATAAAAAGCATTAGTAATTGACAAAGTTTGAAAATATTATGTGTATACATATTCCCCACTCAAATCTCATCACATGTCATTCTGATACAATATGGGATGGTGCTTTGATAAAAGAACATAGAAATACACAATGTTGAGGCTATAAAAATTTTTAGTATTTAAAAGCATAAAATAACTAAAAGTAAATGAATAAAAAATAAAAGTAATGTATACATACCTTAACTTACATTTATTACTAGATGATTATGTACTATGTTTTTAGTTTTGATCGTGGAGGGTGAAAAGACTATTTTTGACAAACCCAAGGATATAAGATTAAAGAGAAAAAATAAACAAACACAGGAAAGCCAAGATAACTGATGCTTATGTGGATGAATTATACTTGGAAATTCGGTAAGCTAGGGTGACAAGTGCTATGTTAGACCAAATGACCAAGTCAAAATTTAGAGTTAATCAGGTAACCAAAAAGCCAAGGCTACTAAAGACCAAAAACCTCAAACAAATAAGCCTTAATTAAGAAAGGAAAACTCACCAAGTCAAACCAAGGATATATGTCAAAAATGGTAATGAAATATCAATGTGAAATTAGTAACAATCCTTACTTAAACAAAGATCTGAAAGCAAAAAGTAAAATAATATTGATGAGTGAACAATAACAATGCTTACTCAATCATCAATGGAAAAAGTGCATAAAATGGAAAATAACATTAGTGAGTGAGAAGTAACAAGATAACCTTACTCAATAATGGAAAAACTACATGAAATTAGAAAGACTCAAGTATCCATAAAAAGGGGTATTAGAAAAATAACAAATGGTAAAAGAAAGAAAATCAAGTATATAAATGTAGAGCCATTGTATAAAGGAAATAATCCATAGTTTCTCAAGCATATTATTTTGTTTTAGGGATAGATAAAAATGAAGCAAAGTAGTGCTAGCATGTTTTTGAGAATGTGAAGAAGAGGAGATATAGAAGAAATGGGAAAATAGATTTAGATTCACACATGTCTGTAAAGGGGGGAAAATGGGTGGAGAGGAGGATGAAGGAAAAACCAAGGTAGATGAACTCTTTATCAAAGTCAAGACACTCAAATTAAGATTGTTAAAACAAGAGGAATTTCAACATTAAGGACTCTAAATAATGTCACCTAGTCACACAAGTTTTAAGTTAACAAAGTGAAGTATGTAGATCATCCCATGAAGGCTATATGCATGAAAAGTAAAATGGGCCTACCTTCCCACAACATTCCCATTCCTCAAAACCCCTTATAGAGCTATCTGTTTAATGTGAAGATTGGGTATTTGTGTGAGAAAGTAGGAAGCACCATAGAGTTTATTGAATTATCTTATTCCAATCTACTCGCCTACTACACCCCAATGGTACTCATCTCTATCACAAGACCAAATGTGGCACTTGAACTTTGATTATAAATAAGAGATGTGATTTAAATCACATCTTTTGGTGTGATTTTGACTTTTTGACTATGTATATTGCCTTTTGTATAATTTATTTTTGTGTTACATGATTTAGCTTTTAACTTTCTTGATGGTTTTTTTATTCCTTCTCCATACAAATTTGGAAAACCAAACATGAGTGCTAAAGATTAATTTCATTTGAATATTTTAGACTTGGTTACTAATAAATAGAAATTTATAGAGCATGGTGTCTAAGAGTTTCATTAATTCAAGTGAAATAAAAGTTTTAACTTGACTTTGACCTTATTTTATCCAAAGTGGAGTGAAAGGAATAGAAATCAAGAGGAATCAAGCATGAAACAATTTGAATTACTTCAAATTGTAAAAAAAAATGTGACAAATGTCGAAAGAGGGATACAATGATAGTGAAGTATGATTCCTGATCATAAGAATGAGGGAAGTATAGAAAAACATGCTAACACTTTATTATTGTGAAAATTTTGTCTATAAGAGAAAAAAGCTAAGATTAAGAATAAAGATAAAAAACTCATAACCATTGTGAAATTGAGAAAGAACACTAAATTTAAATATGGTGATTTTATGAGGAAGGCCAAGTCCTATTTATAATGCAACTCATAAATGAGAAACCCAAGAGGGTGCCCAAAATATGAGAAATAAAGTGATAAAGATGGTATTTGTGAGGAAGGCCAGGTCCTATCCATGGTCTTGCATTAAAACTCATAAAAGAGAAACCCAAGGGGTGATAAAAAGTATTGGAAAGCAAGGAAATAAGGAGAACACAAATAAAAATCATGAGGAAGGTCAGGTACTATCTATGGTTTTACAATGTAACTCATGAGAAAATAGAAACCAAAGGACTAAGGTTTGTGGAAAGAGAGACTGATGTATAAGGTAAGACCCATGTAAGTATCTTAAAAAAAGTGTTAGAATGATAGCATAGATAAATCATGATAAGAGAAATATTTAGGCAAAATATTTCTTTAAAAATTGTGCATTGGTGGGCTCTTTGAAAATATGGCCTTCATTAGTTTGAAGGTGATAGGTTCTTGGACCAATAATGTCTTTGACTAGATAAGGTCCCCACCATTTTTGGGCATATTTAACTTCTTTGTCATGAGTATAGTCTAGCTTAAGGATAGATCACCATCATTAAAAGTGCAAACTTTAACTCTTTTATTATATTGTTTGGCAATGCGGGCTTTGTATTGGCGATTATGTTGTAGGGCAGAAAGACAATGTTCATCAAGAATATCAAGAGCATGAAGGCAAGATTCACATAATTATTGATAGGATATGATACCATGATGAGAGATACAGGGAGAGGGAATCTCAACTTCTAATGGGAGGATTAATTCAGAATCATAGACTAGCAAAAATTGTGTTGCTCCAATAACATTGCATATGCTAGTGTGATAGGCCTAAAGAATGGGGTATAGATGAAGATGGAAATTTGTTCAAGTTTCAAAAATTATCTTTTGGAGAATTTTATTAATATTTTTTTTGGTGGCCTCAACTTGTCAATTTCATTGGGGATGATAAGGCATGGAAAATTTATGATTGATTTTGAATTTAACATAGAGATGTTTGACATCCTTATTTTTAAAGTTAACACCATTATCTAAAATGAGAATATGAAGAATTCAAAAGTGATAAATGATTTTATTGATGATGAATTTGGAAATGGTGATACCAGTGACATTGATGAGGGGCATAACCTCAACCCATTTGGTAAAATACTTGATGGTTATGATAATAAAGACATGCACATCCTGAGATTTAGGTAATTTGCCTATGATATCTAATCCCCACATTAAGAATAGATAGGGAGACTCCATAGTTTAAATATCAGATGGGGGTGAATGGATTAGATCATAAAGTTGACAAAGATCACATTTTTTAGTGAACTCAATGGTGTCCTTTTCAAGAGTAGGCCAAAGGTATCCCATATGTAAGAATTTATGTGTTATATCATGTTTGCTACAGTGACCATCAGAAATGCCCCCATATACTTATTTAAGAAGAAGAGGAAATTATTCTTTCATAAAATAATATATCAAGGTACCTTTAGCATTATGATAATAAAGCATGTTATATCGAAAGATATACTTGAAAGCTTGTTTATGAATTCAATACTTTTCATTGGAATCAATGTTTGGAGGATAGGTTTGGTGTTCAAAAAATTGAATGATGTATTTATACCATTGGCTTTGTCAAATGGTGATAGCCTCCATGTGTAATATAAGTGAATCTCATGGTTAAATGGAATATAAGGATTGTTGACTTTCTAAGTCACTCCCAGCCAATATAAGACTCACCTAGGCCCTACAAAAGAGTTGTGCACTTGTGAGGTCTCAGGTACTCCAAGAAAAATGTGCACAGGTATCCCATGTGTATACCCATGCCCAAGATATTCAAGCATAGGTTTGTGTATCAATAATATGATGATTCATGCCCATTATAAGTCTTTGATGCATGCCAGTGTGTAGGATCCTTCAATGCATAATTCAAGGGGCATATAGGTTCAATAATGTAGGCCTATAAGTTTTGTATGGACAAATAAACAAAGTGCATAGGGAAAATTTAAAATTTAGGAAGGGTACACCTAATACTCTTAGTCTTCATGTACACTCTTAGTTAAAAACCTCCACAAGCCTATCTAATACAACTCCATACAAGTGTGTAGGATCCTACATCTACCCTTGAGAATCATAGAGTGCAATCTAAAGCTGCACGTTGCCTCTTCCACAATCTCATTGTTTCAAGGTATAAGAGTACTTATAAAATAAAGGTGCATGCATAGATTAGTGCACATAAAGTATATAAACAAAGAAGCATGTGCCAAGTCTTCCACTATCCATATGATGAGGTGGCAAACTAAAAATGGAACCTACATAATGACTACCAAGTGGTAATAAGGTATAAAGAGGTAGTTGGAGAAGTAGTTAAGCAAAAACTGGGGCTGTGTTAGAGAAAGTAAATGTAGAAGCAACTATCAGACATCAGGATATGGATACATGCCACCTTCTAACCATTTTAGGGAAATATTCAATCTTTTGATACACAAATGTATTTTGAGATATATTTGTTATCAACCCCCAAATCCAAATCACCAGACATAAATCAAGGATCATAGATGTGGCACCATAAAATAATTAAAAGATACATCTACCACTCCAAGTGGCACATTAATTATAAAGAGGATTTTTCATTATAAAATCTTGGTTCTTCATTTGTAAAGGGATTGATGATTTTTAACAACCTTATGCTACTAAAATTTTCCCTCTAAGAGCACTTCTTTTGGTTAAATCTTGCAAGTTAATGAAAATTAAATTCACCTTTATTTTTTCTTCGTATGCATTATGTGATATTTATGTTTTTTGATCTTTGTATGTGGGTATTACTCACCCCTCTCATCATTGTCCATCCCCACCACCTCTATGTAAAATGTGTAACCCATTTGCAGGTTGTATCATGCACACATTTAGGTTTATGTTGATACTGTGTGTGGACCATTTTTCATTACACTACATTTTTACACCTCTATGCAAAATAATTATGTACTGAAGTTTCCTTGATAAGGTTTGTGTGGAGACGTCTTGTTCTCAAAGGCTTGTAGTGTGTTTGTGGTAGTAAGAACACTAACTCTATTATCAATGTATCACTTCTTTATTTATCAACACTCTCTTACCTCATCCCTCTCTTTGCCTTCAAAATTTTAGGTTTAGACTAGTGGTAGATTTACCTTTATGCTCTTTAGGCTTGTGCATTGGTCTTCAACTAAGTGCACTTAAATAGAAGGAATCCAAGCTACTCCAAAGGCTCATCCCAAGGAGTGCAAGGGTTACATGCCTTGGGGATATTCCCATTGTTATGATGAGACAACCAATGTTTCGTTCATGTAGGTGAGTCATAATACTTACATACTCAATGATGAACACCCTTGCATCCTATACAAGGAATTCATTATCAATGCCATACTGCAAAGTATCCCTATATAGCAGAACATGCACATGTGCACATTTTGAATGACAATAGTTTTTGGCACACCTAATGGGACATAGTTTGATGATCCTCTCATCATCCATTATAGAGTTTTGGCATGATCTTTAGTGCATGTTACCATTCAGGGTAGATTCTTCAACACCATGGTGACTGTAAAGATCAAATCTACTGGTTTACGCAATATAATCACTTAAATATTATCAAAGATTAGTATTTAGGTGATATTCTTAGTTTTTTCCATTCTTTTGAAGTAATCTAATCACGTAGTGACTCTATTGGTATGTGCTTATCATTGAAAAGGTAAACTTGATTATTCCTTATTTGAATGCTCTAATATGCCAAGCTATCATGAAAAATATGTCTTTCCCCTCATCCTTATCAAAATGCATTTTCTATACCTTCCTATCATCCATATTAGACTAAAATCACTATTGGTTTTATCCCATATAGCCCTATCACCGCAATATATCTTCATTTTCATAATAATTGCCTCACTTCCACCCCAATTAAACCTTCTTGGAAGCATGTTCACACCTATTACTAGCCTTAAGAAGGTTACCTTTCTCCTAATCTTCATTATTACCCTCTTAATCAACCAAAAAAGAGCATCAATGATATATAACTTGATTTTTAGAGATAACTGATGGAGATTTAAAGAGGGGAGTATAGTAGGTAGTAAGAACAACTTGCACATCAAGCTTACACACAATAACAAGAGGTGATGGGATAACACATATATGAATAAGAGTGCTCAGCTAGACAAATAATATCCAAAGAAGAGAAAATGAATAAGTTAATTGCATAGATGCAATATATTGAATCAAAACCAACTAACTCCACCTCTCCCTTTCCTATCTTCAAGAAGGCTCCCCTATGCTCATAGCCCATCCTATGAGGCAAGAAGTTTCTATACGCAAGGTCCTTATCTTCAAATAAGATAAATCCTCTATGATTTCAAGTAAATCCCCTAATTTCAAGGTTATAAGTTTTAGAGATACCCCTTCCTTGAAAGAGACTTCCCCCTTTCCTCCTCAAAAACCTTAATCATAGTCATGGTAGCCTTCTTGGACCATGCATCCTGACTTCATAATGCCCAACCTTTTAAAATCCCCTTCCTCTGTGACAATTGAAACTTCTTAGCCTCCCAACATCTCCCTTTTCAAAGGAGGACCAGTTGTATGGAAGGAAAATGAAGACCATTTGGATGAGGAGGAGGATATTTCAAGTGAGTATGATGAGGAAATCATCATAGGCAGCCTTTTTTGTGCCACTAAATTGGAAATTTTAGAGCTACTACAAGAAGATGATGAATATGATTAGCTAGAGTAGTAGGGTATTACATAGGGGTGAGGTGATGAGGCACTCTGTTAGATAAATGAGATTCCATTCAGTATGGGAGAAGATGAAGTTAGTCATGAAGCTGGAATAAGGCCTATCATGCAGAAGAGTGAAGAGTAACTAGAAGAAGACTCCTTTTGGGATGAGATATAAGAATTTTGTTCAAACATTGACATTAAACCATCATATATTAAATGGGAAAACCATAAGCAATAAGAACAATAGGAAAAAGTAGATGTGTTTCTATCTCAATCACTTGGGCAAGTGCATCCCAATAAACAAAATGATGGAGAAGAAAAATGCATAAGGTAGGGAAATTTTAATTATTCAAACTTTTTCTTGACAAGAGGGTGCCATATCAAGTACCTATCTCAATTAGAATATAATAAGGAGGAACCATCACATGTTGTGCTTAATTTAGAGCACAAAATTGAGCATTAAAAAGAGCAAGATCGACTTGCCTATCCACTCTAAGACAATTTTATGCTTAGCCAAGTGGATTGGGTAAGTGTGTTTATTTATGTTCTTATTTTTAGAGAAGTGTATCAACAATTTGTTGAATACCCACTCCTTATCCATCTTTGGTTGGTTTCCTTAATCATGTAAAGCATATTAGATTAGTAAGAAAGGGAAGCTATTTTGTATAGTAATTTAATGGCTTTGTTTATATGACAGTTTCATTAGTTAGTTTAGGATAGATTAGATGTTTTTATAAGTGCCTATGTGCACATTATAAATAGTTTTGGTAGTTTATACCTTACTCTAAGTACTTATGGCATAGTTTGTGTTTTCTTCTTTCCTAGTTTTTTGAGGTGTGTTTTCAATTTTAAAAGATTAGCTCAAGCACAAGGCTAAACAGGTTGTAGTTATCTTGCATTTTTAGAATGTGAGGAGTTTTAGATGCTTCTTACGACTCCATTCCAAAAGGATGTATTAAGGATACAATATTTATGCTTAGTAAGCAAGTGACCCATAAAGGTCACCAGAAGTGTTGACTTTTTAAGTCACCCCCAACCAACACAGGACTCACCTAGGCCCTAAAGAAGAGTTGTGCACCTATGAGGTCTCAGGTACTATAAGAAAAATGTGCACAAGCATTCCCTATCTGTACCCACACCCAAAAAAGTAAAGTGTAGGTTTGTGTAGTAATAAAATTATGATTTGTGCCCATTATAAGTCTTTGATGCACACCAATGTGTAAGATCCTTCAGTGCATAATTTGAAGGGCACACATATTCATTAATGTAGGCCCTTAGGTTTCATATGGCCAAATAAATAAAGTGTGTAAGGAATGGTTACAATTTAAGAAGGTGACCTTAATAATCTTAGTCTTCATGAGTGATATTATTTAAAGACCTCCCCAGGCCTATCTAATGTAGTTTTGTGTCAGTGTATAGGATCCTACATCTGTACCCTTGAGAATTGTAGGGTGTAATCTAAAGCCATATATTACCTCTTTTACAAGCTAATAATTTCAAGGCACAAAAGTATTCCCAAAACAAGAGTGAACACATAGTTTAACATACACAAACTATATAAAGAAAGAAGTCCATGCTAAGTCTTCCACAACACATAGTGATGATGTGGCAAGCTAAACAGGGAACCTACACAATGACTACCAAGTGGAAATAAGGTATAAAGAGGTAGTTAGAAAAGTATTTGAGTCAATATTGATGCCTTGTTAGAGCAAGTAAATACAAAATCAACTGTAAGACATTAGGATATGAATACATGCCACCCTCTGACCATTTCAAGGAAATCTTCCATCCTTTGATACACATGTGTATCATGAGAGATCTCTATTGTCAACCCATAGATCCAAATCACCAAACATAATTCAAGGAGCATAGATGTAGTGCCAAAAAATAATTAAAATCTACATATACCACTCTGAGTGGCACATTAATTATAAAGTGGATTGTTCATTATAAAAGCTAGGTTCTTCATTTGTAAAGGGGTCAATTTTTTTAACAATCTCACATTGCTAAAATTTTCCCTCCAAGATTAATTTTGTTGGTTAAATATTACAAGTTAATGAGAATTAAGTTCACCTTTCTTTGTTTTTCTTATGTACTATGTGCTATTTATGTTTGTTGATCTTTGTTTGTGGGTATCACTCACCCCTCTCATCATTTTCCATCCCCAACACCTCTATGTAAAATGTGGAACTCATTTGTAGGTTATATTCTATGTACATTTGGGTTTGTGCTGATACTATATATGGACTATTTGTCATCCATCATAGTGTTACACTATGTTCCCACACCTCTGTCAAAAATACTTATGCACTAGAGTTGCCTTGATAAGGTTTGTGTGGAGACATCTTGTTGTCAAAGGCTTGTAGTGTGTTTATGGTAGTAAGAGCACACACTCTATTCTTAGTGAATCGCCTCTTTATTTTTCATCACTCTATTACCTTCTCCCTTTATTTTCCCTCAAAATTTTAGGTTTAGACTAGTGGTAGATTTACCTTTCTACTCTTTAAGCTTGTGCATTACTCTTAAACCAGGTGTACTTAGAATAGAAGGAATCTGACCTACTCCAAAGGCTCATCCCAAGGAGTGCAAGGGTCCCACACCTGGGGGACATTCCCATCATTACAATGAGACAACCAATGTTCAACACATATAGGTGAGTCACAATACTTATATGCCCATTGCTGAACACCCTTGTGCCCTGTATAAGGCATTCATACTTAGTGCCCCACTGTAAAGTATCCCTATACAGTAGAGGTCCATAGGTGCACATTTTGAATGATAACATAGACTCTATTATGTGGATAAGAAAAGTGGAATAAGTAATAACTTGGTGTGGATGAAAAAGAGATGCTGAAGACACAAGTGAATCAAGAATATAATTTTGATCTCAAGGGATATGCTCGATGGTAAAATAAATGAATTATTTGGAAAGGGTAGTGATTATATGATGATAATCAATGAGATTTTTACTCTTACATTGATAATTAAAATTAACCTAGTGGCAGATGAGTTGGGAGTTGCCTAAAGTGTGAAAATATGTGATGTCTAAATCAAGGGCTACCCTCATGCCTAAGATTATAGTTTCATCTTTTACCATGTTGTTAATGACATCGAATATAAGGCAAAATTCCAAAGAGATAATTTTACCAAGAGGACTAGTGAGAATACAACCTACCCCAACTCCTCGAAGGCATTTGAAACCACAAAAATAAAGGGTCTAAGTACCTTCATGTATATCAACATTAGTTTTAGGAAGTTATTCGATAACTACTTTTGGTTTATTACTTTTGGAGAATATAGAGGACTCTTCAAGATTACTTGATTCAAGATCAATAATGCAATTATGGAAGTAATGTTTAAGAGATATAGATAGATTAAGACCTTCAATATAAAGAATATTATCATTGGGAAGACTATATTGAAGGTGGTCAATATATGGTATAGGTGCTACTATGAGTTGATCAACAATGATTTGTCCTTTAATGGATTTTTTCATAATAATTTGAAGATT
This sequence comes from Torreya grandis, assembly GCA_037957365.1. NCBI lineage: Eukaryota > Viridiplantae > Streptophyta > Pinopsida > Cupressales > Taxaceae > Torreya > Torreya grandis. The sequence goes on along the minus strand of JARHVA010001283.1, from coordinate 537,551 downwards.
AATTTCCATGATAAAGACCATCCACTTTCCAATTTTATCTCTAGGAAGAAAGGCTTTGGAGAAGAAGTGATGGATTGGATTAGAATGATTGATAGCATAAGTTGTTTGATAGAGCATATAATATTGAAAATTTTCATTGGCAAAGTATGTGGCAAAGCAATCACATTCTACTTTTGTATAATGTTTCTCATAGTTGATGAGGCCTTGCTTGATATAAGAGATGGCATATTCCATTTTAGTATAATTATGCTGGGAAAGAATTTCCCCAACTGATATGGGTGTGGAAGAAGTATATAAGATCAGTGGATGATCATTAGAATGTGGATGAAGAGTGTGTGGGTGAAGTAAAGATTATTTCATATTGTCAAATACTTTTTTACAAGGATCCATCCATTCTAGAGCATTACCTTTCTTGAGAAGAGAAATTAAAAAACAGATATGGTAAGCCATTTTGGGGATAAACCATGTAATTGCTCCAAGTTTACCATGGTAAGTGTGAATATTTAGAATGGAATGAGGGATGGGCATGTTGACAATAACATTGATCTTGGTGGGATCAACATCAATGTTGTAAAGAGAGACTAAGAATCCTAGAAATTTGTAAGATGTGAAGTCAAATTTATAGGGATTTAGTCTAACTTTATATTTAATGAGGTAATCAAAGATGATAACAAGATTAGAGAGATGATTCTTGCAGATTTTAGACTTGGAAATGAGGTCATCCACATAGGTTTCCACAATCTTATGGATAAGATCATGAAAAATGTAGGTCATTTCCCATTGATAGGTAACTCCAAGATTTTTGAGGCTAAAAGGCATTTTAACTTAACATTAGGTGCCCCATTCTAGGGTGAAAGTTGTCTTATATTGGTCTTCAGGGGTAATGTGAATTTGATTATAACCTAAGAAACCATCCATAAGGGATAACATTTCATAACTGGCAATATAATTAATGATGGCATCTATATAAGGTAAAGGTAAATTATCTTTGGGACAAGAAAGATTAAGATTATATAAATTAATGCAAATACAAATGATCATGGTGAATTTATTTCAAATAGGGATAATGTTAAAGACCCATTATGAATAGTCCACAGACTTGATAAACTTAGCATCAAGAAGTTTAATGATTTATTTATGGCATAAATCATAAACTTTTGATAGGAATTTCCATTATTTTTGTCACATGGGTGGTGTCAGGATAGGTGATGATATTATGCACCATAATGCTAGGGTCAATATCAAGCATTTCCTTATAGGACCAAGTAAAAGTCTCACAATATTTATCAAAGAAAAAGCTGAAGTTACCATGTTTAGTTAGTGTAATTTCAAAAGAGACTCTAATTGGTCGAGGGCATGAAGGGGCACCATATTTGATTATGGTAGTTTGATAAGCATAACATTTCCATTTTGGAAATGATAAGGTTTTTTAGGTAAAATTGAAATGGGATTTTATTTAGGATCAATTCTAGTGATGAATTTATTAAAATACAGGGTTTTGTTATTGAAATTCTTGGGTTTGTGATGCTACCAAGTGAGTTAAGTTTCTCGAGTATGAACCAATCCAAGAATGCTTCATCTCTAGGTAAGGTGGGAAGAGGATCATGATACTCAACATTTGCTTAGAGATCAATAGTTTTTTTACCATGGTGATCATATCAATAATGTATTTGATGTATGTCTATGGCATTGGCATCTAATGTGATCTCAGGAGTAGCTGGAGTAGGGGAAGAAAGTTAATCAATTTTGATTGGGTTATTGTTAGCATCATTGATAGGGGAAGAATTAAATGTAATGATTGATTCGATAGGTGGTATAAAAGATGCATGAATTTTTATAGGTTCAAAATGTAAGATTTATTTGACCAACTAAGAGTATTAAGGAGTGGAGAATTAGTAGGAGGTATGTGACCTTCAGGTGCTAACTCAAATTTAGTAGAAATGGTATCAACATCATTTTTTAAATCATGCATTTGAGCTAGAGTTTTTTGATAATGTTGAACATCCAAGTCTCATGATTGAGCTTGGGCCATGATGTAATTATCATCATAGGTTGGAGAAATTTTAAATTATTGAGACTTAAGAGAAATTTTATAAGGGGAAATATTTAGATCACTAAATTTAAGTAGAGACATGTTAAAGGATCTTGGAATAATTTGGACACTCTATAATCATTTCATGTGAAGGGATATTTTGTGTAAGAGGCTTCTTGAGCATTGTGTGAAGGTGGTAAATAAGTGATCTCATCAATGAGGTGGATGGTGCAATCACAAGGCAATAAAGGAGGAATACAATTTGATATGTAAGGAGGTAGCTTAATAGTGTTACAATTATTTTTCAAGTCATTAAGTTCATCATCATCTGAATCAACAAGAGTGACATGTAAATCCAGATTCATGTTGATGAATTTAGGTAAAGGAACACTATTGATCATTGGAAGGGTAGGAATGCAATATTGAGATTTGGGATTTAGAAGTTGAATACTCCAAGGGTTGAGATCAGCTTAATGTTTATAACTTTTGTTGTTATGAAGGAACTTGATACATTAGCTATTGGAAGAGGTGATAGCTCTCATTCTATGAGTTTATGGTCATCCTAGGAGTATGTTGTATGATAAGGGTAAATCAAAGACCATAAGCTTAGTTCGAACAATCTTAGGTCTAATTGTAAAAGGGAGACAAATACAACCAAGTGGTTTTTGATTATTTTTATCAAATCCAAGACATGTTAGGTGGGTTTGATTGAGAATATATTTATTATAGCCAAGTTATTGTATGAGTGACAAAGATTTCACACCAATACCAAAACCTTAATCTACTAGTACTTTATGAATGAGGGTGGTATTAATGTGTATTTTAATGAATAGGGGTGGATCATCGACGTGAAAGATGATATAATCATTAATCATGGCTTCTTTAAATAATTCTATGGAGGGTTTTGAAGAAGGACAAATGGATTCAATGGTATGTACATTGGTTGGTTGAGAATCATGAGAGGGTGGTTATTCTTCTATAGAAGATGGTTATATTTATTGCAATTTTGTATGAGGAACTTGTGAAGATAAGGGGAGGTATGAACTAAATCCCTAAGAGGAATCTTGTAAGGCATGGATTTGAGCTCTTCTAAGAAGTTTCAATGGGTTTTGGAAGAAGAACCAACCTTAGGTTTAGAAGGTAAATTAAATTTTGGAGGAATAGAAGTGGTTGTTAGTTTAAAAGGAGGATATATTTCCTCATTAGGTCCCAAATCTAGGTGAGTGGTTTTAGTATTTTTGAGGATTTTCTCTTCTAAATATGGTTTTTTAGGTTTAGTGACAAGATATTTGTGAGCCAGTTTTCAGTGATAATTGACTTTAGCTGCATTAACATTTTGAGAATTATTGTAATATTGGTCATAATCATCATCAATGGCACAAACATCCTTGTTAGCTTGTTGAGCATTAGATGTGGAAAAATATTTTTGGTTATTATAAGAAGAAGATTTGGGAGCTTGTCATTTCTGAGAAGTGATGTTGTAATCTTAGTGAAAAAGTTGAATCATGACTTCATGATTGAATAAATCACCAAGCATATAGGAAATCTAAAATTTGGTAAGCCCTCTACATCTTTCATGGGAGTGACCAATTTTGGCATGAAATCTAAAAAATGGGCTAGGGTTGTACCATTTAAGAGGATTAGTAGGATAAGTAAATGGTTTCATTTACTACACAGTTAAAGGTGTATGAGAATATGGGGGATGATCAACTTTGGAAACTCTTGGTTTGGTTTGAGGAGTATTTTCAGTGATATCATTAATATAAGTTTGAAAATAGCCCTTGAGTAATTTGGTATTAGGTTCAAACTATTTCATTAAAAAGTCTTGACGCTTAACTTAGTCAAGAGCCTCATTAAGTACTTGGGGGTAAGAATTTGAACCTTATATTTAAGATAAGGAGTTAAGGTAGTTATAAAGAGTTTAAATATATTATCATCAGTCATGTTATGGTCAACCTTGTGGGCCAAATTTTTCCATAATTTGATAAAATCATGAGCTGATTCAGTGAAAGATTGCTTTGCATTGATGAAATGGATAAGTTAAGTTATAAGAAGATCATTGTGTTAAAACTCTTTCACTAGAAGATTGCCTAAATCCTCTAGTTGTCATATATAATGTTGGGGAAGTTGGTTATACTATTCCAATAATTTCTAGTGAAGGTTTTAACAATAAGTTTAGTTGTGGTGAAAGTATTAGTTTGGATCCACTCATTATAAAGATTGACAAATGCCTTGACAAAAGATGTAGGGTCTTTAAGCCCATCATAATTAATAGTTGGATATATGTTACCAATATCAATAGAAATAATGAAAGGGGATAAAGGCTCATTTTTTATGTTTTGAAGCATCTTGTTGTTCATGATAGGTTGGGAAATGACATTTCCCAAGACATCTCTTAGAGGTGGAGGAATAAATTTTTAGTTATTTTGAGGGAGGAAGATAGGAGGTTGATTATCCATATTGATCAAATGATGTTGTAGTTGTATCATTTGGGAGGTGTTAGATGTTTTCATTATGTTCATTTTTTACACTATATGTGGAAGAATTTGGGTTGTATCAATTAGCAGGTTGTTGTTTTAAGGAAGATTCCCCAAATTGGTATTAGGGAGAGGGTTGTTAAGAGGTGAATTAATAGTGGGGTTATTAAATAGACTTGTGTAAATCACCCTCACATTATGATGAGATACTTTAAGATGGGAATTGTCTTGATAGGTACAAAAAGGATCTGATCCACCTACCTCATCTAGAGGCAATATTTGAACCATGTTAAAATCCAAATATGAGGGAGGGGAAGTAATATAAGAGTGAGGATTATCTTGAGAGGTAATGAAAGGAAGAAAGGATCACCCCATATAGTGTCTAAATGGATTAAGTTTGTTTAACAATATTTTGATATGGGATTTCATGATGATTGATAAAGGAAACATAATTTTTAGAAAAGAATGAGGAGAATTAGGGATAAAGTTATAAAAAAAGAAAAAAGTCAACTAATAGGTACATAATTGACTAGGTCAATAGGGTACTACTAAGATATAGGTAAAAAATAATATATTGCCATATGGGTCGACTATGTACTGCTAAATAAGGGACATAAAATATAGATGAATACATAGTCATTCAGGTTGACTGTGTATTATAGACAGGAATATGAAAAATAGTCTATAAGAGATTGTATCAAGCAAGATAATAGTGTTCTAAAATAGGGGAAGATTTTTTCAAGATAGTTTGAAGAAATAATTAAAGGAAACACACAAATAATTAGATCAATGTGTTTGATCCAATTGGGGTACACAACATAAACCTTACACTAATGCTGTCCAATGTAAGTTTTATAATACAACACACAATGATCAAAGAAAAAGTAATCAACTAAAAATTAAATTCTAACTAATTGGTCACTTTGAGTGTTATTGTATTATTTGAAAGTTTAGATTTTATTGTGATAAAAAAGTTGGCTAAAATAGGGAGATAGAAAGTAGTGTAAAGTTAGTTTTAGGATGTTTACGTTGAAAGGGATCTATATTAGCAATGTTACTAGCTTAGTATTGGGGCCTAATCCCTCACTTCATAATCCCATAATGATAAAGGTGTCAGGTGATTTTAAAATATATACCATTAACTATGTATTTATACATGGCTAGAAAACCAAGTCAACTTCCTCCTTAGTGATGAAATCTAAGTAGGTAGGCCTTTGGAAGATAACTGCTTAAATTTTTTTTAAATGTTAAGTGATTTGGTAGTGTGTACAAAGAGTAAAATAGTGTAATTAAAATGGTGATTTGAAAATCCATCTATTTAGACTATATGAGTTACTCTAAGCATGAAAATAGATAAAAAATAAATGTGAATTAATTACTAGTAAATAAATGTTAATTCCTTGATTAAGAATAGTATAGAGTCATTTCAAGTGACACTATATGAAAAAAGTACATAATAGAGTCAATTGGGTATCTATTGTTTTACATAAGCAAGGTCTTTAAGAACAAAGTCATATAGGTTGACTATGTCTCTTAGACAAAAGATAGACTACAAAACTATATCAACCAGGTTGACCTAGTTAGCTTTAGGTTTACATTTTTAAAGAATACTAACTTGTGAAAAATATAACTAAAGGAATAACTAAAATGATAGAGAGAGATGAGAAAGGTACCTTGATGAAATTGAAGATGATTTAGATTGCAATTTTTTATGCTGTAGTACTTAGTTTCTATTTTCAAATTCTACAAATTGGGTCAACTAGTTCTACCAAGTTTTGTAAAACCCTTTATGATGAAGAATAGTGAATAGAGTTGATCTATTTGATAGAGTTTGTTGACCTGTATATTGAAAAATAAAATTAGAAGATAGATTTGACATATTCACCAATTTATTCTAGTCTAGAACTAGAGAAGAATATTATGTCAAATTGTTTAATCTTGTAACTTGTAGTTGATGAAGACCTACATAGATAAAATAGAGTCATTTTGAAGAGACTATGTGTTAAACCTATGCATATAAAATTAGAAATATATTGATTGGTTTGATATATTACAAAAAATATAGAAAAATATAATAAAATGATAAAAATGATGACATGAAATAGAACATGCAAGGGTTAGATTCACATTATGTTCAATAGAATGTATGCAAAGGGAAATGCAATTGATTTATAAATCAATCCTAGCTCGAAGAAGAGAAATCCTACTTACACTTCTTATTATAAATACATTATATATTTGGGGTTAGACCAAGATGGATCTGTTATACCTATATAAGGGATCTCTTACCATAATAAAATCACTAAGGATGGTTCCAAATCCTCCAACCAAGCAAAACTATGCAATAACCCTAACTAGGTCCTATGTTTTCATGTTCACAAAAGTAAGTAAATGATAAGAAAGTAAAATCTAATATAGTGCTCACCAAAGCTTGTTGCATAAAATGGTGTTAATAAACATAAAAGTAAACATGCATACAAAAATCTTATTTAATATATGTATAGGTAAGACCCTAATCCATGGAGAGAGCAATATATTCAAAGGGCATTACTTATATTACTTCCATCTACTAAAAAGAGGAGTAAAGTTAGAGATACTTACCTTGAAGATGAACCCATCGAGACTCAATATCTCTTTGGCTAAAGGTGTTTCACAAGATATTTTTGTGGTTTGTAAGGATCACTAAGAAAGGAAAAAACATCCAAGACTTTTCCACAAGATATGATTATTCTCCAACCAAAAACCCTAAGCTAAGACTCCTCATCTATAATAGTAGAAGAGTAGATTGTAAATAAGAAAAAATGAATAATTAACTCTTGCCATCTCTAAAAAATGATGAAATGGATGTGTTTATATAGCTAGATCTAACCTTAGTTCTTTTGAAAAGTTTAGCTGATAGGGTCAACCCAATTGAATCTATATTGTTATTGATAAAAAAATTAGGTCCTGGTTTAGGTTGGCCAAGGGCTGACCTAGACCCTAAATGAGTTTTGTCAATTAGAGTATAGGGTTGATGGAGCCAACATTGTATTTTAAAATGCCATAAAGGATTTTAGGTTAGGGAAGGGCTAATGAAGGTGGAAAATGACTATAAGAGGGTGTAAAAGAGGAAGTAAAGCTTAGGGGAATGTTTTTAAGAGATGGTTTGATTAATAAAAAGTGGTAGTAAAGGGACAATAATCCTATAAAGCACCAATTTTCTACCCACACCTTTTTTGATGCACCCTTTAAGGTGTGCACTCAGAGATATTAAGACTCAATGGGTTCCTATAAGATAAAAATCATCAGTAATTGATAAAGTTTGAAAATATTATATGTATACACTATGGATCCAGACCACTTCTTTGACTTGACTTGCTTATTTTTTATGATAAAGTCTTTATCCTTTAAATTTTTTTTGATTTAGTAATCTAAAAGATTTGATTTCATTATCTTTTCTCCATGATCAGTTTGCTCTTTTCCCATGCTCCGATAACACTCTTTATTTAGCCTAGCCTTTCTACCAACCCACAACTAGATGCACCTCTCTAGAACTACGCTCTTTATCACCTTTATCTCCTTGATGGTAGATCTTGGGTGATTTATTATTTTATGCATCTTCTTCTTGATGTTGAATGCTAGTGAACAAGGAAAAAAATAATGATAACTATGTCTTTTGTCAGAGAATAAAAAATACCAATCTAATTAGTTATTATTTGTATCAACTGCACTAAATATAGATGCTAAGTGGGCATATAAGGGAGATGATTTATGTGCTTAAGTGAAATATGATGAGGAATGGATTTTAGTCACTTAAGTTCAATATTTTACCAGGAGGTTGGCTTAGATCTCTTATGATTTGATTGAATTCAGGCTGCTTCAAGTAGAAAGTGTTTGGACGTAAAAACATGACCCTATCTAAAAGACTTTAGCTTTTAAGAATGGGTTGGGCTTACTACTAGCTAGGTCTTCCTTCTTTGGCTCACTTTATATTGATGAAAAGTATATGTTTCTTAAATTTTGTAGAAATAGGGATGACACTTCACGTATTTGTTTTAATTCTCTAGCTGACTGGAGGCTGACTTATTGGTGGAGGACATGATTGCTTACTTCTCTAATTGCCTTAAGCTCTGATACCAAATTTTAAGGATGATCAGATTGTAAACTAACTTCTAAAACATTTAGAAACAAATAAATTATATTTTATTAATAGCATTAATCAAAGTGAATTATAATACATTCACTTACACACACATAAAGCTTTAGCTTCTTTCTTATATCAACAAACCCATTACACATGCCTCATAAATAGAGGTCTTAAAAACATAGCTTGAGTGCAAAGCTATCAAATTTATTGAAATATTATATGGCATCACATGACACCAAATTAACTATATAAGTCACTAAAAATTTTTAGTGGTAGAGAAATATGGTCTTCCATACACTACATAAAATAAAAGAGGATTATTGGTGGAGGAGCGTCAGTGGCAGAAGGTAGCTATAATTAAAATATTTAACATTTATATATGTTTAGTGCTAAGTATTGGTAGTATAAATTTAATACTAGAGCATCTATAATTAGGATAAGGATAAGGATAAGCAAAGCTTGATTAAGGTAAAAAGTTCACAGTCATTCAATGTTAATTACAAGGTCTTCACTTCTAGTACAAGACAAAATGGTAGATGGATTTTTTTTTTTTTTTTTTAAATTTTATAAATCTAAATGGAAATTCATCCTATTTTTTTTATAAAGCTTGGGGATTATAAACCACTCAAAAAATAACATATACATAACCTAGCTTGGTGTACAAAGTATAAACAAATAGTGCATTCAATTTAAAAACTTGTAGTCAAATAAATATAAAAGGGGTTTGATACACCTGATTTTGATGTTAAATTTAATCCATCCCCATTCCATGATTTTCACAAACCCTTATATGTTATTTTCACTTAGTCCAACACATATTTGATGTTAAAATCATTTATTGGTATTGCCTGCTACCATTTTCTTTCCCCTACTTCCTCCCAAGTGCCCATCTTATAATAGAAATTTTTTTGCTTATAATAATAGATTTATAACCTTTGGTCATGCATGCCTCTTTTTATTTAATATTTTTTCCATAAGTCTTGGGTAGCTAGGAAACATGGTGGGTGAAATTGAAAAAAAATAGAAAAGATGACCTATTATATCACTTTTGATTAATTCATTAGCTGAAAATATTTATTGGGTATGCTAGTAAAATCTTAATCCCATTAATGTTCCCATTATTAATTATGCCTTATGGTAAAATATATTTTTAATTTCTTGTTAATATTCTCATTATTAATTATGCCTTATGGTAATATATATTGTTTATAAAAAATAAGTGTCTTCCAAATTTGACACTAGGAAAATAACTTATGACACTTTGTCTTATTTATGCTTTTCCAACACTTGTTTACATATGTTTTAGTAGTGAAAGTAGTCTATAAAAATTATCTATCAACTATATATTCAACTAAGAGTATATGATTTATGTTAGTGAAACTCAGTGTGAAATATCCACCTAGTTTATAGATAAAATTTTTAAAGAACATAATCCCACTAAGATTTTGAAATATTTTTGAAAATGTAAATTGTTGGTTGAATATTTTGTCTATCAGCATACTGGTAAACAAAATAGGTCTTATTAGCCAAAGTAAGAAGATTAGTTATCCTATTGTGTAAGTTTATCACATCAGAAGGAGGTTGCTCTCTCTTCTCATCAAGGGGAGGTTCCCTGTGGATATGCTATGTATATGTATAAACAAAAAATAATTCTTAGGGGTAGGACCAAACATCCATCTCTCTTTCTTTAGAGATGATGTCTACAAAACAAAGGAAAAACTCAAGGGAATGATAGACAATCCTCTTCTTTTAGAAGAACTATTCAGCCAGCCACAAGAATACTCTTGGAAATAAAAGCAGAATGTAACTGAAGGTATGGTAACCAACAAATCAAGACAAAGCACAAAGTCTCTACCTAAAATGCTTAAGAGTAATATACGAAGGGCAATGAAAGCTCAAAGTCTTCTCAAAGTCCTTTACACAGCAATATAAAGAAAACACACTAAAGGCAATTATGGGGGCACAAAGTCTCTCCATAATTGATTCTTCAAGACACCTCTCTGACTAATTTTACTAATCTTGCTTGTTAAATCAATGGAACAAAAAATAAATCAAGGAAATAGATGTAAGAATAGTTTCCTTAACAACAAAAGATATCACAACACAAAGTCTGAAAAAGTCCCTTGCTTTCTTATTCCATTAACAAAATATGATCAATAGACTAAGCACAAATTCTCAATGATGCCTCTCAATTTGGGTAAAGTTTCGTTTAGATTGTCAAAAAGATGATACCATTAGAATGAAAGAAAGTCCCTTATATAGCCACTTGAAGAAGGACTCAAGAACAGTAATACATCATGATGCATTGGGAACTATTAGGAAGATGGGCTAGAACTTTGGGGCATTTTACCCATTTAATCTTTTCAATGTAGATAAAACAAGTCACGCAATTGAAAGATTGCAAATTTCAATGTCCATCTAGCAGTCTGATCTTGTCTTCATCATTCCCCCTTTTTAGGTCAATTGAATCGAGTCCTGGATTTATCCATTGTTCTGTCTTTCCTCACTTTCAGCTGGTTTTGGTCTTGAATTTTGGGAATGCATTTGGGTCTATGAATTCAAAGGATCAATGACTATTTCATGGACTTTAAAATTGATGTTTACATGCCCATCAATGTGCTCTCAATGGCTAGTTCACTGTTTATAATTTGACGTCTTTGAGTGCATCACCCCTTAGTTTTATTTTGACTTTCAGCTTTCAGCTTTGTATTCTTCTAGCTTTGGACTTGCCCTTTCAGGCTTTGAGAAATGACCTGTGTCGAATAGCCCTTTACTTTGACTGCTAAGAGTCCCCCACAAGGGCACCTGCCCTTCGAGGTCCTTTGACAACCCTTTGTTTTGGCAATCCTCACGGACAAATCCCTGGGCTTTATATTTGAGTCTCCCCCATGGGTAATTCTCATGGACATTTATCCCATAGAAAATTCCTACAGACAATTTGCTCGGGGAAAATTCCCATAGACAATTTGCCCAGGGAAAATTCTCGCAGACAAAATTATGTAGAAATTTGTTTCGCAAAGTCTTTTGAGCCCATAGTCACTTAATTGTTTCTTCAAAAATAACCCTTCCAAAGGGTGTTTTTGCCAATTAAGTGTCCTCTGCAAGGGCACTTTTCCTTCAGGTAGTCTCTTTTTGCATTGAACTACCCCTTTAAACTTTGACGTTGAACCAATCGATTGAACTAAAAATGGTTCAAGCTGATGGTTTAATGAATTAAAAAAGCTGATGAACTAAACATTGAAACAAACATAATGAACTTGCCTTTGAACCAATAGGAACTTTGATGCTGAACTAATCAATTGAACCAAGGCTTTAAACCAATCCGTTGAACTGGTTCAATGGTTCAATGAAGCACGTCGAGCCCCTTTGAACCAAAGGCCGATGAATCGACTAAATGAACCATTGACTTGAACAAACCTGTAGACATTGAACCAAAGGATGAACTGAAAGAATGAACCAACTGAGTGAATTATCTAGTTGAACCAAAAGACACTGAGTGAAATAAAGTGTTGAAATGCTTGGTTGAAATGAGCCATTGAACTGTTGCTTTGGTTGAACTTGGCATTGAACCTTGAACCCGTTGAACCTTTGAACCAAAATGGTTTAATGGTTCAACGATTCAATGGTTCATGTATCCTTTTATACTTAGATACTTGCCGATGAATATTTTCAACTGGACCAAAGCTCTGAAATAATTCTAGAAAATGACCAAGCATTGAAAACCATCTTTTGACTAAAACCACCTGCAGAAGCCTTTGAACATGTATAAATGAACCTGCCTATAAAAACTGAAGATATAAAGTCTGTAGAAATCAACATGTAAAATCCATTAAACTTGACTTGCAAAGTCTGTAGATTTTTTGAGAAGCTTTGAAAATGAGGAATCTGAATGTCTAAGACAAATTTTTGAAAATGGAAGATACAATTTTGGTCTGTAGGACCAAAATAGTTCAAATGTTGTCCCAAAAATGATTGTTACTTTTGGGGGACAACAGCTGGCTCCAATTGGGGAACTTCTATCAATTACAAAATGAATTAAAAGGAGTAGAATTCAAAATCTCCAGTGTCTTCAAGTGTACCATTGGGCTTCGGAGTCATGCTACTTAGAAATGAAGGGCATCAAAAAGAAAATAAACAAAACAAAATAGAATTAAAACTGTAAAAATATACACATATACAGAGGCAGTAATTTGATACTTCAATATTTGAAGTATTTTTGATGCTATTTTTTTAAGACAATGAAAATAATGTTCTATCTTGGTAAACCAGTAGGAAACCATTTTGTCCCCAGAAATGGTGACGGGCGAATGGAGCTCTCCACGAGGAAACTAATTTTTTGTATCTTCTTGTTAACTCTTTCTTCATCTTGCCCCATGGTAGGATGTGTTCTTCAAAATGGAAACCATAATTCCTTGGTTTCTTAGTGAAGGGTTCCTTTGTCTGATTTTGATTTGTAGCAGTGTGGTCCACCATCATAACTTGTTGTTCTACTAGTCCAGTCTAGCGCATGATTGGATTGTCTAAGTCAAACTCTTGACAAATTGTCAGATTATCATCTCCTTTGATGTGAAGGAGTTTGACTTCTTCATCTTGAGAAATATTCAATTTAGGTAATAGTGATTCAGATCTAGTTGTGTTGTTGGTGTTGCTGACTTGCAAATTGCATGAAGGAAGAATATCTCTTTGAGGAGATATCAACATAGTCCCAACTCTATCATTGGTGGAAGAATTACTGTCATCATCAGAAGTTGATCTCTTATCAAATTTCTCTTCATTAGAGATGGAGGATCCTTTTTTGTTTATACTATGCTCTACCAATTCTCCTGAAGTCTTGTTTGGATCAATCCCTGAATTGTCAGCTATAAAACTTTCATCTGTAAGAACATGAGCATCCTTTATGGTAAAGAAATAATTACCTTTGCCTGAAGATTAAATAGAATTTGTGCAGTAGGAGATTGCTATGTACCTAGGGATATGATATATTGATGTATATGGGTTGATGGAGATGCCAACATGTGGCACACATCCCCTTAGTTATATGGGTACACTATTAGGATAATAGAGTAACTTATGGAAGTATTACATTGGGTAATGGTCGGCTTACATTGGATTAGGAGGTTACCCATCCATGGGTTAGATAGATGTATATATATAGGGGATGAATATCATGGTAAATATATCATATCCCTAGGTACAAAGTAGAGATGATGTTTGGGTAACCACGTATTTTACTTCCTTTTCAAGAAGTAATCTCTTCATCACACCTTAGACAGGGATCCTTGCCTCAGATAAATCCATGTTCAATTCTCCTCCCACATCCTTACAAAAATTTCATCAAAGTAAAATGCCATAAGATGCTGGGACGTCAGCCACTGAGATAGTCATCTTAATCCTCTTGTCTGAAAAGGCTACGAATGCAAATTGGGAATCTTTGATTTGCCCTAGCAATGGTACTTGCTTGTTCTCCATGGAGAAACATCTCCCAAATGTCTTGGTCAATGTGAGACCAAGAGACTCAGTGACTTTAATAGGCATGACATTGTCAGATGCGCCTGAGTCTATAATACAATTACTCAGCTTGTGGCCATTGATTAACAAGGAAATATAGAAGGGTTTTATTTTTCCAGGAGCAGCTGGAGGAGTAATGACCAGATTATTTGGAATAGGCATATTCTCTGGAGAATCAAGAATTATTTTTTCACCTTTTATCCTACAGAGATGGTTTGATTTTTAACATATTGAACCAACTTGTTCAGTTGATCTGGATTAGACTACAAGTATTCAAATTTAGACATCTATATTTTTGTCTTTTTGACATGATCAATTATGTCAAATGGCTGAATTGAGCTAGGTACAGAGAAAGGTACTTCAAATTTATGAGTTTTTAGAGGGATGGAAGGTGGACTGGTTTGTGAATTAGAAGTATAAGGGGAAGGTGCAATGGATGTATTTACCTTTTGAGTGATTACCGAATCTTTTAGTTGAAAAGGCAGAGCTATCCCATGCTTGACAATTGTGACTACTGGCTGTGATTGGTCTTCTATCTTTTCTTTATTAGCCTGCTGGATTGATTGGTTCTTAGACCTAGTAAACACTACATATGATCCATTTGAAGCTTCTCCTTTGCTTCCGGGTTCATCCTGGTAATTTTAGAAACTAATGTGGGAGTCACCAACTAATTCTTCTTGACTGTCTTCAATGATACCAGCATCATTTTCTTGATTTAATTCAGGCTGATAAGAGAATTTTGATTTTGCTTCAAGATATCCCATTACTGAATTGGTTGGAGGAGCTTCCAAGGCAAGTTTCCCTTGTGGGGGAGGAAGGGAATTTTTTTGTCCTTGGTTTCTGGCAACATTGCCCTGATACGACTAATTTGGGAATGTCCTTCTATATGGAGGAGCAGAAGACATTCCTTGAGCCATTTACTTTTTGAGAGCAAGCACCTCATTTGCTAATTTCTACACCATTAGATTTGTGGTGCTTGTAGATGTAAATTCAGAAGATGATGAAGCTCTGTTTCTATTGGGATCTCTTCTTATCTTCCCTACTAAGATGAGATCATCTTCTACTTCAGTGGCCAAAAGTTGACCTGCAGTGAGATCTATTTGACCAGCACGTCTCAAGAGGAAACTAACTTCAGGTAGCTGAGAATTAATGAAAAAGCATTTGAGATTCTCAGTTTTGGGTCTAGCAATGACAGGTTTTCTATTTATCAATTTGTCAAATTTAGCTATGAAGTCTCTCATAGGCTCATGAGGCTCTTTTTTCATCTGTGTAAGTTGAGCCAAAAGTGTATGTGCATCTTCTGTAGGTTTGAATCTAGCTTCAAACTTAGCTTTAAGAGTATTCCAATCAGTCACAGACTGAGCCTGTAAATGGTAAAACTAATTTGCAGCAGTGGCTTGTAATGTTTCAACAAAAAGCCTGACTACTACATCTTCAAATTCTACCCTGATTACTCCACAAGCTATACTGAATGCTGTAATGTGTTCATCAAGATGAACTTTGCCATCACCGTAGAATTTAGGGAAATTCTTCCTAGAACTACGTGGAAGCTCATGTAGAGGAGGAGTAAGATTGAGAGGACCAAAAGCATTACCCCAGGGGCCTTGAACTGCCATTATAGGATACTGAAAAGGAGGGATAAAAAATCTCAATGGGGTAATTATAGGCATAGCTTTATCAATAAAAGAAGTGGATACTTCATTTGGTAATGGAGATCTGGCTTTAGTAGGAGGGAAACTCTTAGTTCATTAGAGATGAGATGGTGAAGGAAACAGATCAAAATCACTTTGTTGTACCAGCTCGAACACAGGGTCAATGACAACTTTAGCCCTTTGGCTTCGTGTATACCTTGAATCTGCCAGATTGTAAAACAAAAGTGGAAAAGAATTGACTTTGATTCAATTAAAGCTTGGGGCTTTAAATTATGCATTCTTTCTTGGTTGGTGTGGAGGTGAATGAAATGGATAGACTATAAATGGATAATGGGTATTTCCCCAACAGAGTCACCAAAAACTATTGGTTGAATATTTTGTCTATCAACATACTGGTAAACAAAATAGGTCTTATTAGCCAAAGTAAGAAGATTAGTCATCCTAATGTGTAAGTTTATCACATTAGAAGGAGGTTGTTCTCTCCTCTCATCAAGGGGAGGTTCCCTATGGATATGCTATGTATATGTATAAACAAAAAATAATACTCAGGGGTAGGACCAGACATCCATCTCTCTTTCTTTAGAGATGATGTATACAAAACAAAGGAAAAAATCAAGGGAATGATAGACAGTACTCCTCTTCTTTCAGAAGAACTATTCAGCTAGCCACAAGAATACTCCTAGAAATAAGAGCATAATGTAATTGAAGGTATGGTAACCAACAAATCGAGACAAAGCACAAAGTCTCTACCTGAAATGCTTAAGAGTAATATACGAAGGGCAATGAAAGCTCAAAGTCTTCTCAAATTTCTTTACACAACAATATAAAGAAAACACACTAAAGGTAGTTATGGGGCACAAAGTCTCTCCATAATTGATTTTTTAGGACACCTCTCTGACTAATTTTACTAATCCTACTTGTTAAATCAATGGAACAAAAAATAAATCAAGGAAATAGACGTAAGTATAGTTTCCTTAACAACAAAAGATATCATAGCACAAAGTCTAAAAAAGTCCCTTACTTTCTTATTCCATTAACAGAATATGACCAACAGACTGAGCACAAAGTCTCAATGATGCCTCTCAATTTGGGCAAAGTTTCATTCAGATTGTCAAAAAGATGATACCATTAGAATGGAAGAAAGTCCCTTATATAGCCACTTGAAGGACTCAGGAACAGTAATACATCATGATGCATTGGGAACTATTAAGAAGAAGGGCTAGAACTTTGGGGCATTTGACCCATTTGATCTTTTCAATGTAGATAAAACAAGTCATGCAATTGAAAGATTACAACTTTCAATGTCCATCTAGCGGTCTGATCTTGTTTTCATCATTCCCACTTTTCAGGTTAATTAAATCGGGTCCTAGATTTATCCATTGTTCTATCTTTCCTCGATTTTAGCTAGTTTTGGTCTTGAATTCTAGGAATGCATTCAGGTCTGTGAATTCAAAGGATCAGCAGCTATTTCATGGACTTTAAAATTGACATTTACATGCCCGTTAATGTGCTCTCAACGGCTAGTTCACTGTCTAGAATTTGATGTCTTTGGGCGCATCACCCCTTGGTTTTCTTTTGACTTTTAGCTTTTGGCTTTGTATTCTTCTAGCTTTGGACTTACCCTTTCAGGCTTTGAGAAATGACCTATGTTGAATAGCCCTTTACTTTGGCCGTCAGGAGTCCCCCGTAAGGGCACCTGCCCTTTGGGGTCCTTCGATAGCCCTTTGTTTTGGAAATCCCCACAGACAAATCCCTGGGCTTTATATTTGAGTCTCCCCCATGGGTAATTCCTGTGGACATTTGTCCCACAAAAAATTCTTGTGGACAATTTGCCCAGGGAAAATTCCCATGGAGAATTTGCTTGGGGAAAATTCTTGTGAACAAAAGTCCACAAAAATTTATTCCGCAAAGTCTTTTGAGCCCGTAGTCACTTAACTGTTTCTTCAAAAATAACCCTTCTAAAGGGTGTTTTGGCCAATTAAGTGTCCTCTACAAGGGCACTTGTCCTTCAGGAAGTCTCTTTCTAGATTGAACTGCCCCTTTGAACTTTGATGTTGAACCAATCGGTTGAACCAAAAATGGTTCAAGCCAATGGTTCAATGAATTAAACGAGCCAATGAACTAAACATTGAAACAAACATAATGAACTTGCCTTTGAACCAACAAGAACTTTGACATTGAACTAATCGATTGAACCAAGGCTTTGAACCAATCTATTGAACCGGTTCAATGGTTCAACGAAGCGCTCTGAGCCTCTTTGAACCAAAGGTCGATGAACCGACTAAATGAACCATTGACTTGAACGAACCTGTAGATGTTGAACCAAAGGATAAACTGAAAGAATGAACCAACTAAGTGAATTATTTGGTTGAACCAAAAGACACTGAGTGAAATAAAGCATTGAAATGCTTGGTTGAACCGAGCCATTGAACTGTTCCTTTGGTTGAACGTGCCATTGAACCTTGACCCTATTGAACCTTTGAACCAAAATGGTTCAATGGTTTAGGTATCATTTTATACTCAGATACTTGCCGATGAATATTTTCAACTAGACCAAAGCTTTGAACTAATTCTGGAAAATGACCAAGCATTGAAAACCACCTTTTGACTAAAATTGGCTACAGAAGCCTTTGAACCTATATCAATGAACCTGCCTATAGAAACTGAAGATACAAAGTCCATAGAAATCAACATGTAAAATCCATTGAACTTGACTTGCAAAGTCTGTATATTTTCTGAGAAGCTTTGAAAATGAGGAATCTGAATGTCTAAGACAAATTTTTGAAAATGAAAGATACAATTTTGGTCTATAGGACCAAAATAGTTCAAATGTTGTCCCAAAAATGACTATTACTTTTGGGGGACAACATAAATAAATTAGTCAACTTTACATGATTGTAGCTTGTAGATAAAATTTAAGATAATCCATAAAACTATAATAAGTCACTCAAAATTGATCACCATTTGACCCTAGTTTTTTTATTATGGTGTCCTTAAATGTTTTTCCAACTTTTTTTATAAAAATTGTAGAATAATTTGAAATGATTTAAAAAATATCAATAATTCCTCAAAATTAGGGGTTCACCCAAATTTTATCCAAATCACAACTCTAATAGCACTAGTAATAAAATTGACTCACCAAATAAGTATAATAATATCAATATATTATATAATTTAATTGATATAAGAGTAGAATAATGTAATAAATTATGAGACACTTCAATGGAAAAACCTCCATAACCTTAAAACAAGAATACAATTTTCAATATGATGATTAAATAGTAACCACTACTTCCTTTTTTAACCCTAAATTGAGAATATGTGAGGATAGGGTTAAGGATTTAGAATTAGCTCAAGCACAAGGGTGATAAACTAATATATAACAAGTCAATTGATTTCAAAGTTAGATAAATGAATATTGTAAATTATAATACTAAGTATACTAAATATAGAAAACAACAAATTCAAAATATGTTCAATTTATTGCAATACGAAATAAACATGATACTTATTTGGGTCTGTTGTGTGTAAGCATATCTAAACCAAAAATAAGAATAAAGTATGTAAGATCAGTATTCTAGATCAATCATTAGATTATAAAAATTAAACATTTGTATTCATAGACACTACCATCAAATCTAAACACTACAGTAAATGCTAGCATCTGTATTTGATGTATGTGTTCAATATAAAATAATGAATGGATCTTAATGCAACCAACTTTATCATTTAGGTTTTATTTTGCCTTTCTATTGATATATTCATATTTGGGAGACATGTTATGTCTCTTTGCTAATTGATCAAACCTTAGATCTTCACTCTTCTTCACCCTTGGAATGAGTTTGATAAAAATGGATTAGTAGGTTCATGGTGTCATACTAAGATCAATGACCCCTCTATCACTGAGTGCTACCTACATATAAAATAATCCAAATAGGGCCTCATAATTATGTATTTATCTCCTATGTGTGGAAGTGTGTGTGTATAAGGGTGAAATATACTACATGAAAATGCATGTAGTGATCTATCTTGTAACTTGACATATATCGCTTATGGGTTGTTCTTTGAATGCTTCATACCTTTTTTGTGACTACTCTTATGACTGATAAATAAATAGGGATGAATAGTGTAGAATAACTCAATTGTGAAATTGAGTGAGTGAGTCTTAGTATGTCCTTACTTGGTATTTTCTACATGAGTAATGATAAGGATTATATTGGTATTAACACCACACCTTATAAAAATATCTCACACTAGGGTTAATAAAGACAAATAGTCCAACCCATAGGTTTCGAAACATTTAAAATTTGGATGAATTTTGGAAACTAGACACTACCATTTATAGTAGTGTCCCTCTATGGCTAGTAGTGTCCAGAGGGCTATAAAATGAGTATGGTTCTAAAACTAATAGTAAAGGATGTATGTCATATTTTAAGATTTATATATAGTATAGGAGACTTGGGTCATTAAAAGGATATGTATTGAACTAAGATATAATTAACTAAGCATAATCAGATGGCAAATGTGAGCCTTTTAATAATAGAGAGGTCTTGGAATTGAAGGGTATAACCTTGATTAATATATGTCAAATGTATAAAACTTAAATGCTATAATTATTTAGTTTTAGTCTCTACATTTCCCCCTTTCCCCCCTCTTCCCCTTTCGACCCTCCACTATGACCCTTAATATAATAATGCATAAGGATACAATTACTAGTTTAAAGGAAATACATGCATACCTAGGTGTGTACAACACACCTTGCCTTTGATTGATCCCATTTTGAGTGTTTTATTGGTGTATGACCTATAACTAAAAGCATGTTATAATATAAATCAATGTATATAATTTGAAATTTGAAATAATTAAAATGTTTAAAAATAAAGAGAGCAAGGAAGGAGTACACTTATGTGTTGATGCTACCATGTTTCTCTTTGATTCTTTGAATTGTTAAATATGCTTCCTTATGAAGCATTAGAGATGGAACAGGTTCAGAATAAAACCTTGGAGAATTGAATATGGAGATTGGAAGATATTATTCCCCTAATCTAGTTTAAGGATGAGTTGTGTCATGATGATTGAGATCATTATATCTAAATCACACAACTCAAGTATGAATATGTAATTTAATAAGGGTGAGTGATTTAATCAACTCATCCTATAAATATAGTGATATTGGATAATTCAATCACTCCAACATATAAACACAGTGAGGTTGAATGATTTAATCATTTCAACCTATAAATTTGAGCCAAATTATGCAACATAAAAGGCTTGATAACAATATATCTTGGTGTAATCAATGCATCCTGGTGAATATTATAATTTGTAATTTTATAATTTTTGGGGCAATGACATGGCATGTGAACTTTTAATATGTCTTATTTATAATATATGTGTCATAAATGTGAAAAAAATTATTTCAAATATATGAAAAATTGGTGCAATGTATAAGATTCTGACCCAAATACATATCTAAACCATGAAATTTAACTAGAGATTATATAAGTGTGGATGTCATGTCTTTTTGACATGCCCCCAACTAAAATCTAAAGATTATAAGAACTCAATTAGTGTGTAGGTCATGTGTTTATAACATGGCCTCACTGAAATTTACAAACTATGAAAATGTGAAGGTTGTGCTTCTATGATATTCCCTCATTGATATTCCCCCCTTTTTGAGGTGAGAGAGATATGATTTGATAGGTGCCTTACCTTAAAATAATAAATTAACTATATAATATTTATATGAATCATGTGGCATATAGGAATAATATGTAGAATTAGATATATCAATGAAACTCACTTTATGTGATCACATCAAGTCCTAAGATGCATGATATAGATCATGGTAGCTTCGAGAGAATAATATAAACTTCAAAAATAATCATTCACACACACACGATTACTTAAATAAATGCAAAAGTCTGGTCCAAGTATACCTCATACAAGGGACATGCTCAAATGTCACATAATAAAAAAAATGACATGTTAAAATGTTAAATCACTATATAATGGCATAGAGACCAACAAGAAAGGAACATATTCAAATGTTCCATGATATGCACTTAATATATGGCATGTCTATGGATATGTATGGCTAACTTGTGGATTACATACCTCTTATATTATCTTTTCACATCTCTCAATGTTATTAATAAGGTCATCCTATGGTATAACCATGGATAAGTAGAGTTTATATAGAAGGTAGTGGATATTATTTTATGACCATATTGTGAATTCTTATTTTATTGCATTTTTGTGGAAGTTTCCCCCTCAAAGTGGCTCAAATATATTTATCAAGCATTATTATCTTCTATCTATTATTATTGTGAATATACATACTCTGATCTTATTTCTATGATATAATATTCTATTGTGTGAACATATAAGTAATTTCATTAAAAGTGGTATCAAAGCTTTGATTTGGTCAAGTTTCTACGAAATTATTTTTTAGATATGGTGTTGTGGTTCTCTTATAATTATAAGGATTGATAAAATGTAATTTTCAATCAAGAAAAAAAATAAATTTTCCATCGATGAAGTATTGTTCGAAGTGTTTTTATGAAAAAAAAGTTAAAAAAATCTAGAAAATTTTTCACCATTTTGAAAATTAGCAATCATTAGATTTGTCTCAGTGAGATGACCAAAATGATATAATATTCTATTACACTTTTTAGGCCAAAAAATTTCACCCTTGTGCACATTAGTAGTCATTAGATTTGTTTTGGTGAGATGATTGTAATGGTATAATATGCAAATACATTTTTTGGGGGTGAAACCCTCTATCTAAGGGTTTTTACATGGTTGGTCATAACACTCATGGTTATGGGAAACAAAAATAAACTCTAAAAATTCCTCACAAGGATGACATGAAGTTAGTATCATTTGATCCATTTATTTTTGAGGGAGTTCACCAACTTTAATCAAATTTACAAAGCATGGTTCAAAAATATGATCTTGATGTGGTCAAAAGGGACATCATTGGGGCAAGAGGGGACCAAATGTTTTTAAGGATAAATTAACACTTATAATTGGGCAATTGCCAAATATTATAGCTCAACCTTCACAAAATAATCCTCTTCCACTCTAGTTTAGTTATCCCCATTCAAATAATCACACCTCCAATCCTAGTTTGAAGTAGTTGTTATCAAAAGTGGACTTGCAAAAGTTTGATGGTAAGGATCCACTCACTTAGATCAATCAAATCTAAAATTTATTTGATCTAAATCAAACTCCTGTGTGAAAAATGTAGTCATGGTATCTCTATATTTGGAACCTAATCAATTCATTTAGTATATATAGTTGTGTGACAAAAATAAAAATAAGTGCCTTTAGGTTACCTGGTCTATATTGTCTAAGGAGTTGTAGCTCCACTATCACAATAATATCTCAAAAAACTACTTCAAATAGGTATCCAAACTACATCAAATAGGGACTATGAAAGATTATATTCATCAATTCTAATAACTATCCTTATGTGTGGATGACATCACTAAGGCAAATTTGATTGATCTATTCTTTGGTGAATTTAAAGATAACATCTAAATGAAGGTTTGCATGTTTAGTTATAGTTCAGTATTGGAAGCCATACTAAAACTATGCATGGTAGAGGAAAACTATCTAGTCAAATAAAGACCATTTGCTAATGTCTGTGATTGTAATTTCCTATCCCCATCATTTCCTTAACCTACAAGATTGACCCCTCATCAAATTTAAGATAAACATGAAAAAGGGTTATGTTTTGGTTGTGATATAAAATGGATCAAATGACATAAATATGTTGAAAAGAAGTTGTTTTACGTTAAAGGCACCAATGAAGATGAAGAGGATGATGAGGCCTCATGTTTAGGTCAAGAAGAACCCAAGGATAAATCTAAACATTATAAAACTTCTATTTCCTATCATGCACTTTTAACCATTATTACTCCTCAAAATATTATGGTGGTGCATTTTCTCAATAAACAAAAGGTGATTGTGTTGATTGACTCTTGGAGTACACACAATTTCATCAATAGTAAGTTATCTCCTCTTTTGAACTATTTCATTTATCCACCTCTAAAATTTTAGGTCATTATTACAGATGGTGGTAGAGTCATTTTTTTATAACAAATTCCATAGTATTAAGATTGCTATGGGAGATTAAATGTTATATTATCCTATTTTTATATTCTAATGGGAGGGGTTGACATTGTTTTATGAGTGTAATGGCTCACCAATTTAGGCACAATTGAGAAGAAATTCTAGGAATTGTTCATGTAATTTAATTCAAAAGGTAGGAGATTTGAACTATGTGATTTATAAGCTAAATCTCCACAATTGGTCAGTTCTCACTAGATGATGAATATGCTTAGAAAAGGTGTTGAAGGATTTATTTCATGATTTTTTCCATATAAGTTCAACCAACCAAGGAGTTTAACCATATTGATTTACAACTGATGTTGGATGACCATTATGTTATTTTTGGTGTCATGCTAAAAGGACTTCCACCAAGCATAGCACATGCTCATGCCATCAGACTACTTTTAGTAGTACACCACCTAAAATCAAACCCTACAGGTATCTGTATCCCTAGAAGAGTGAAATAAAATATATGGTATAGGAGATGTTAGAGACAAGAATTATTAGACAGAACCAAAAAAAATATTCCTCCCTAGTGGTCATGGTGTGTAATAAGGATTACACTTGGAAGATGTGCTTAGACTATATATAACTCAATAAGTACACCATCAAATATAAGTTTCCTATTCCATTAATTGATGATTTTATATATGAATTACATGGTGATTTTCCCAAATTATATCTTCACTCTAGGTATCATCAGATTTGATTTCACGAAGAGGACATACCTAAAACAACTTTATAAACTCATGAAGTCCATTATGAGTTTTTGGTCATACCATTTGGTCTAAAAATGTACCATATACATTTCATAGTTTGATGAATATTGTTTTTAGGCTATTTTTGAGAAAGGTTGTGTTCGTGTTTTTTGATGACATCTTCATTTAAAAAAAAATTTGGGAAGACCATTTGAAACATGTGAAACATGTACTTTTGGTTATATAATAACATCAAATTCATGCCAAAAATTTAAAATGTGTTTTTTGTGTTAGAGAGGTGGAGTAATTGGGTCATATTTTTTCACATGAAAGTATGAAAGTTTATCCTAAAAATATCCAAGTGATTATGGAATGGCAAGTGTCTAGGAGCCTCAAGAACCTTCAAGGATTTTTGGGACTAATAGGTTACGATTATAGGTTTATCAAAAATTATGGTAGCATCATAGATCCACTCACATAATTTTTTTATAAATAATCCTTCCAATAGACTGAACCAATTACCAAGGTATTCAAATAACTAAAAAATGGCAATATGCCCCAATCCAGTTTTCTCTACCCCTAATTTTTATTAAACTTCTTTTGTTGAATGTGATGCATCAGGATATAACATGGGGGATGTGCTAATACAATAAGGTATAACACTTTAATTTTAGAGTCATGAAAATAAGGGAACAATTAGGCTCAATACAATCTATGAGAAAGAGACGATGGCAATTTTGCATGCAATCAAGCAATGAAGACCTTATCTGATGGGTTGACACTTTTAGGTAAAGACTAATCGTGATAGCTTTAAATATTTTTAGAACAATAATTATTATCAAAATAGAAATAAATATGGGTGACTAAAATGTTAGGATATGATTTTTAAATAGTATATAAAAAAAGGAAAAGAGAATGTTGTGGTAGATGCACTATTCAGGTGGGATGAATTAGTTGAGGCCTTATTATGCATAATGACCATTCGACAGGTAGATTGGATAGAGGAAGCAATATAATAATGGAAGAATGATAGGGATAATAAATATTTGATTTAGAATCTTTATCTTGGTTTTAGGGGTCTAAAAATATTTCATGGAATGGGAATGCATTATGGTATAACAATCAATTATACCTCAATAAATATTCTCTCCTCAAACGTAAAATCCTTTAAGAACTTCATGCATCTCCAATAGGAGGCCACTAAAGATTTTCAAAAACATATCATATAATTAAGTAAGATTTATTTTGGGAAGAACTCAAGGGGGATGTCTAGAAATATATGGCTAAATGCATGGTATGTCAACATAATAAATTGAAACCATTAAGACCCTAGGTATTTTGTAGCCTTTCTCCATCCTTAACTAGAGGTGGGAGGAAGTTTTCATGGATTAGATTACTAGTTTACCACTATCAGAGGGTAAATTTTTTTATCATGTTAGTTGTAGATAGACTCACTAGGTATGCTTATTTTTGTTTCTTATCACAACCATTTGTCACTAGTAAAATAGTTTCTACTTTTATCAATATATTCATAATTTTCATGGTATTCCAAAGGTCATTGTAAGTGATGAATATCTCGTATTTACTAGTGATTTTTGGATTGAATTATTTGCATGCTTAGGCACCCAGTTGGCTGATAGCTCATCATATAATCCTCAATATGATGGAAAAATAGAGGTAGTAAAAAAATGTCTAGAAGGGCATCTTTGTTGTTTTGTTTTTGACAAACAAGACAAATGGGTTCATTAGATGGCACTTTTTGAATGGTGGCATAACACTTATTTTCACACATATTCCAAAATGACTCTCTTTTTGCATTATATGGGTATCACCCCTATCCATGAATTTATCCTTGAAGGTGCATCCCAAGGTTAGAGATAATAAGGAACACATTCACCATCAATAAGATTTACTTGATAGTTTATGCAAGAATTTAGTAATGACACAAAATATAATGAAGCAATAAGCATATCAACATTGTGGTGAGTAGAATTTTGACATAGGTGATTGGGTCTTTATGCATTTTCAACCATATAAGAAGATGTATCTAAAGTAATAAAAAAAAGGATAAAAAATTGTCCCTTAATTATTATGGCCCTTATCATATCTTACATAAAATTGGTAGTCTGACTTACAAGTTATAATTTCCCATATCCTCTCACATACATCCAGTATTCCATGTATCTTGTCTGAAGAAGGTAATTAGGCACAAAGTTTATACTTAGAATGAGTTACCTAAATTGGATGAATAATGTCAAGTAATTCTTGATGTTGAAAATATATTTCACATGTGCACTAATAAATTATGAAATGTAATAATTAAGTAGTATTTGATAAAATGGAAGAATTTACATTTTAAAGATGCAACATGGGAGGATGAAGTGTTCCTTTAGCAACATCTTAGTTTGATTAAATGTTGAGTGTAACATTATTATAAAGGGGATTGGTATGATACACCCTTAACCTATGGTGTTTTTAGGGATATGTGTGGTCGACTTATGGCTTACATACCTCTTATATTATCTCATCATATCTCTCTATGTTCTTAACAAGATCAACCTATGGAATAACCATAGATAAGTATAATATATAGGAGGCAGTGGTTATTATTTTATCATCATATTGTGAATTCTACTCTCATTACATTTTTATGGAGGTTTCCCCATCGAAGTGGCTTGGTTATATTTATCAAGCATTCCACTCTCCTATCAATTATTATTTTGGATCTACATATTCTTCTATTATTTATATGATAAATATTCTATTGTGTGAGCATCTAAGTAATTTAATTACATTTCACAAGACAATGGAAAGCAATGGAATATACTCAATGAAGTGACCATATGAATATATAAAGCATAAACATATCATACTAGTCCTAACATATATGTGTTAGCAAAAAACATTATGTAACATAACATATTAAATACACTATGAAAGATATGAGCATGGATATATACAAGTGTAAGTGTTAGCAATGTAGAAATAATTATAGAGGATATATAACCCATATCAATTATGGTCAAAGAAATAGATGCCCCCAATGTACTATATGACATAGGCAGAAGAGAGGTCCAACATCTATAAGTGCATATATCATGTGTCTAGGTATGCTGTATCACACTCAAAATATGTGTGAAACATATGTGTTTATATAAATAAGTGATATGTTATCTACTAACATAAAACAAAAAAAATAGATGTCAAGGAGATAATAAAACATGAGAATGCTATTTTTTTTATATTTTGGAATTATTTGGAAGTTTTTGTATTTTTTTGAATATTTGATTTTTTTGTATTTTTGGAATATTTGAAAAGAAAATGCTAGCCTATGATCCCATCAAAGGTATACTCATAGGTATCTCTAATATTATAATATGTTACATCAAATTTGTGGTACTACCAAGAAACATGCATAGGTGTCATATTTTAATTTATAGGGTTTGTAGTACTCTATGTATGTATAATAGGAATTTATGGTTATGAGGTAAAAATAAGAGTAGAGTTTCATGGAACCCATTATTTAGTGCTCTATGGTTTTTTTTAGGGTAGGTTTTAAGAGCCCATATCTAAAACCCCGTTAGATTCATTTAGGAAAATTTGATTAAAATCTTAGGCAAATTTGATTAAAATCTTTAGCAAATCAACAGTTCCATAATTTTTTCACCTTCTACATTTTCTGCCTAATCAAAGTTTTTATAATATAGGTTTAAATTTTTTAAACCATGATTTATGTCCTCTAAAGTTTGAATAACTGGGCCAAATGAATAGGATAAATGGCTTGGTTGAATGATAGAGTCAAATGGCTCAGCTGAATGGCAAGGTTAAATGGCTGGGCCAAATATCTCTATCAAATGGCTAGGTTGTATGGCTCTACCAAATAGCTGGGTTGAATAGCAAGGTCGAATGGCTCAACTGAATGGAAAGGTCAAACAATTACGCTAAACAAATTTGTCAAATGATAGGGTTGTCTAACTCAATTGAATGATAGGGTCAAATGGCTCAACTAAATGGTAGGGTCGAATGGATCGATTGAATGATAGGGTCAAATGGCTCTGCCAAACAATTGGGATGAATAGCTCTACTGAGCGGTTACATCAAATCACTCTATCCGACCCCCAAAATAATTTATATCATAGGGTATTATATATATATATATATATATATATATATATATACATACATATATATATATATCTATATATATACATATATATATATATATATATATATATACATACATATATATATATATATATATATATATATTTGGTGAATTAAAGTACTTTCTAAGATAATGCTATAAAGGGTTGGTGAGTTAACTCCTAAAATAATTTATATCCCTAAAATTTTGGTGATCTGATCCCATCTACCGACTGTTGGGGATCAACCAACAATTTGATTACACTTATGAAAGCAATAAACCATGGAATTAAATCAGATAGATAAGTAACTAGAATGATAAATAACAAGAACAAGAGATATAAGAAACCACCTGAAAATTTGTATTAAAATCTTTATAAAAGGAATACAATTGAAAAAACTTCTTTCTTCCACACCTCTCTCAGATGTATAGATCTCTCTCTAGATCTCTATCCCTCAAGAGCTCTCTCTCTCAAGTACAATCAACTCCAACAACCTGGAATGATTCACCTATACAATTCTGTACTATTCTTTCAACATACCATTACATTAAGCTAAGAAGATCTAATCCTAATATAGAATTAGGAAACTTGAGCATGCATTTACAACCAACAGTTAAGCCTCTTGAACAAGGGCTCTAAAAATAGTCTTACTAATAATAGAGACGCGGGCTTAAGACTACAAATTAATCTCATCATGCAAACACTTGGTTCTATCCATGGAAATAGCTCTCTAGACGCACAGGTAACCAATGCTGATTCCTGCCTACTTTCCTGTGACCAACGTCGGCCGATCCCTACCGATGCCAGCGTCTTCTGAACTGCACCTGACCGACGTCGATCGCTCCTGACCGATGCCGGTGACTGTGTAACTACTGCAACCTTGCAAAGCGCTCCTTGGTGAAGCTTTTAGGCTCCACACCTTAACAATCTCCCACTTGGAGATAAATAGCTACACCAGTACCTGTACAACAACATCTTCTAGCTCCTCCATCTTCAACTCAATCATGAAGACCAATAGAAGTTGAATGAAGATTCAACTTCTCCTTTGTAACTAGCTTGGTTAAAATATTAGTAAGATTCTTATCTGTATGGATCTTCTCCAGCTTCAACTCACCATCTTCCAATACCTGTCTTATGAAGTGGTACCTAAGCTGTATGTGCTTTGTTCTTGAATGAAAGGCTAAATTCTTAGCGAAATGAATTGCACTCTGACTATCACTGTATAATTTGCAACTCTCCTTCTCCTTTCCAAGCTCTTCCATGAAACGTGCCATCCATATCATCTCTTTGCTAGCCTCTGTCACTACAATATACTTTGCTTCTATAGTTGACAAGGCAACAACCTTCTACAACTTTGATACCCAGCTAACCGCCATTCCACCAACAGTGAAAACATATCCTGTGGTGCTTCTCCTACCATCCAAATCACCTGCCATATCTGAATCTACATAACCATGTAGAGAAGTATCTAAACCTCCATAGCACAAGTGCCTACTGCTAGTTCCTCTCAGATATCTAAGGATCCACTAAACTGCTTTCCAGTGTTCCTTTCCTGGATTGGCCATATACTTACAACTCCCACTACTTGGGCAATATCTAGTCTAGTACACACCATTGCATACATTAAACTCCCTACTGCGGAAGAATATGGAACTCTACTCATGTACTCTACCTCATCATGTGAATTAGGACATTGTTCTTTACTCAATTTAAAATGTCTAGCCATAGGTGTGCTTATCGATTTAGCATCTTGTATATTGAACCGTTTCAACACCTTGTTCACATAATCCTCTTGAGACAAAATCAACCTATGATTTTCCCTGTCTCTCTTAATGCTCATGCCAAGGATTTTCCTTGCTGCTCCCAAATCCTTCATGGCGAACGTGTGAGCTAATTTCATTTTAAGCTTAGAGATATCTTGCATGTGTGATCTTGCAACCAACATATCATCTACATACAACAATAGAATAATATATCTACCATTATCCAATCTATTAAATACACACAATGGTTAGATTAACACCTACTGTAGCCATGCTCAATCATAAACCTGTCAAATTTCAAATACCACTGTCTAGGAGCTTGCTTGAGGCCATACAAGATTTTCTTCAATCTAAACACTAACTTCTCCTTACCTTTGACCTCAAATCCTTCCGACTGTTCCATATATATTTTCTCATCCAAATCTCCATGAAGAAACACTGTCTTAACATCAAGCTGCTCAAGATGTAAATCCTCAATAGCAACTAAAGACAATACAGTCCGTATAGAAGTCATTTTAACAACAAGAGAAAAAATCTCACCAAAATCAATACCTGGCTTTTATGCAAATCCTTTCACTACCAACCTAGCCTTATATCTCATCTGTCCATTCTCACCTTCCTTTAATATGTAGGTCCATCTATTCTTTAGTGTCCTCTTACCTACTGGCAATTCAACCAAATCCCATGTTTGGTTCTCTTTTAAGGACTCCATTTCCTCAACCATGCCACGTTCCCACTGAGTCTTGGACTCCACCTGTATTACTTCTTGAAAACTCTCTGTTTCTCCACCATCAATTAGCAATAAATAGAATAATGAAGGGGAATATCGAATTGGAGGTTTACTTACCCTTTCTGACCTCTTGATGGGCATCTGAGACTCATCCACAACACGTTGTCTGCCTAAATTCTCTGACAGTGACCGACCTCAGTCACTTCCATGCCTGTAACTAGCCGATGTCAGTTCTGCCTGACCAACGTTGGTTCCTATCCTACCGATGTCGGTCCCTATATTGCTGACATCGGTTTCTGTTCTACCGATGTCGGTTCTTGACTGGTCGATGTCGTTCTCTATGTTTTCCTGTAAGTGATTATTTCTTTTTCCCGCGAGCTCATTTTGGACCGTCACCTCGTCCAATTCTCCATTGCTCTGCCTAGATTGATTCAACTTCTTCAGTTGATCACTATACATCACTTTTTCATTGAAAACAACATCATGGATCCTAATTATCTTATTAGTTCCTAGATTCTAAAATCTAAAACTCAAATCATCAGAGCCATAGCCAATAAATGTGCACCTCATAGACTTAGCATCCAACTTCTTTCTATTTTCCTTATCAACGTGCACAAAGGCTTCACAACCAAAAACTTTGAGAAATGAGAGATCTACATTTTTACCTATCCATGCCTCTTTTGGAATTCCACCATCTAGAGCTGTAGGTACACTTTAGTGTCAATAGCTTCTACCCAAAACTCTAAGGGCAAACCAACATGCAATCTCATACACCTTGCATGCTCCATAATTGTTCTGTTCATCCTTTTAGCAACTCCATTCTGCTAAGGTGTCCTTAGAACCATCTTTTGCCTATGGATTCCATGTATATAACAATACCAGTTGAACTTATAGTTGCAAAACTCACCACCATTGTCAAATCTCAGGCACTTCAATCTTCTGCCTATTTCATTCTCAATAATAGCTTTCCAAATCTTAAAAGTCTTAAATACATCAGATTTCTTCTTAATACAATAGACCCATACCTTTCTTGTAGCATCATCTATGAATGAAACATTGTACTGTGATCCTCCAATAGAAGCAACCTGAGCTGGTCCCCACACGTCTGTGTGAACAAGCTACAACTTATGCTTCTTCCTTGTTGACCCAGTCTTGAGAAAACTCACTCTCTTCTATTTTCCAAACACACAGTGCTCACAAAAACCCAGATCTATGCTTTTCAAATCTGAAAGCTTACCTTTTGAGTTAAGAATTGACATTCCCTTCTCACTCATGTGGCCAAGCCTTGAGTGCCACAATTTTGCATCCACATCTAAAGTAGATAATATAGAAAGAGAATTGTTAGTAACACAATTACATAAATAGAGAGTACCTACTCTCTTACCTCTAGCCATAATAAGTGCACCCTTGGTCACCTTTCAAGACTTAGCTGTGAGAGTTACTGTACAACCCTCATCCCCTAACTTTCCTGCAGAAATCAAATTCCTCTTCAAGCTAGGAACATGCATAACATCTCTCAACACCCATGTGTTGCCATTCTGCATCTTCAGCTGCACTTTACCTTTGCCAATAATTTTACAAGGCTCATCATCCCCTAAATACACTATTCTAAAATCTTCATGGATATAGTCACTAAAATATTCTCTATTAGGGGTAGCATGAAAAGATGCACCAAAATCTAAAACCCAAGATTCTATATTATTATGCAAAGAGAATATTAAAGCATCTTGTGCAATAACTACAACCTTTGCTTCTTCTTTTCCTTCGTGCTAATTGTCCTCCTTAGGCATTGACCAGCAATCTCTACTTATGTGCCCCATCTTTCCATAATTCTAGCATTGTGGCTTCCTGCCATTTCTGGATTTGGATCTACCTCTCACCTTAGACTTAGATCTTGATCTCTCTTTCTTGCTCTTCTCTTTTTTCCTTCCTCTACTCTCAAAACTTAAAGCGTTCCCTAATGTTTTCTCTATGCTTTTCTTGTGAATTTTCTCATTCAAGATAACACTAACAACATCCTCTACTTTTAAAATATTTAAAGCAGATGTAGTATTACTAACTGCCATTACTAAGCTATGCCAGCTTTCAGGCAAAGAACATAATATTAAAAGAGCTTTAATTTCATCATCAAACACAATATTGACTGAACTTAATTGATTTACAATTCCATGGAAATCATTCAGGTGATTAGATACAGATCCACCTTCCTGCGTATGCAAATTAAATAACTGCTTCATAAGATATACCTTATTAGAAGCTGAGGGTTTTTCATACAAATTTGCTAAAGTAGTCATCAACTCTACCATTGTTTTTGCCTATGATAAATTAGATATCACAGTAGATGCTAGACTCAATCTTATAGACCCCAGAGCCTTTCTATCAAGAACTTCCCATTCTTCATCATCCATGTCTGTGGGCTTCTTTGCAATCCCACCTAACGGTAAGTATAGATCTTTCTGATACAGATAATCCTCTATCTGCATTCTCCAATGTTGATAATTTTTGCCATTAAACTTCTCCATTCTTAGTTTAATTTCTTCTACCATTGCTTCTCCCACTCAAATAGAAATCCCTACAGAAACCCTTGTGAGTAACCTATAATCAATACACACTACACAGATCTAAACCACCTGTTAGTGAACCTGAGCTCTGATACCACTTGATGGATATCAAGCTCTGAACCTACAACCAAGGCTCTGATACCACTTGTTGGGGATTAACCAACAATTTGATTACACTTATGAAAGCAATAAACCATGGAATTAAATCAGATAGATAAGTAACTAGAATGATAAATAGCAAGAACAAGAGATACAAGAAACCACCCTAAAAACTTGTATTAAACTCTTTACAGAAGGAATACAATTGAATAAACTTCTTTCTTCCACACCTCTCTCAGATGTACAGATCTCTCTCTAGATCTCTATCCCTCAAGAGCTCTCTCTCTCTCAAGTACAATCAACTCCAACAACCTGGAATGATTCACCTATATAATTTTGTACTATTCTTTCAACATACCATTACATTAAGCTAAGAAGATCTAATCCTAATATACAATTAGGAAACTTGAGCATGCATTTACAACCAACAGTTAAGCCTCTTGAACAAGGGCTCTAAAAATAGTCTTACTAATAATAGAGACGTAGACTTAAGACTACAACTTAATCTCATCATGCAAACAGTCAGTTCTGTCTACATAAATAGCTCTCTAGACGCACAGGTAACTGACATTGGTTCCTACCTGCTTGCCTATGACCGACGTCAGCTGATCCCTACCAACGCTGGCATCTCCTAAACTACACTTGATTGACATCGGTCGCTCCTGACCGACACCGATGACGGTGTAACTGTTGCAACCTTGCAAAGCACTCCTTAGTGAAGATTTTAGGCTCCACACCTTAACACCAACCCTAAAAAATCACCAAAACTAAAATCCAAAAATTATAATATTCATGAATTAATGAACATTCATCACTAAAATTTGCCCTAATTTTTTTTAGAGTAGTAGTAATTAGAATATATTTAGTTTCTCTATGTAACTCAATATGTTGTGTAGGAGTAGATGAGGATTCTATGGAATAATATATATCTAGTGTAAAGTTCTATTAAGAATAGGCCACCTAGAAAAGGGGATTGTTTGTTGCTTCTACTAAAATTGAATATTTATAGGATCTCAGTATTTTACATTTGACAAATATCAATTAGGTCTCTACCCTTCAGTTCTAGACCCCCTTATATTAAATCCAACTTAGGAACTTTAGTACATAGAAAGATAAATTTGTATGAAATTTTAACTCAAATGAGATGCTAACCACCTATAAATGGAATAAGGAATGCAACTATTGATAATGCCTATGTATCAACTAAAATTGAAACAAAAAGAAAATCAATGTGCTACACACATTACCCCCAATCATTGATGTCTAGAACATGGATTCTAATTTGAAAGTTATGCCATCTACCTAATCTGAACTAAAAGTAAGAACCATCATGTTGCACATGATAACCCACTATATCTGAGAAAATTATACTAAAACTATTGAATCTGACTGATCTAGAAGTTTAAAATCTATTCTTGACCTAAATTTTTTGCCTATCTCTAAAAACCTTGAGTGTTTTCTTTCCTGGATAGGAGTGATAAAAAGTAGACACCCCTATGTTTGGCACTATAGTCCTACTTTTGTGCTATTATCTAGATCCAAATCTGATGACTATTCTAGATTTTTTGTCATTTTCTTGGTCTATTCTACCTAGTTTGATGTCTAGATTCTGAACTAGGTGATATGAATACTACTATTTTGACTATTAAGAGGTTCGATCTCTATGAAAAATTCCTATTTGATGCCCCCTCTTTTGAGGGTAGGAATGATGAACCTACCATGACTGCCCTCAGAAGAAAAGAAGTCCTACAAGTGTGCTAAGTTGTATAGATGCAAGATATAACATTGAATATTTGACAAGATATTTCAAGATATAACAATATTTGAATTGATAAATTATTAAATCAACAAGGGTATGCCTAGATAGATATAAAAATTTAAGAGTATGTGCATGATACTAAAATGGACTAGTAATGTTAGATATTCATTATTAGTTGTTAGTTTGCATGGAGGGATGGAGAATGATGTCTATCATGGCATCGAAGAAGTAAGATAAATGCATGATTGGAATCATGGCATTGCACAAAGTCAGTAGAAAATAAGCAAGCAAACATATGAATCTAGAAGAAATAAGCATACAAGGGTGGCTAAGGGGCCACACAAATAAGGGACATAGACACATATCACTCAAATTAGAAGGCAAGCATGGAAGGCATGTTCAAATGCCACATACATATACAAGTAGAAGAAGTAAAGTTGGCACAAGGGCCACAAGAATATGAAAGAGTAAAAATAAAGGACATTAGCAAATGTCCAAAGGCACACACATGAATAATAGTAAAGGACATTGTAAAATGTCCTAAGGCACAAGTAGGAGATAAATAATAATTGGAAAGTACAATCATACAAATTATGCTAAGCAAGGAATGAAAGCAAAACTAAGAAATGGAAGATACAAACATATCTAAATAACTAAATTAAATGTGAAAGTATGTTAAACATGTGTAGTATAAGACTAGGTATATACTAAGAAATACATAAGTGCTAAGTACTAGTGAAATTTTGATGTACAAATCTATGTAATCTAGTAAGGAATGTGCATTAGTATGATACCTCAGAGTGTGTAGTGTAGGAATGAAATAATCTAGATGGTGTAGTCATGTAGAATATGCCCTCAATGGGTATGTATATCGATGTGTGTCTTGAATGTAGAAGTAGGAATGCCCCTTCAATGGGTAGAATGAAGCAATCAAATATTTGGATGTTACTACACACACTCAAAGAAGATCAAGTGAAGCATGATAATATAGATAAATTATCATACAATAGTATGAAACACATATGTAAGTCCTAACATTATAGTAGTAATGTAAACATGGATGATACATATAATCAAAAATGTTTTTGGTGTTTTTGCAATTTTTTGAATGTTTTTGTATTTTGAAGTGTTATATTGTTTTTGTATTTTTGATAATATTTGAACTATATACAATCAAGTAAGAGATAATATGTATAATCAATGCTTGGAAATAAATGATACTAACTGATGAGTCTCAAATGATACTCCCTATCATGGTGTCTTATATCAAATAATGGGATCATACATGATCTTGAGGCATGATGGAGTGTCCTAAGACTGTGAGGCTAAAATCTATGTATGTTGCAACTACTCTAAAATATTTGAAGTGGAAACTAAATGTGGGGTCCCCTTGTGAATCTAAGAAGTAGATGCAACTATAGGGCTCTTAGGGACCCATCTAAAAGTAGGAGAATAAGATCTATGAATAGGTGATCTCTATGTAACTATATGAGACTGTAATGTAACTACTCTAGGTGTGAACACTGTAGCTAGAAGCTATCTATAATCTTGAACTATGAGGGTGTATGAACCCTCTGTACTAGGGATGGATGTTGTAACTATGGTTAGATCAGAATTGAAAGTTGTACTAAGATTATAGGAGAAGATAAAATTGGTGGGAGAATTGGAGCTGGTGACTGGAAGTTGGTAGATGGTTATGAAGTGGGGAGTGGTGACTCATAAGGAACTCCACCTACTATAATAACTTGATTAGCACGAATGAACTTCATGCATCCATGAATTGTAGATAGTACCAACCCAAGTTTTTAAATCCATGGTCAACCAAGTAATATGTCAAAAACTCCTACATTAGGAACTATAGTGAATGGGGTGGCCACGTGTAAGACCAACCTGTAGTGGAAGTACTATCTCACTGAATGAACTCTGAATATGCCCATTGAAACCATTGATAACTATATTTTTTAGAGTGATATCCTAATTTGAATAACCCAAATGCTGAAGTAGTGTGAAGGTGCACATGTTAAGACTAGAACCATTGTCAATGAGTATATTGTGAATAGGCTAATTATAAATATGTGCTTTGATAAAAAGTGCATTATAGCTTGTATTATCCTCCACAATCTCTAGATTTGAAAAAGATATCAAAGACCTAGATAGAACTCTAGACTCATACACACTTATCATACCTCTCAAAGGATGTGCCTCAACTGATGGTGCCTAGTATGTAACTGGTGGAGGATGTGTATGGTACGTGTGATGAACACCTAATTTGTCCTCTTTCTCTCATTTTGAGTGCTATGGAAATGGATCTAAAAATATTTTCAAATATTTATCTTGTGTTGGCTTTGTCTTTAAAGGCTCAAATGAAGTGCCCAAATTAAGTAGATTATCATCTATCAAGTCTTGTATCTTATGTCATAAACTGATGAATCTATTTTTGGTATGGCCTGGTGCCCTATGAAAATCACAAAATGCATGTTGATCATATCCCTATGGAAGAGGCTTTGTTAGATATACTTACCAAATAGGAGGGAGAGTGATGAGGTTGCATTCCAATAATTATTGTAAAACCCTAGCTAGAGGAACTAGTAGATTGGTAAATGTTTGATGAGGAGGTGTTGATAGAACCATATGTTGAGGGGGCTCAGAAGCTACATTAATTATTGGTTGATTCTGATTCTTATTATCATTGATTTTTACCTTATATGCGGCTTTACTATTACTCTTTTTAGTTGTGTCTAGGATACTTGAATACTTGAGTTTGTACATTGAAATTAGCTTGACTTATCTTCCTTTGAGTGTATGACATAACTCAGTGAAGGAAGAGAATATTTTGAACAAAATAGATTCATGGAGTGCTGGTAGAAGGCTCTGTTTGAAGATGTCTTAAAGCTCTTGATTAGCCATGGGGCTAGTTAACTTAGCTAGAATAGTCTTATATCTAAGAACATAATCTGTGAGAGGCTCATTGACCTTTGTTTCTATTGTGCAATATGTGCATATGAGACCTTATCACTAATGTCAATACTGAAATGTGCTAAGAACATGTTTGCTAAAGGATTGAGTGCTGTGACTGATTGATTTGGTAGACTATTAAACCATTGTAAAGCATAATCCTTTAGGCTCCATGGAGAAAGTTTGGTAATTAGCCAATAATTGGGAACATAATCTAAACATGCTATGTGAAAATCTCTCAAATGTGTCTCTAGATCACCCTTGCCATCATAAAGAGTAAGCTTGGGTTGAACAAATCCTTGTGGCAAAGGTGTAGAAGTAATGTGACATGTCCATGGTATATGTAGAAGAGAAAAAGAATCCAAAGCTTGTGTAGGTCTAGTGGTACCACAGTCAAGATGTTTCACCTTGGATTGAAGAGATCATATTTCTTACACAAGGGTTGTGACATCAGGAGATATGGATGTACTAGCTACAACTAGTGGCATAAAAGAAGGTTGGGATGTTATAGGGGGTGGTTGAGACATAGTTTCCCCCTTAGTGTCATTTACAATTTGCTATTCTAAATGATTGGAAGACTCAAATTGTTTAGCCTTTTTTATTTCCATGATAGATTATAGAATTAGAGTATGATCTCTAGGCTATTCCTTAAGTCTTTCTCTAAAATTTTGTAAAACCAAAAATTTGTTGAGTATGACTTCATTATCGATAATGGGTGAAAGTGGATCAATAGTCCAATGTGGTGAAGCATGAGCATCAATGTGTACATCATCATTATTATTTTCATACTATTTTTTCATAAAATTATCCTCATTGAAATTGGTGTAATATGGATGTTCAAAATCTATGACTGGAACATGAATTGGTTTTTTATCCATGGTATATGGTCAAGTTGTAGGAATCTGGGTGAACTTATGAGGATTACCACTAATTTTTGCACTTTATCATGCAGGAAAAGATGTAAGGAATTTAGGTGGAATAAGGAAAACAACTTGGATAATAGTAGAAGAGATTAAGCTGATATAATCTAAACAAGGAATTGGAATATGCATGAAAAGGATACATCACTCTAAAACATGTAAGGTGATACCTCAACAAGAAAAAAGAAGCTGGTATATGTAACTAAGGATTTTTTAGAAATATTATTTGAAAAATAATATGAACTTTTGAATTTGAAATTGATTTTCTAACTTTGATATGCAACTAATTTTTTAGAAAATGATGTGAAAAGTAATGAAAATAAATGAGAATGTATTTGATGCAACTAGAGTTTTAAAAGATTTTTTTTATAGAATTAGTATAATAATTTGAAAAAATTTCTATGAATTTGTATAATTTATCTTGAAAAATTTAGGAAAAATATGAAAATATTTAAAAAATTTGCAATATAATTTTTCTAGTGGTTTGAAAGTGTTTGTATGCAAATAGACCCTAGAATGTGCAAACTAGGGTTTGGGTGAATTTATTTAAAATATTTAAATTAATTTGTAGTTTTTTAATTTTTAAATTCAATAAAAATCAATAAAATATTTCAAAAAATTAAAAATAGTTAGCCCTAGGGTTTTTGTGCAAAAATTCAAAGTTAGTCTGGTTCACCAAATGTTTTATTATTTTTAGGAAATTAGGTGTTTAATTCCTAAGTAAATAAAGGGTTTGAGTAATGTAAATTAGTAAATAAATATGCAAGAATTAGCCTACTAATTTTTGTAAACAAACTGTATTTTTTCCTTCTCTAAATATAGTAAGAAATGAGAGAGATTAGAACTTAATGTATTTTGGCTGATCTGGACTGAGACAAGGTCTGATATTGGAGGAGCAAGATTGAGAAATATTTAGAAAAATATATCTACACTTCATTTTTGGGTTGGATAGAAGTGCCAAAAATAAGAGACCCTACTGTCTAGCATTGTAGTCCTATTCTGACACTTTTGTATTTATATTGAAATCTTTCTAGATTCTATTTTGGAATGCTCGTGTTACCCTATCATTAAAATTTTAGGGTCTAGGACCTCACAAAGCTCACTATGTGCCTCTTTTAATCTTCAAAACTCTTAGGATCTCTTGGTGCTTGAATTGGAATATAAAATTAGGAAAGAGAGAGAAGAGGTTAGTGTGTAAAGGATACACTGGATGCACTTCACACCTTGTGTGTGGGCATGCTACCTACATACCAATACTCTGAAGAGGGATCAAGATAATGTAGTTCTCCCATTGAAGTGATTGGTTTAATTTTTGTATGATTAATACAACTAGAAATTGAAATTAGATGTGCTTCATTTGGCTAGGGATTGGTGTAATGATTTGAGTAGGCTTTGAATAATATTAGAAGGATATATGCAAAGAATGGAGAGGAATGCTTGAGTGTACTTGCTTATATTCTTACATCTCTCTTGTAAATGAGTGCCAACCATTCTAAATGGACTTTTAATGGCCTTTTATAGGGAAACTAATGGTCATGGGTTAAATGAATTTGCAAGAGGCCAATAGGGAAATATATAATGATCTAGGAAAATTTGACCATTTGAGGCAAAGATGAGCTTGGACAATAATGCCAAAAATAAGACACTTTGAATTTTGGTGCTCCTATCCTATTTGGGCACAATTTTGCTAAGTGGATGAGACTTGGGGGGATGGATTTGGGCCTAAGAGGGTTGTCTAGGTCTCAAAAATCTAAGTTTGGGAAGCTACAGATGACCGAGAATTAGTGAAAAAAGTAGTCTAGAAGGGTTGTGTGAGCCAACAAGAGGATATATGGATTAGGTGTCTTAGCCATACTAAAGTTGTATAATTTCATAGTTTACATGATTACAAAAACATTTAAATAACATCCCATAAGTGATATTATCAAGTTAAAATCTATATCATTGCATGCATATTCATATAGTATGTTTCACCATTGTGCACACATAATCCCACACATAGGGGATAACTACATAAATTTGAGGCCCTCATTAGAGTATTGGCTATGTATGTAATTCTTAGTGATAGAGGGGTCATTAAGGTCAACTACACACCATGAGCCTGCTAACCCATTTTTAGCAAACTATTCCAAAGATGAAGAAGGGTGAAGAGATAGGGTTTGATCAATTAGCA
Source organism: Torreya grandis (assembly GCA_037957365.1). Lineage (NCBI taxonomy): Eukaryota > Viridiplantae > Streptophyta > Pinopsida > Cupressales > Taxaceae > Torreya > Torreya grandis. The sequence continues at coordinate 495,835 of JARHVA010001283.1, read as the reverse complement.
AAGAGTGACATGTATCCCAGATCTAAATATATCATCAAAAAGGTGACAAAAAACCCATAACAATGAATTTGGTCATATTGATATCCATTCATTATTCCATATTAGACACCTACATCATAGCTAGACACCAACATTAATGGTAGTATCTAGATTTGATGGGAGTGTTCATAGCTACATAAGTAAAATTTCCAAAATATGATGACTAATCTAGAATAATGATCCTACATAATTTATACCTATTTCTAATCCAGATCTATTTATGCATATTAAAACTAAGTATCATTCCTATTTGGTATTGTAATCAATTAAAGATCTTTCAAATTTGGTACTTTCTATATTTTGCATATCTTAATATTTTAATTCATAATACTCATGTATCTAAATTTTTAATTAATTAGCTTACTATAGATTAGTTTATCATGATTGTGCTTGAGCTATTTCATTACTCTTAGCCCTATCACCACATATCTCAAATTAGGGTTTGTACTTATTAGGCCTTTAAAGATCAAATTATCACTATCAACAAGTTAATATAAGAGTTAGAAAATCAAAATAAGTATTTTAGTTCAAAGGTGACATCATCAAAAAATTAGATTACATACTTACATAATCCAAAATATGCTAGTGCTAATCATGTGTTTGCATCTTCATTTAGCAATGTTATACCCAACAAGGTTTCATATCCAAATAAAAATCCAAAACATAATACATCTAAAACAAGCAATTCTTATATTATATCAAAGGCTACTAAGAATCCAAGTGTAATCCTAATAGAAATGCTTCAAAACAAAGTGATACAACTAATTCTTCTACATCCTATAAGGAGATATAAATACTATCATAGAATGCATGTGAATCATATAGATTGTTATTTTATATTACAAAACAAAATACAAAGTTTTAAATATAGTGGTGATCCTATCATTGGTACATCCGTCAAGCAAATCACTCACATTATTAGCACATATCCTAAATCATAATTACACAAATAACAAGTATATTACCAAAGGATAATTAAAAAAACCATAATTAGAAATGTAAAACTTAGAGTAAGAATATATTTAAAAGGAAAAATAAGAGCATAAAAAGATTCAAAATGAAAATCTAGATCAAGATATGTTACAAAAAGATAAATAATTTAAATCATAAATTATTACCTTTTTCTAGTGTTCAACTAAAGATACCTAACTCTTATCTAACCCATAATAAGATGCAACATTTTGATAATGATGAACATAATAAATAAAATCAATATTTCAAGAAGGAAACTCCAATCTTTGGTGCAATGATTTTTTTATAAATGGATTCTCAAAATGGTATATCGCAAGTTTAAGAAAAACCTAAGATGTTACATCTCTCCTACAATAATGATTGTATTGATGATTATGATCCTAATAATACATAAGATTTGTATGATCCTAATGATATTGATTACATAGAATATGACTATGACACACATGATACAGGACCTTCATAGAGAAATCCCCTTGATAATCTCCTTGGATTCTATCAACATTTTTCCTTGTACATATCTAAAAAATACAAAAACATTAAAATAATTAAAAAATATCAAAAATATTTAGTTTTTCACATGTTTTCTATCTTTTGAATATGTTTTTTTTTTTAATGTTATTAGATAACATATCATTTATATAAACACTTATGTTTATATAGGTACTTGAGTGTGATACATGCATACATTAGATCCATAATAGTCAAACATGAAAATGTTGGACCTTTCCTCTTCCAGTGTGATACACTAAATTAGGGGCATATTTTTTTGTGATCATGATTGATATAATTTACATATAATTTTTTATCATTTATACATTATTATGCTTGATCTTATATACTAAAATTACACATGTGTATATATATGCTCATATATTTCATAATATACTCAATATGCTATGTTACATAACAATTTTTTACTAACACATATATGTAGGGACTAGTATGATATGATAATGTTGGTTTCTTATGATTCATATATTTTTATTTTCCTTTAGTGTATTTAATTGATTTTTATTGTCTTGCTTGTGGAACATTTGAATATGTTCATTACTTATTGGCCCCTGTGCCATTATATGTTTATTGTACATTTGAATATGTCATTCTATGTTGGTTGGGAATTTAAATATGTCATACCTTTTAATTGTGTTGAATTTTAACATGAAACTTATATGTGGTATCCTTGGACCATTATTTTTCATTACATTGAGTGATCTTGTGTATGTGCTTGATTATTTATTGAGCTTGTATTAATACTCTCTAGACATTACTATGATCCATATAATGCATCTTATGATTTGATGTGAACACACAGTATGAGATTCACTAATATACCTAATTAGACATGTTATCCATATATGCTACATGATTCATACATAGATTATACATATTTTGATGTAAGGTACCTACCAAATCATATTTCCCTCACCTCTAAATGAGGGCATAATAGTGGAGGCAAGTCATAGAAGCATGAACTCCATAATTTTCATAGTTTCCATATTTTAGTGGAGGAATGTGATAAATTAATGAAATACACATTTACACATTTATTCAGTGTATTCAAATAGTGGGGGTATGTCATAAAGACATTGCCTCCACACTTTCATAATATCTAGTTTAGTTTTAAGATTTAAACATGTACTTAGGTCAAAATCCCATACACTACACCAATTTGGAATAGATTTGAAATTGAGTTTTTATGATTTATGACACATATACTCTAGCTAAGACATATTATAGGTTTCAATTCCATTATATTTCACCAAAAATTATGAAATTTACTAATTATATTATTCATCAGGACATACCAATTATACCAGGATGTACCATTATTAAGCCTTTTTTATTACAGTAATTGGTTTATTTTATAGGTGTAAGTGATTAAATCATTAAACCTCACCATATTTATAGGTTGGAGTAATTAAATAATCAAATATAATTAGATTTATAAGACGAGTTGATTAAATTACTCACCCTCACCAAATTACATATTCACACTTGAGTTATGTGATTAAGATATAGTGATGCCAATGATCATGTCACAAATTATAATAAAAATAGATTGGGGGTATAATACCATCCAGTCTCCCTTAATTATCCAAAGTTTAGGTTTTAACCTCTTCTAGATCCAATGCTTCATAAGGATTCATATTTACCAAGTTAAATCATCAAGAGGCAACAGGGTTGCATCAACACAAAGGTGTACTCCATTGCTCTCTTTATTTTTAAACATTTCAACTATTTCAAATTTCACATCATATGCACTAATTTATATTATAAAATACTGATTGTTATAGGACATACACCATAAAATCACTCAAAATGGGATCAATCAAAGGTAAGATGTGTTATACACACCAGATATGCATTTATTTCTTTTAAATTAATAATTTGATCCTTATAAATTACTAGATTAAAAGGGGGATATATATATATATATATATATATATATATATATATATATATATATATATATATATATATATATATATATATAAAATCTTAGTCTTATACATTTGAAAAATATTAGTTAGGGATTTACCCTTTAGTTCTAGACCTCCCCGCTATTGAAGGGCTCAAATTCACCATCTCATTATGACTAAATACTCATCTCTTAGTTAAATCCATATCCCTATGATGACATAAGTATATTTCACAATAAAAAAATCTTAAAATTTGATGATCATATTGCACTATCAATCTCAAATCCATGCTCATTTTCTATCACTTTGGATACTACCATCCATAGAGAGACACTACCATTGATGGTAGTGTCCAGATCCTTATCTAGTATCAAGTTTCCAAAATTCATCCAATTTTCAAATGTTTCAAAACCTATGGGTCAACATATTTATCTTATTTAACCCTAATATGAGATATTTTAAAAATTTGTATAAATACAAATCTAAGCCTTATTATTATCATCTTGAAAATACCAATTAAGCACTTATCAGGCTCAATCAATCAATTTTACAATTGAGTTATTTTTCCTTATTCATCCTTATTTATTTATCAGTCATAAAAAATATCTAAAAAATTTAAATAACAATCCATGAGAAATATTTATCAAGTTACAAACTAGAACAACACATGCATATTCATATACTATATTTCACTCTTGTGCACGCACTCTCGCACACATAGGAGAAAACTACATAAATCTAAGGATCTCCTTGGAGTATTGGATATGTAGGTAGCACTTAGTGATATGGGGCTTATTAAGGTCATGTCAACACCATGATCTTTCCAACCCATGATTAGTAAACTCATTCCAAGGGTAAATAAAAGTGAAGAGCTAAGGTTTGATCAACTAGTAAAGAATGATTGTCTATATCCTAGATATGAAAATATCAATAGAAATGTGAGAGTAAATATAATACAATAAGTTTGGTCACATCGAGATATAGTCATTATTTCATACTAGACATATGTGTCCTATCTAGACACAGATCTGATGGTAGTGTCTATAGTTATAGAAGTATAATTTAAATAATTTGATGACTAGTACATAATACTAATCCTACATACTTTATACATGTTTTTAATATAGATCTACTTGCACATAGTAAAATTAACTAAGTATCATTGTTATTTAGTATTGTAATCAATTTCACATATTTTAAAATTGGTACTTTATATATTTAGCATATCTCAGTATTATAATTTTGAATATTCATTTATCTTAGATTGCAATTGAATTGGCCTACTATAAATTAGTTTATCATCCTTTATTCTTAAACTATTTATATATTATTAACCCTATCCCCACATATTCCCAATTTAGGATTAATTTATTGAGTATTCTCATTGATTTTAGGGTTTATGTCAAGGTTGATGTCAAAGGTGTATCATTTAAAGATTGACTATGTGTGATATTAAGAAACATCTTGTGAAGGTTGATGCCAAAGGTGAAAAAGGACATATGCCAGTATGCGATATGTTAATGTACATGAAAGAGTAGGTTCATGAGATAAAAAAGTGTTATAATGAGTGTCTACATGAGAGATAAGAGTGCCATCATAAGAAGAGAAGAGTGTGGTCATGAGAGTTATCATGGGTAAGGTCATTCATGAAAGAGAGAGTGTTGCATGGATGAGAGTTGTCATGAATGTTGTGAGCCTGGAAGGTACATGTACTAAAAAGAGTGTTTGAATACAACTAATGACTACATAGGAAGCATAGCGTATGAAGAGGTCTATACAAGTTATTGATGCCATGATATGAATAGGTACGTGTAGAGGAAAGTATGGGCATGGTATGTCATATTCATGACATGAAGAGTTTTAGGTTGAGCCATGTAAAATAATAATAATGAAATGAATGTGAAGATTGTGTGGAATTATTTTAAAATGTGAGTAAGGTGTATAATCATCCATGAGAGTCTTAGGGTGAGCCTACATGGGTAGGACCTTCAGACAAAGTTTGCACCTAGACCACTCTTAGACCCTCATTGGACTAATGAGGTATGAAGATCAAATTTAAAGGTAAGTATACATATGTGAGCATGAAAAGATGTGAGATAATTTTTTTAGGTATGTTCACAAATTTTGAGGTCATGGTTTGAAGGGAATTGCATAAAACACTATTTTAGGTCTTCTCAAGTTCATAGAATGAGGTCTCAAGACCCAAAAATCACTTTCAAACATTCACTAGCATGTGTAACCTTTGAATGGGAACTTGATATATTAAGGATAAATGGGAAGGGTCATAGATAAGATATCTAGGAATTATTTTTGGATTTAAGGGACATTCCTTTATGAACAATCGTTAACACCAAGACCTATGTTAAACCTCCCTAAAACCCTAATAAGGACCTAATGTGAAATATATTGATAAAATAAGCACATAAAGGATTAAAATGCCTAGATAAAATATTATATAATGTACTAAACTCTCCCAAGTACCTCCAGGTGGTGGTGGTTAATTAGATGAGAGAAAAAATGCATAGATACAGGCTTATTTGTCAAAAAATTATTGTAGCTCTCAAAATTTATATTAGTCAAGAAGAAAAAATGAATGGAACAAGAAGTTAGAGTATTATAATAAACATAAATGATGGTTTATAGATATTTTTCATTCTTTAAGTGTTCTAAGTTGGTCATCCAAGTTAGTTAGTCGTAGACAAACCTAATAATGCAGATAATGGTAAAACCTAGGCAAAGATGAAGAGAGAGAGACTAGAGTTTTGAGAATGATAGTTTGATGAAAAAAAGTGCATGAAGATATTATTTATGAATTTTAAGTCATTATAATACATTTAAGAATCTTTGGAGGTCATGTATGTGGTGAAAAAGTTACTAAAAAAATGGCTAGTCTGGTTTAGATAAGACTTTGAAACATGAGGTCAAAAAATTAGTCTACAAGACCGATATTTATCATTAAACCATATGATTTTTCCATTTAAGGATGTCTTGAGGATTAATTAGAACCATGTTTATGCTTAAGGAGTCATGAAAAGGGTCTAAATAGGTGTTGAAGGTCTAATCCTTTATGCTAGTTTTTGAGGTGGTTTGATAGTTCTAAGCAAGCAAATTGCAGAGATGATCTTGAGCATTTATATCTTGTGTCAAGGTATTAAAAGAATTTGGGGATGATATTTAAGTCATGGAGTATATGTATACATGTTTTATTTTTCATGATTAAGTTGCTTAAGAGTGTTTGATCTTCATTCTTTCAAGACAAATTTTTGATTGTACGTAGGCCTAATAGGGTAGTTTGTCCTAAAGAAGGTTTCAAGGTATGAGCGAAGGATACATATATAAAAAGAGTTATTTTACTAAGTGGTTGATTTTTTTTAATTTTTGGATAAGGCCATCTAGGACCAAGAAGATCAAGTCTTAGTGTTAAGAGAGAAAACCTAATGAAGTAGGTCTCCATGAAACCTAAAGGATGAGTAGACCAATACTAGTCATTAAGTCAGATTATTATATATGATTGAAGATAACCTTAGGGTCATATATTTATTGTAAAAATTATTTGTATGTCTTAATTACATGACATGAAGGTGATCAAGCATGAGAGAGATCAGATAGACTTTTAGTACTCACAAGCCTAATATGATAGTGAACTTGAAAGAGTGTTCTTATGAAGTGGTTGGACCTAAAATGTTTTGTAAATATTAGAGAATGTTAGATGGGATATATTTGAGTTGTATTTGAAATAATATTGATGTATATGGAGGTGAAAGGTATTCCAAGGAATAATGTTTACACATTACTAGACAAACCTAATGTAATTAGTTCTCCATGAGTCTTAATAAAGAAACAAGGACTAATTGAGTTGTGGCCAACTAAGATGGATCTAAATTATGATTTAACCATGTTCTTAAGATGTCATAAGACCTATTTAATGGATGAACTAAGAGGTTATGGGTGTGTGGCCGACCAAGTGGTATGTGAAAAGGATATATATATATATAAGGTAGTTTATGCCTATTTATGTGTAAAAAAAAGAGTGTATGCACATAAGAGAGTAAAATAGAAGATGCATGAGTAAAATAATGTTGTGAAACATATTGTAAACCATCTTAGGAAAACATAAAATAATTCATGAAGTTTGTAGGTTGTCTACATCAAGGACACATGGTCTAATAAGAGTCGATGAGGATTAGACAAAAAATGAAGTATGTATGCAATATAAGTGAATAAAATCTTGCTTGGTAGAGTAGAAGAAGGTCTTGAATTGAGTTTTAAACCCTCATATGAAAGCATATAAACATTCATGAATTTTGAAGGTTGTCTACATTAGTGATACATGGTCTAATCAAAGTTGATGAGGACTAGAAAAGAAATTAATTATTGATGGATACATTCCACCTCCTACACTACTAGATGATACAACAGGCAAGAATGCTAGTGAGAATAACTCTAAGTCAATGAATGCCATCCTATATGATATTTTAGAAGTATAATTTGTAAAGGTCATGCATTGTGAATTAGCCAAAGGGATTTGGAAATTTTTTTAGATCATCTATGAAGAGAAAATAAGTAACACCACCAATGAACATAAATAAATCATTAAAATATTGGAAACTTAGGTTAAGATTGTCACTACAAGTCTTAAGACCAAGGAGGAAGAGTGCACCAAGTTCAAGATTGAAGTGGAGTCCTTGAAGGTATAATTGGATTAGGAAACAATCAAATTAAAGACACATTAGAATTTTAACAAGAGAAATGTAATTATAGATGACATATTGAATAGTCAAAGGTCACCTCTTATGAAAATAGGCCTTAGATACATGGATGACCAGAAGAGTAGTAAGGAAGAGCAGAATATCAGTAAGCCAAAGACATATGCTGATACTCTTAAGAAATTTGAGATTATGAATGATATTCAAAGATCAAGATTGTTCAAGATGATTATAATTTATTCAAGAGACAAAAATGATAGAGATGCATAATTCAAAAGTAAACAAAATACAACTTATAACAAACAAACAAACAAGGTATTTGAATTCCTTCAATGGTTACTATTTCTCATGATATCAATATGGACATAGAGCTATCGATTGTATACATCAGTCCTCATGGAGGAATAAGATGAATTATCATTTCAATATTAGAAAAAGAATATTGTGTTACAACTATAATAAGAGAGGATACATTATAAGGGATTGCAAGATGAGGCATATGAGGAAGGTCAGTCAAGATAAGGTATGTAATCATGCCACTAAGAAGTGGATCAAGAAGTCAAACCTTGGGAATGAGATAAATAAGGAGATATGCATGTTTCTTCAAAGGAGAGTATTTTAGATATTATAACCAAGCCACTCCATAAGATAACATTTGAGCATCTATACTTGGAATTGGGTGCAATTCATTCCACTACCATCAATTGAGCATGTCAAGGGTACTAGGAGATAATAAGGTGATGAATTTAAAAATAGTTCATTAGCTCCAATAATAGGTGACAAAGGACAAGAAGGTTTGTGAAGTCTTGATAGGCATATAGGTAAAATGAGAGGTAAGAAAAATCCTAATTGTACTCCAGTAGACTATACAAAGCATCTTAGAGATTAAAGTGAGTTGATCAAGTCAATTTTCATGACTCAAGGAATGTGAATCATGAGGATACATTGTATATAATGTCACTATTGATCAAATAGGTCCAAAGAGGGCATAAAATAATAAAAATAAGTGAGAAGTCTAAAAGTGAACCTACAAACTTGTCATATGTAGAATACGAGCAAAAACATACTTGTGATGTGGGAAGTGCTACTAGTGTGATCCAATGATAAGGTTCTTGTATATATTTTGAGAATGGTCTATGAGTCCTGATGAATCATATGATGAGTAAAATATATGAGGATAAAATGGGAGATAATCATATTATTCATTAGCTTCAAGAGTAGATGTGTAATGGTCTATTTTAGAGAAGGTATACATAAACATGAAGACATGTTGAAGAATGTGGCCAAGGATGAGGCCATAATGGATGTTTGTGAATTTGGATCAGGAAAATTAAGATGGATATTATCATTCTCTATGGAATCAGGTTGCATAAAGGAACGTGAGTATTCTTCTGTATCTAAGTCTATTTGAAGATTTATGTCAGATAAAAATAGATGTGATGGCCTAGTGAGTGCTCAAAGGTTTATATCAGAGATAAGGTGATTGAGGTATACATGAAGATAGGGGGAACATGTTTTTATTATGCTTAATATAATATATGATTCAAATTACCAAAAGGGGAGAGAGCTTAGAAAGGGAGAAAGAGGCTAGTTTGAAAAGAACTAGTTTTGAGAGAAAATTCAGAATGCTTCATAGTCTTAAGAAATGTTTAGATCCTGTTTATTATAAGAGGTATGATCCAAGAAGATACATAATGGGGAGAAATTTGCATGTATCTCTTTTTAATTAATGTCAAAGGGGGAGAATTTTAATAATAGAGGATAAATAACCTGTTAAGAAAAGTTCTAAGAGTGGTTGTCATCAATGACAAAGGGGGAGATTGTTGAGTATTGTCATTGATGTCAAGGTTGATGTAAAAGGTGTATCATGTCAAGATTGAATATTTTTGATATCAGGAAGCATATTGTGAGGGTTGATGTCAAAGGTGACTAAGGATAGATGGTAGTATGTGATATGTTAAGGTACATGAAAGATTAGGTACATGAGAAAAAAGAGTGTTGTCATGAGTGCTTCCATGAGAGAGAAGAGTTTCATCATAAGAATAGAATAATGTGGTCATGAGAGTTGTCATGAGTAAGGTAATTCATGAAAGAGATAGTGTTGTATGAAAGGGAGATGAAAGATAGAGTATTGCATAGATAAGAGTTGTCATGAATGTTATGAGCATGGAAGGTATAGGTCATGGAAAGAGTGTTTGAAGATAAATAATTTTTGCATAGGAAGCATAGTGTATGAAAAGATATTTAAAATTATTTGATGTCATGATATGAGGAGGTATGTGTAGATTAATGTATGTGCATAGTATGTCATAGACATGACATGAAGAGTTTCAGGTTGAGCCATGTGAAGGAAGCATAGTGAAATGAATGAAAAAAGGCACGTGAAGATTTTTTGGAATTGTTTGATCATGTGATTAAGGTGTATAAGATTCCATGATAGTATCAAGGTGGGATTATAGGGTAGGACCTTCAAACCAAGTTTGCATGTAGACCACTCATAGACCCTGCCTGGCTTAATGAGGTATGAAGATCATATTTCAAGGAAAGTATGGATATGTGAGCATGAAAAGAGGTGAGATAAGAATTTTTTAGGAATTTTAACAAATTTTAATAAGTGTTTTAATGTTTTTTTATTTTTTTTAGAAGGCCATCTGGGTCCATGAAGATAAATTCTTATTGTTAAGAGAGCAGACCTAATGAAGTCAATATTGGTCTCTATGAAACCTAAAGTATAAGATCAATATTGGTCATTAAGTCAGATTGTTATATATGATTAAATAAAAAATTATGGTAATATAGTTCTTGTAAATATTATTTATATGTATTTATTACATGACATGAAGGTGACTAAGCATGAGAGAGATCAGATAGACTTTTGGTACTCATAAGCCTAATATGACAGTGAACTGCAAAGAGTGTTTTTATGAAGTGGTTAGACTTGAAATGTTTTGTAAAGATTGGAGAATGTTAGAAGGGGTATATTTGAGTTGTGTTTGAAATAATATTGATGTATATGGAGGTGAAATGTATTTCATGGGATCAAGTTTACACATTACTAGACAAACCTAATGCAATTAGTTCTCCATGAGTCCTAATAGAGAAACAAGGATCTATATTGGTTGGCCTAATTGAGTTTTTGCCAACCAAGATGGATCAAAATTATGATTTAAAAATTCTAATAATATTTAATAAGACCTATTATATTTCAAACTAAGAGGTTATGGGTGTGTGGCTGACTAAGTGGTATGTGAACAAAAGATTAGTATATATACAAGGAAGTTTAGGCCTATTTATGTGTAAAAAAAAGAGTGTATGCATATAAGAGAGTAAAATAGAAGATGCATGAGTATAATAATGTGTGAAAAATATTTTAAACCCTTAGAGGAAATCATATAATCATTCATGAAGTTTACAAGCTATCTACATCAGTGATACATGGTCTAATCAGAGTTGATGAGGACTAGACAAACAAATAAGTATGTATGTAATAGAAGTGAATAAAATATTTATTGGTAGAGAAGAAAATGGTATTTAATTGAGTTTTAAATCATTAGAGGAAAGCATATAATCATTCATGAATTTTTCATGTTGTTTACATCAGTGATACATAATTTAATTAGAATTGATGAGCACTAGACAAACAAAGAAGTATGTATACTATAGAAATGAATAAAATATTGCTTGGTAGAGTAGAAGGTCTTGAATTGAGTTTTAAACCCTTAGAGGAGAGCATATAATTAGTCATGAGAAGAGGTCAAGTTATTTACATATGAATATTAGGGATACATGACCTAATCAGAATTGATGAGGTCTTGCCAAGTGAAGGTGAGTATGCATTGAGGTTAAATAACAAAGAGAGAAAAAGACGTGTGGTGTCCATTTGTTGATTGATAAAATAATTTTTTCAAGGTGATAAAAAATCATAAGTGGCTGAGTTGGTGTTGAGTTACTTAGGGAGTTGGTGCTTGCTAAAGCTTAGTTAAGTGGGTCTTTGTTGTGGTTAGTGTTTAACAAAAATTTATATTTTGTTACATAGGATAGTATTAAATTTTTAGAAAATAGTGGGTTTTATTCCCCTCAAGGGTTTCCCACTCATATATGTGTTCTATGTGTTATGATATTATTTTATGGTCATGTGATTGGTTCATAATGCATTGATAGATCACTATGTTGCTGTCATAGTTAATGAATGTTAAAGTATAGTTGTAATCATTTATTAATGTCACTAATTCACCCCCCATATTAGTGAATTGTTATTACAAAAATTGGTATTATAACATGGTCCTTTGGATTAGGCCTAATAGATTAAAGTAGATCCTACAAGCACAATAATGTCTAGTCAAGAAGGTTTCTCAACCAATAAGGCCCCTCTCTTCAGTGGGATTAACTATGCCTTTTGAAGCATCCTAATGAAGACCTATATAATATCCTTGAGACATTACATATGGAAATTAGTTGTTGATGGATACACTCCACCTTCTAAACCACCAATTGTTGTAGCAGGCAAGAAGGCTAGTGAGAACAACTATAAGGCAATGAATGCCATCCTATGTGGTCTTTTAGAAGTAGAATTTATAAAGGTAATGCATTCTGACTTAGCCAAAGGGATTTGGGAAAATTTGAAGATCATATATGAAGAGAGACTAATAAACACTAATAATGAAAATGAATAGATCATTAAACTCTTAAAAACTTAGGTTGAGATTATCACAAGTCTCAAGACCAAGGAGGAAGAGTGTACTAATATCAAGATAGAAGTGGAGTCCTTGAAGGTAGAATTGGATCAAGAAACAATAAAATTGAAGACACACCAAAAGTTTGAAAAGAGTAATGAAATTATTGATGACATATTGAATAATAAAAGGTCACCTTTCATCAAAATAGGACTTGGATACATGAATGACTAGAAGAATAGTAAGGAAGAGAAAAATATAAGTAAGCCAAAGACGTATGATGATACTATCAAGAAATATGATATTGTGAATGATATTAAAAGATTAGGATAGGTCAATGTGATTATCACTCCTTCATGACATAACAAAGATAGAGATGCATCATTCAAATTCATCAAAAGATATCTTATAATAGACAAATAAGGTATGTGAATTCCTTCAATGGTTATTGTTTCTCATGATATCAATATGGACATAGAGATATGAATTGTAAACATCAATCCTCATGGAGAAATATGATGAATGTTCATCTCAATAGTAGAAAAATAATCTTTGCTAAAACTATAATCAAAGAGGATACATTACAAGGGATTACAAGATGAGGCATATGATGAAGATCATTCAAGACAAGGTATGTGTCATGCCACTAAGAAGTGGATCAAGAAGTCAGACCTTGTGAATGAGATCAATAAAGAGAGATGATTCTACATTTTGAATATAGAACAAGTAAGATAACAAAATGTCAAGCTTGAGCATGTTTATTTAAAGTATTAAATTATAGATAATCTAACCAAACCACTCCCAAAGACAACATTTGAGCATCTATGATAGGAATTGGGTGCAATTACTACCCCTACCATCCATTGAGAAAGTAAAGGGTATTGGGAGATAATTAGGTGATGAATTTAAAAATAGTTCATTAGCTCAAAGAATAGGTGATGAAGGCCAAGAAGGTTTATGAAGTCTTGATAGGCATATAGGCAAAATGAGAGGTAATAAAAGGTCTAATTGTCCTCCAATAGACTATATAAAGAATCTTGGAGATCAAAGTGAATTAATCAAGTCAATTTGCATGAATCAATGAATGTAAATCATGAGGATATATTGTTTACAATGTCACTATTGATAAAATATGTCCAAGGAGGGCATAACAAAAGAAAAAGAAGTGATAAGTCTACAAGTGCACCTATAGACTTGTCATAGGTAGAATAAGAGAAAAAGCATACCTGTGATGTTTGAAGTGCTACTAGTGTGATCCAATGACAAGGTTATTGTATACATGTTATGAATAATGTGTGAGTCTTGATGACTCATATGATGGGTACAATCTATATACATATAATATTTTCAAATTTTATCAAATACTAATGCTTTACATCTTTTAAGAGCCCATCAAGACTCAATATCTCTAAGTGCATACCCTAAGGGGTGCATCGAGAAAGGGGTGGGTAGACCATTGGTGTTTCACATGATTTTTATCCCTTATTTCCAATTATTACTAATCCAACTAGATTTTGAAAATAATTCCCTAAGCTGTTACTCCTTATTTTCATACTCCTCCAGTCTTTTCCCACTTTTCATCCTTATTTTCCTCACCTTATACCCCTTTTAACAGTCAGATGTACTAGGTCGATTGGGTCGACCTTGTATAGTTTTGGGTAAAATTCACTTAGGGTCTAGGTCGGCTCTTAGTCAACCTACCCCATGACCTAGTGAATCTTTTCCCTTAATTGTATTAGGTTGACTGGGTCAACCCTATTGGCCAAAACTTTTGGATGGGCTGATGGTTAAATATTATTATATATAAGATCATTTCATCATTATTAAAAATTCTATCAATATTTATTATTCACTTGTTCTTCTTGAAAATATAGTCTTCCACCATTCTACTTGAGGAGTATAAATGAGAATATAATCTTGTGGAGAAGTCTTAAATTTTTTGGCCTTTATTAGTGATCCTTACAAACTAAAACAACCTCTTGTGAAGCCCCTTTGGCCAAGGGAGAGATTGCGTCTCGATGGGTTCATCATTTAGGTAAGTATTCTTTAACTTTCATCCTCTATTTAGTAGATAGAAGTAGCATAAGTATTAGCTTTGGATAATATTACTCTTCTTGTTCCATGTATTAGGTTCTTTCTCATACATAAATTAATTAAGATTCTCTTATACATGTTTGTTTTGTTTACTAACCCCCATAATGTGCCACAAGATTTAGTGAGCACTAGATTAGATTTGCTTTACTTGTTATTAGTTTAGTAAAATATCAAATCATAGGACTCCCTTAGGGTTATTTCATGATTTTGATTGACTGGAGGCTTTAGAACCCTCCGTAACATAGTGTATTATGGTAAGAGATCCCCTAATTGGCTCTAATAGATCCCTAAATTAGTCATGTTCTTGATTATCTAATGTGTCCCCAATCAGAAGTGTATGGTATGATCTATCTTCTCTAAGTTAGGACTGATTTATAGAAATGTTGCATTTATGATTGCATACATTCTAATGAAACTGACATGAATATAACCCTTGAAGGTTTTATTACACATTTTTCATTATTTTATCATTTATTTTTATGTATTTGCAATACTAAGTCAATAGTGTTTCTATGCACAAGTTTAACACACAATCACATTAATATGACTCTATTCTTTTTATGTAGGTTTTTCATTAGGTACAAGATACTGGGTCAACTCTATCAACATAATACACTTTCAAAATTCTAGATCAGACTACTAGGTTGACCCTATTGACTCTATATATTTATAAACTTCTAGAAAACATACTAGGTCTACCCTATTGACGTAATACATTTTACAGGTTTTCATCAAACAAGAAACTACAGAGCTAGGTTGACCCAATCGACATAGTTGGTAGAATTTGCAAGTATAAATCAAGATACTTCAAAAACAATCTCATTTTCCTATGCAACCTCCAACCCACCAACGTTCCTTTCTATCCTTCTCTATCATTTATGTTATTCATTATAGTTTTGTTATTCATAGTTTGTAATCTTTAAAACTACCATTATATAGTCAGCTAGGTTAACCATATCGACATAGTTTGATATTCTATATTTAGTCTAGAAAATTAGGTTGACACTATCAACGTAGTTTTTTTCAGACTCTTTATTTTATAGTATAAAAGTGACATTGTCGACTCTGTTCTATAATATCTTCATACACTATCATCTAAATTAACACTGTGCTATGTTTCAAAGTTGGAATTAACACTTATATGCTAGTAATTAGCTCACACTTTCATTTTTGTTGCTATCATGCTTATAATAGATCATATAATATAATTAGGTGGTTTTTTAATATACTATTTAGCTACACTATTTTCTATTTTATGCACACACTACCAAATCACAAAATCTTAAAACATATTCTAAATAATTATTTACCAAAGGCCCACTTACTTGGATTTCATCACCAAAGGGGAAGCCAAATTTGTTTTCTAGCCAAGTATAAACATGTGGTTAATGGTATATATTGGCTAAGCATCCAAAACCCTTATCATTGTGGTGTGTGAAGTGAGGGGGTAGGCCCCAATACCAAGCCAATACCATTGCCAATACAGATCTTTTTTAGCTTAAGTGTCTTGAAACCATCCTTAGATTAATTTTTAGTTCGTTAATTATAACCAACTTCTTATCACATATAAAAATCATATTATAATCATCTAACAACATTCAAGATGACCACTTAGTTCACTTTTATTTTCCAAGTTGATTGCTTGATATTTCCTCAATTGTATGTTATATTGTAAAAACTTGCATTAGCCAACATTGGTGTAAAGTTTTGTGCTGTGTGCCTCAATTGCATCAACCTCATTGACCCCATTGATTATGTATTTCCTTTCATTTATTTCTTTCAAAAGTAATTAATTTTTTTTCCTATTTTAGTACAAAGTATTTATACTTGAGACAATATCTTATACACTCTCTATTTTGCCCTAGATACAATACTAATTCAACCTTGTCAACTCTGTATACTTTTTTAGCCTCTATTTCTAGTACTTAGTCGACCCTGTCAACTTTGTGCACTTTTTAGCCTCTATTTCTATTTCTAGGTCAACCCTATCAACTCTGTGTAACTTTTAGACCCTATTCTTAGTATTAGGTCAACCCTATTGACTCTATACACTTTTTTAGCATCTATTTCTAGTATTAAGTCAACCCTATCAACTCTATATAGCTTTTAGACCTTGTTCTCTATACTAGGTTGACCTAGTCAACTTTGTGCCTTTTTCTACTTTCCCTATCTATTAACCCAATTCTCTATTTCTATTTATTAGCCTTTTGTTCATTTCTTTCAAGTCATCATGAAGTCTCTTATCAAAATTTTCTTAGACAATTTGAATCCATTTAGATATTATATGGGATGTTCATTTCTCCCTCTCTTTTCCTCCCAATAACACCATCACTCTTGGGACACCTCTTCCGTTCCTTCATCCATGACTTGTAACATGGTGCAAATCACACCTCAAGATGAAGTTGATAGGTCTGATCCTTTCTATACCTACCAAGATACCTCTCATCTTTAAAATATTCAGAATAATGTGGGATCAATTAACACAAGTTTAATCAATAATCCCACTAATAATCCATATTCTAATAACCCTCCCCCATAATACCAATTTGAGGAGTGATCCTACCAATCCCAACCCACCTATTGATATAACTCAACACCAATGAAATGATGCAACTCCAAAATCATTTGATTAATATGACTAATCAACCTCTGATTATCTATCTTATAGTTAATTCTAATTATATTCCTCCACCTCCTAGAGATGCCTCTGACAATGTTACTCCTCAACCCATAATGAATAACAAGATGCTTCAAACTATTCAAAAGGAGCCTTTATATCCCTTCATTATGTCCATTGATATTGGTAACATATCTACAACTATCAAGTATGATGGACTAAAGACCCCACATCATTTCTTATAGCCTTTAACAATCTTTACAAAGAATGGATCCAAACTAATAATTTTACCACAATTAAACTCTTAGTCAGATCCTTCATTGGTGATGTATTAGAATGATACAACCAATTACCCCAACATTCCGTTTGGTAACTTGAATATTTTTTCAATCCTTTAGTTAAATAGTTTAAACACAATGATCTTCCCAAAAACTATCTTAGCCACTTCATCAATGCTAAGCAATCTCCCATTGAATTAGCTCATGACTTTATCAAAAGATGGAAATCATTGGCCCATAAATCTAAGCATAACATTACTGATGATAAATTATTTAAACTCTATCATTTCCTTAAATCTCTCTTCAATATAAGGTTCAAAGCATTTCTCCCCAAACACTTAGTGAAGCTCTTGATAAAGCTAAACATCAATACTTCTTCATGAAGTAATTCTAGCCTAAACCTAAACTTTTAAAAGGATATTTTAAAACATATACCAATTATATCACTATTAATACTCCACAAACCAAATAGGAGTTAAAAAAGCCAACATTCCTTCATCTTCTCACACACCACTTTTTATGCAACAAATGAAACATTTTTTCTACCCTCTAAACCTTTCACTTATCCTAATAATCTCTTAAATGGTATGACCCTAATCCATTCTACTAGTTCCATGCCAACATTGGTCACTCCCATGAATCTTGTAGATGGATCTCTATATTTGTTGTATCCTATATGATTGGTGATTCATTTAATCATGAATCCATGATCAACCTTTGTCATCAAGAGTACACCATCATTTCTCAAAACTGATAGGTTTCTAAAGATTTACCCAAAATAACCAAAAATATTTTTCAAAAAGTCAATCAAATACCAAGATGTTTGTGTCATTGATGTTTATTATGATCAATATTATAACTATTCCCAATATGTTAAAACTTCCAAGGTCAACTATTATTGCAAGCTACCTCACAAAGATCTTGTTACCAAACCTAAGAAACCATCCTTATAAGAACAACTTCTAAAGGATACTACAACCACCAATCTAGCTTTGGAAGTATATGAAGAACCATTTCCACCTTTTGAACCTCCAACCACATCTATTCCTTTAGAATATACTTTACCTCCTAAACCTCATGCTAGTTCTTCTTCTAAATCTCATTGGAACTTTCATGAAAAAATTAAGTCTATGCCTTGTAAGATTCTACTCATGGATTTGGTTTGTACTTCCCCCTATCATCATAAGTTCCTTATGCAACAGTTACAATAAATTGAAGATCCATCCTCTATTGATGAATAACCACCTTCTATTTAAACTCAACCTATCAATATGTATACCATTGAAACCATGTGTCCTTCTTTTAAGCCTTATATTGAATTTCTTGAAGAGGACATGATCAATGATGAAATTATTTTTCATACTAATGATTAGCCACTTTTTATTAAAATATCCTTTAATACTAACCTTATCCAAAAAGTTCTAGTTGATGAAGGCTCTAGTATTAATGTGACATCTTTATGGCTTATCTAACAACTTAGTTATAACAAAGATCATCTCAAGTAAACCCATCTTACCTTTCATGGTTTTGATAAAAATAATCAAAAGCCACTTGGTTGTATTTGGATTTTATTAAAAATCAAACCCAAGACCATTCAAACTAATATTATGGTCCTTGATTTATGTTTATCACATAACATACTCCTTATTCACCCATGGACTCATAGATTGAGGGTTATTGCTTATTTTGATAGCTAATACATTAAATTATTACATAATGGAAAATGGTATAAGCATGAGATTGATCCCAACCATTGGAGTATTCAACCTCCTAATCCCAAACCTCAGTATCATATTTCTACCATTCTTAAGATCAATAGTGATCCTTAACCTGAGTTCATCTACATTAATCTTGATTTACAAGTCACTCTTGCTAATTTAGATGATGATGAAATTAATGATTTAAAACATACTTGAGATACTACCATGTTTCGTTCCTACATGTCACAGTGGCTTCCTTTTTATTTATTACATTGGGATCATACTATTCCTCTTCTTGATGAGATCACATATTTCCCCCCTCCATGTAATGCTCAGGATCCTTCTTTACCTGAAGATGCCTTCACTTGCAATGATTTTGGAGTGGAAAAATTATTTCAAGATCCTCTCATCATGTCTCCATGTACATTTAGTAATATTGGGATTTCACCTTTTGAAACTCCCCTTGACTCTCAATCATGTAAATCTCTCCAACATATGATGATAATTACATAATGGCCCATGCTCAATCTCAAAACTTGGATGTCTAGCATTATCAAAAAACTTTAGCCCAAATACATGATTTTTACCAAGGTGTTCATACCATTTCTATAGATCATAAATTAGATCCTTAAGGCCATGTGCCTCCTACCAATTATCCACTTCTTGATACTCCTTGGGTGGTAGAGCAAATTATACCTTTCAAACCTCCAAAAATTATTGAATTTCCTTTACCACCTATAGATCCCATCATTGCATCTGATCCTTACCCTATCACCAAAACTAATGACACTCTAATACCTTTTAATCCATATACCTCTCCTACTCTCAAGATTACACTAGATGCCAAGGTAACTGCTATTTGTTAATTACATTCTAAGTATGATTACCATGGTAATAAAATTATTGATCTCAAAGTAGACATTGAATATTATGGTCCTCTTCCCTCCTTGCCTAATGATGAAGCTATTCTTGAAATACTTCATGCCTGAGAACCGCAACTTCCTTGATAATATCATAAACTTGTGAATTTTAAAACCCAAACCCCTTGTTTCAAAAAATTCATTGCTAGCATTGATCCGAAATCTAATCTAATTTCTTCTTTACCTAATGCACCATACCACTTCCAAGATGGTAATGCTATGCTTATCAAAGAAACCACTCATATTGAATATGGTACTTGATCCTATCCTTAATCAATTACAATTTCTTGTGAACTCTCACCTATCAAGTATGACAACTTTAGCTTATTTTTTGATAAATATCATGAGATATTTATTTGGTCCTTCAAGGACATGCCTGGTATTAAACTTAGCATTATGGTGCATAAAATCATCACTTATCCTAATGCCAAGCCCATGCATCAAAAATAAAGGCAATTTCCACTTGAGGTTTCCACTTTATGTCACAAAGAAATCATCAAATTACTCGATGCTAAATTTATCAAACCAATGGACTATTCTGAATGGGTTTCTAACATTGTTACCATTTGAAAAAAATTTCACTATGATCATTCACATTTGTATTGATTTCCACAATCTTAACCTTGATTGTCCTAAGAATAACTTCCATTTACCTTTGATAGATGCCATCATTCATTCCACAACTAGTTACAAAATGTTATCTCTTATGGATGACTTTTTAGGCTATAATTAGATTCACATTGCCCCAGAGGACCAACATAAGACCACTTTCACCATGGAATGGGGTACCTATTGCTATGTCAAAATTTACTTTGGCCTCAAAACTGTTGGAGCCACTTACCAACTAGTAATGAATCATATATTTCATTATCTTATCCACAAAATTCTTGAAACTTATGTGGATGATCTCATTTCTAAATCTACATCTCATAAAACTCATCTCTTAGATATTTTTATCATCTTTAACCACCTTATTAAATACCAAGTTAGACTAAATCCTTACAAATGTGTCTTCAATGTCACATCTCAAAAATTATTAGGATTCTTAGTCTCTCTCTATGGCATTGATGTTGACCTTGCTAAGATTAGTGCTATCATTAACATGCCCATTCCTTGTTCCATTTTTGACATTTGTACTTAGAAAAACTTGGGGTAATTAGATGATTCATCTCTAAAATAGCTTAATCCATGCCATCAGTTCTCTTCTTAAAAAAGTTAATGCCTTAGAATGGATAGACCCTTATCAAGAAGCTTTTGAAATCATGAAAGAGTCATCGCTTCACCTACCTATACTTCATCATCCTTCTAACAATCGACCCTTGATTTTATATATGTCTTCTACACCTATATCAATTGTGGCCATGCTTGCTCAAAATGATAATATTAGAAGAGATTATGCCATTTATTACATTAGCCACAACCTCACAAATTATGAGAAATGTTATACCAAAGTCAAATGTGATTGACTCACCATCTATTTTATAGATAAAAATCTTCACCACTACATGCTATAGCAGACCACTTATGTCATCATTCATTCTAACCCCCTCCATCATTTATTCTCCAAATATTTTATTCTTAAATATAGAATTGGAAAATGAATGGTCCTTTGTATGAAATTTGATCTTTGAATTGTAACTCAAAAATCTGTCAAAGGACAAGTCATAGTTAATCAACTTGTTGAAGCTCCTATGTTAGCTACCAATCACCTTCAAGATAGTCTTCTAGATGATAATATTATCTTTATTGAAGTTATTAATCAAGCTATTTATCCCAAAGATTACTTTCATAACTTTACCACTGATCTTGAGGCAATTAATCTTCATGGATCTAGAATTCCCTCTAATATTATTAAACCAAAATTAGTCATCAAAGAGATTTCTAAAATTAATGTCGACTTGCATGGGGATACTTAGACCCTTCAATTTGATGGTGCTAAATACCTTCAAAGAGCTAGGGTAGGTTGCATTCTTACAAGTCCTCTTGGAAAAATCATACCTTTAGCCTTTTGCTTCACATTTGATGTCACCAAAAATATGGTTGAATACAAAGCCCTAATCTCAGGCATGAGAGCCGCTCTTGATTTAGACATCCAATAACTAAATGATTTAGGTGATTCTTAACTTATTTACCACCAATTAAATGGTGATTACCAATAAAAATGTGAAAATCTCATTACTTATCATCAAATCACATCCAATCTTGCTAAGGACTTCATTACTTTCACTATTGATCCTATCCCTTGAGATCAAAATTCTATTGCTAATTCTATGACTTCTTCAACTTCTCTCTTTCATCCACACCAAGTTATTTCTAATCCCACTTTTTTTATACAAATAAGAAAATTTCCATCCTCTACTCAACCACTAGATTCACTTATCTACCACATCAAGGTTGTCACCATTCGACAAAGCCCATGATATAGATACATCATTCAATTCTATAACACCAAACTTATCCTCCTAACTTAGACTCTCATGAAAAGAAAAACATTCATAAACATGATTTTAAGTATGTATTTCTATACAACATCCTTTATTCTCACAACACTAAAGGTACCTTTCTCTATTGTGTTATGCAAGATGAGGTTCCTCCTCTTCTTGAACAAGTACATGGGGGAATTTGTAGTGGCCACTATAACAGATATGTAACAACCCACAAATGCTTATGTATGGGTTACTTTTGGCCTACTATCAAAAATGATGAAATTGAATTCAATAAAAAGTATACTCCTTGCCAAATTCATGATGATCTAATTCATTCACTCTATCTGAGCTTCAAACTATCAAATCTCCTTGGCCAGTCTCCATGTGGGGATTAGATATAATTGACAAATTACCTCACTCTCAAGATGGGAATACCTTTATCATCATGGATACCAAATATTTTACCAAATGGGTTAAAGCCATGCCCATTAATAATGTCACTGGTAACACCATTGCTAGATTCATTCTTAATCAAATCATTTTCTACTTTGGTGTTCCCCATATTATCATTTCAAACAATGGTGGCAATTTCAAAAACAAGGATGCCAAATAACACTATGCTAAATTCAAGATCAATCACAAATTTACCATACCTTATCATCTATAATGTAATGGCCAAGCTGAAGCCACTAACAAAATCCTCAAAAAAATTCTCCGAAAGATAATTCGTGAAATTCACATGGATTGGCACCTTCATCTTTACCTTGCTCTTTGGGCCTATCAAACTAGCATTTGTACTACCACTAGGGTAATGTCGTTCTCTCCAATCTATGGTTTTGAGTCAATATTGTTTGAAATATTGTCATTGATGTCAAAGGTCTAGCATTATTGGTGATAAAGGCCCCATTACATTTAATGATAATTGTAATTAATATATCTTGGATAATATGAGTTAATATTTATTTAATATTAATGAATATATTTTTGGTTGCATATGAGACAAAAAAAGGGCCCATGGAGAAGTCAAAGAGCCACAGGGTAAAGACAAAAGAAGGATGGGACACATTTTCCCATGAAGAGTCAGAAGAGGAAGGGCACAATTTCTCATGAAGGGACACTTTGAGGAATATGAAAAGTCACCAAGATAAGGACAAAAGAGGGAAGGACATTTTTTCTCATGAAGGGTCACCACATGACTTTTCAAAGGAAAGGATATGAAGGGTCATACAAGTTTGGTGCCATTTTCCATGAGTATTGAAGGGTCACAAAGGGGGAAGGCCAAAGGTCATTTAGAAAGTTATAAATAAAGGCTTGAGAAGCCATTTGTAATATGAGAGATAAAGGTTTATTTGATATTGTAATATCTAGCTTAGAAGAGCATTTGAGAGATAAGAATATGATTTGTATTTGCTATATCTAGATTAGAAGAGCAAACGTGAGAGAGAGGAAAGAGATGTTGTAATGAACTATCATTTGTTGAGATAGCAACATTGAGAGATAGTTGTGTGGTATACACAAAGGGGTTGGTGCTCACAAATAGTTACTGGGTTGGTGCTCCTATGGGTTGGTACTCATGAATAGTTGCTGGGTTGGTGCTCATGAATTGTTGCTGAGTTGGTGCTCAGCAAAGGGGTTGGTGCTCTTGTGGCTTGGTGCTCACAAATAGTTGTTGGGTTGGTGCTCTTGCAAGTTGTGCTTGTGAATATTATTTGGGTTGGTGCTCATTCATATACTTGAGATTTTTTTTTGTGGTTTTTACCACATTGGGTTTCCACGTTATATCTGGTGTCTCTCTCTATCTTATGTGGTGTTTATTGTTTGAGTTTTATTACATATCTTGAATGTTTGATGAAGTGTAATTTGGTTAAGGGAAATTTTTATAAGATATATGATATAATGATTCACTCCCCCTCTCAGTATATCCCATGCTTAACAATTGGTATTAGAGCAAGTTCCTTTTTAAAAAGTTTTACAGCTTGAAGGTAGATTGAGAAAGCACGATGGCTAAGTCATAGGAAGGATTTTCTACAAATAAGGCATCTTTGTTTGATAGGATGAATTATGCTCTTTGGAGCATAAAAATGAGGACTTATTTGATGGCCCTTGGATTTGACATATGGAAAGCAGTGGTGGAGGAATACGAGGAGCCATAGACATTTGCTATTACTCCAGCAAAAAAGAAGGCAAGTGAATGTAATGCTAAAGCTTTAAATGCTATTTTATGTGGTTTATGTGAATTTGAATATGTTAAAAGTTATGCAATGTAAATCTACTCATGAAACTTGGGTAAAACGTGAGAATATTTACAAAGGTGATGGAAAGGTTCATCAAGCTAAGCTTCAGACTTTTAGAAGATAGTTTGAAAGTTTGAAGATGGAAGAAGAAGAAGATATAACAAGTTATCTTTTGTGATTTGATCAAATTGTAAATCATATTCAAGGTCTTGGAGAAACTTTGGATGAGTCAATAGTGGTGCAAAAGGTTTTGAGATCTCTACCAATGAGATATGATGTAAAGGTTTTGGCAATCGAGGAGATGAAGAATTTAGCCAAGCTAAAGATGGATGAGATTCATGGTATTCTCACAGCATATGAGATGCAAACAGAATAAGATAAACCCTCAAAGAGAGAAGCAACTTTCATGACATCAAAGAAAGATAAAGCTAAGATTAAAGAATCAAGTGATAGTTTTAGTGATGATGAAGATGACAATGGAGCACTTTTCATTCGCAAGCTGAAAAGAGGAACAGGTAAATATCAAAGAAAATTACCTTTTAAATGTTTTAATTATGGAAAGATTGGACATTTTTCAGCTAGATTCCAAAATAAGGGTAATGATGATGAAGAAGAAAATCCTACATACAAAAAGAATTTTAAAGGCAAATCCAAGAAGGGATATGAGAAGAAGAGCCTGTATTCTAAGGATCTTAGCTCAGTCGAAGATAGTGGAGTCAGGAATTTAGAAGAAGAGATTTTATTCATGGCCATACATGAAGATGATCAAGAAGAAGAAGAGGAGGAAGTTGAAGTGAATATGGAAGGAGAACTCATTTGTGCTCTAGAAGAGTTAAAAGCTGTTGAGAAGAAGAATCGAAGATTAAAGCACCAGATCAAGAAAAATGAATATGAGTCAAAGGAAATGATTGAAGATCTACAAGCACACTTTGAAGAAGCCAAGAAGAATGAACAAGATATAACAACATAGTTGGAAATAGCAAGAAAAAAATGTGAAAGGAATGTTACTGAAATTGCCTCTTTAAAAGAAGAGATTGAGAAAGTAGTCAATAATGAAATAATTAGTGATTCAAAATTTGAGGATAATACTAACATGCTAAATAAGATATTGGAAAGTCAAAAAGCAAATTCATATAAGATAGGGATCAGATTTGAAAAGAAAAAGAGCTATGCTAAAGCTCTTAAAAAAGATGAAACAAAAAGGGGAGAAGTGAAGAATTCAGAGGACATTTCAAACAGAGAAGGCTAGAAGGAACAAAGCTACAAAAGGCAATCAGGTTAGCAAAATATAGACAGGTATTATTTTTAAGGCTATTGTTTTTATTATAATGGATATGGTCACAAAAAATTAGAATGTAGAAAAAGAGCTAACAATTTTAGAAATAAGGAGAAGGAAAGTCAAGTAGAGTCAAGCAGAAGCCACAACTCTTTTGCTCCTCTATCAAGCTTAGATGAAGAGACCATAGTATGCTACAAGTGCAACAACTTTGGACACATAGCTCAATATTTTAGAAGTGTGTTCAAGTCAGTCAAGAAGGATTAGAGTTTCAAAGCTCCATTCATCAACAAGAAGGATCAGAGTTTCAAAGCTCCATTCATTAAGAAGAAGGTTTAGACATGTTCATGGCAGAAGAAACAACCTAAATATTCTATGATGGTTCAGACAACTCTGCATGTAAGAAATAAAGATCAGCCATGGTTAATTGATAGCAGATGTTTGAGGCATATGATAGGAGATAAAAGTAAGTTCATAACTCTGAAGAAGATCAATGGTGGCACAGTGAGATTTAGAGATATAACCACTGCTAGGATAGCCAAAAAAGGTACTTTGAGTTTGGATTATGATAGAAATAAGACTAAGAATGTTTTGTATGTAAAAGGTCTTAAGCATAATCTATTGAGTGTTAGTCAAATATGTGATCAAGGATACACATTAAAGTTTCATGCTAAAGGTTGTGAGATTAGAAGAAAAGATTCAAATGAGTTGATTGTAGATGCTCAAAGGATAGGGAACAATGTGTATGTATTGTCAAATATCTTCTCAAAGGCACGATCAAAGGATACATTTAAATATCTGCAAGAGGAGTTGGGAGTAATTTCTATTACTTCTTGCCATTGATGTTTAGCATTAATTGAGGGGGAGCTAAGTGTTAGCTCCAGGTAGGCCCTTTGCCATTGATGTCAGAGGGGGAGAATAATAGGTACAAGTAAGGTGCAGAAATAGGTATAGGGAATAGGTATAGGTTGCTACTATAAGGGGGAGTTATTATATATTTTTAGATGACAGTATGTGTAGGTGACAGGATGTGGCAGTTTTAGGATTGAGGTTACCATCAATAACAAAGGGGGAGATTGTTGTAAATATTGTCATTGATGTCAAAGGTCTAGCATTATTGGTGATAAAGGCCCCATTGAATTTAATGATATTTGTAATTGATATATCTTGGCTAATGTGAGTTAATATTTATTTAATATTAATGAATATATTTTTGGTTGCATATGAGACAAAAGAGGGGCCCATGGAGAAGTCAAAGAGCCATAGGGTAAAGAAAAAAGAAGGATGGGATGCATTTTCCCATGAAGAGTCATCTTGGGGAATTCCAAGAGTCACCAAGTGAAGAAAAAAGAGGAAGGGTGCAATTTCTCATGAAGGGACACTTTGAGGAATACAAAAAGTCACCAAGATAAGGACAAAAGAGGGAAGGACGTTTTTGCTCATGAAGGGTCACCACATGACTTTTCAAAGGCAAGGATATGAAGGGTCATACAAGTTTGGCACCATTTTACATGAGGATTGAAGGGTCACAAAGGGGGAAGGCCAAAGGTCATTTGAAAAGATATAAATAAAGGCTTGAGAAGCCATTTGTAATATGAGAGATAGAGGTTGATTTTATATTGTAATATCTAACTTAGAAGAGCATTTGAGAGAGAAGAATACGATTTGTATTTGTTATATCTAGCTTAGAAGAGCAAAGGTGAGAGAGAGGAAAGATATGTTGTAATGAAATATCATTTGTTGAGATAACAACATTGAGAGATTATTGTGTGGTATACACAAAGGGGTTGGTGCTCATGTGGGTTGGTGCTCATGAATAGTTACTAGGTTGGTGCTCGACAAAGGGGTTGGTGCTCTTATGGGTTGGTGCTCATGAATTTTTTCTAGGTTGGTGTTCGGTAAAGGGGTTGGTGCTCTTATGGGTTGGTGCTCATGAATAGTTGCTAGGTTGGTGCTCCTGTGGGTTGGTGCTCATGAATTGTTGCTGAGTTGGTGCTTGGCAAAGGGGTTGGTGCTCAACAAATGGGTTGGTGCTTGTGAATATTATTTGGGTTGGTGCTCATTCATATACTTGAGATTGTTCTCCATGGTTTTTCCCATATTGGGTTTCCATGTTATATCTGGTGTCTCTCTCTATCTTGTGTGGTGTTTATTGTTTGAGTTTTATTGCATATCTTGAATGTTTGATTAAGTGGAATTTGGTTAAAGGAAAGTTTCATAAGATATATGATATACTGATTCACCCCCTCTTCTTAGTATATACTGTGCTTAACAAATATTTCCATTAGAACTTGAGCTTCCCACTTTCAATATATCTCTTCATGGTATCATTCCCAATGAATAATTATGTGAAGCTCACATTTATTCCCTTGATCTCCTTAATGAATACTAAATTTCTGCTTTACAACATAACTACCAATACAAGGCTCATATTGCCAAACAACATAACAAATGTGTTAAAATTTTCACATTTAATGTTGGTGATCTTATCCTTAAATTAGATTACACTCATGATAAAGAAGGTAAATATGTCCAAAACTGATGGGGTCATTATTTATTCAAAGATATTCTTGGTCCAAGTACTAACCACCTTCAAGCTAATGAAGGCCATGATTTCAAAGATCCCACTAAAATGTAACTCCTTAAGAAGTACTTCGCCTAAACATTTCTTTCTTTTCATGCTTTCTATCTACATCTATCTAATAATTTTTTTAGGCTACTTACATGGGTCTCATCCACTACAATAGTTCTCTTTTTCACAAAACCTTATTCCTTCCTTTTTGGTCTTTTAGTTTCCCCTTTTTTCTCATGATTTAAATTGTAAAATCACATATAGGACTCAATCTTCCTCATTATGTACCATAGTCTTATTTATTTTCATACTCTTTTTACATACTTTTTGGCATCCCTTGGATTTCTCTTTTGTGAGTTGTAGTGTAAGACCATGGATATGACCTGACATTCCTCACAAAATAATTTTTTTTTTCTCATTTATTTTTCACATGCTTTTTGGCACCCTCATGGGTTTATATTTTATGATTTTTAGTGTAAGACCATGGATAGGACCTAACCCTCCTCATAAAATTAACATCTTTTCATTCCTTTTTCTAGAATGTGTTTTACAATGGTTATAGGTTCTTGATCTTTATTATCAACTTTCACTTTTTTTCTTTTGATAGATGAAATTTGCACAACAACTTATGTTAGCATGTTTTCATCCATTTCTCTCATTCTTATGATAAGGAATCACACTTTACTATCATTGTATCCATTTTTTTCTTTTTATCACATTTTTTCAATTTGAATTAATTAAAATTTTATCCATGTATCATTCCTCTTGATTTCCTTTCTTTTCACTCCATATTGGATAAAACAAGGTCTAATTCAAGATAACACTTTTATTTCATCTATATTTATGAGACTCTTAGATGCCATGCTATATGGAGTTCTCTCTCTTAGCAACCAAATCCCAAGTATTCAAATGAAAGTCATCTTTATCACCCATGTTTGGTTTTCTAAGTATGTATAGAGGAGGAATAGAAAAAGCCATCAAAAAAGTTAAAAACTAAATCATTTAAAAGAAAAGACCACATATAAATCTTAAAAGTAAAAATCACACCAAAAAACATGATTATAAGCACGTCTCCTATCTCTAATCAAAGATCAAACTCCATAGTTGGCCTCACATAGAGATGAAGTCCATTAGGGTGTCATAGGCCAGTAGATAGGACTATGATAATTCAATAAACTCGATAGTGTTACCTACTTTTTCATGTAAGTACCCAATCTTTGTAGTAGACCAATAGATCTATAAGGGGTCATGAGGTATGGGGAATATGTTATGGGAAGGTAGGTCCATTTTATTTTTCATGCATATAGACTTCATGGGATGATCTACATACTACATTTGTAAGACTTGTGTAGCTAAAAGAAGTTCTTTAGAGTCCTTAATTTCAATGGTCCTCTTGTTTTGAAAAACTTAATTTGAGTGTCTTGATTTAATAAGAGTTACTCTACCTTAGTTTTTCCTTCATTATTCGCACATTTCATTTCCCCCCTTGATAGGCAAATTGTGATTCCAAATCTATTTTCCCTTCTATATTCCTTCTTCTTCACATATTAACAACATGATAACACCACTTTATTTCAGTTTTATCTATCTTTAGAGAAAAATAATATGATTGAGGAACTATGGATTTATTTCTTTACACCATAGATTTACATTCCTAGACTTGTTTTGCTTTTCTTTTACCATCTATCATTTATTTTACCACCTTTTTTTATAGACACATAAGTTTGTTTCTAATTTACATGTACTTTTTTTCCATTATTGAGTGAGGTTGGATTATTTCTTATCACTCATCAATGTTGTTTTCCTTTTTATGCAACTTGTTTCATTGATGCATGAGATAAGGATTGTTATTTATCACTCATCAATGTTGTTTGAGAATATTGCTTCTGCTACCATTCCTTTTTTGACATATATCCTTAGTTTAATTTGGTGAGTTTACCTTTCTTACTTAAGGTTTACTTGATCGAGTTTTTTGGTCTTTAATAGCATTGGCTTTTTGGTTACCTAATTTAGTCTAATTTTTGACTTGTTCATTTGGTCTAACGTAGCACTTATCACCCCAAATTGCCAAATTTACAAGTACCTCCTATCCACATAGCACCAATTATCTTGTCTTTCATGCATTTTTTTGTTTTTTCTCTTTAGTTTTGTATTCTTGGGTTTGTTGAAAGTAGTCTTTGTTCCCTGTATAATAAAAACTACAAACATAATAGATAACCTTATAAAAATAAAGGTAAGTTAAGGTACATATCACATTTAATTTTTAGTTAATTCCCTTTCAATCAATTAATTTTAGTTATTTTTTCTTTAAAATAATGCAACTTTTTTTAGCCTTAGTGTTGTGTGTGACTATGTTCTTTCTCGAAGCATTATCCCTTATTGCACCTTAGTGACACGTGATGAGATTCAAGTGGGGCATATGTATACACATAATATTTTCAATTTTTAACAAATACTAATGCTTTACATCTTGTAGGAACCTATCAAGACTCAATATCTCTGAGTGCACACACTAAGGGATTTAGTGAGAAAGGGGTGGGCAAACCATTGGTGCTTCATAGGATTGTTATCCCTTATTTCCACTTATTACCAATCCAACTAGATTTTGAAAACCATTCCCTAATCTATTACTCATTGTTTGCATACCCCTTCAATATTTTCCTTCTTTCCATCCTTTTTTCCCTCACCTTATTCCACTTTTGGTAGTCAGCTATACTAGGTTGACTGGTCGAATTAGGTTGGATGGGTCGACCCTATACAATTTTGGGTAAAATTCACTTAGGGTCTAGGTTGGCTCTTGGCTGACCTAGCCCATGACCTAGTGAATTTTTGTCCTTAATTATACTAGGTCAACTAGGTCAAACCTGTTGGCTAAAACTTTCAAAAGGGATTATGGTTAAATCCACCTATATATAAGATCATTTCATCATTATTACAAAATCAATCAAGAGTTATTATTCACTTGTAATTATTTACAATCTACTCTTCCATCATTCTACTTGAAGAGTATTAGCTTAGGGTTTATACTTGGAGAATCTAGTATTGTGGAGAATTCTTGGATGCTTTAACATTTATTAGTGATCCTTACAAACCAAAAAAGCCTCTTGTGAAGTCCTTTTGGCTAAAGGAGAGATTGAGTCTCGATGGGTTCATCATTCAGGTAAGTATTCTCTAACTTTTCTCCTCTCTTTAGTAGATATAAGTAGCATAAGTATTGGCTTAGAATAATATTACTTTTCTTATTCCATGTATTAGGGTTTTGCTCATACATAACTTAACTAAAATTATGTTATACATGTTTGTTTTGTTTACTAACCCCCATATTATGCTACAAGATTTGATGAACACTAGATTATATTTGATTTACTTTTTATTGTTTAGTGGCATATTAAAACACATGACTCACTTAGGGTTATTTCATGACTATGCTTGACTAAAGGCTTTATAACCCTCTATAACATAGTGTATTATGGTAAGATATCCCCTAATTGAGTCTAGTGGATCCCCATATTGGTCATGTTCTTGATTATCTAATGTGTCCCCAATCAAAAGTGTATGGTATGATTTATCTTCTTTGATTTAGGATTTATTTATAGATATGATGAATTTATAATTGCATACAAAATTTATGAGGATAAAGGGGGAACTACTCAGATGATTCATTAGCTTCAAGATTAGATTAGTATTGGTATATATTAGAGAAGGTATATAAAAACATGAAAATAGGTTGAATAATGTGGCCAAGGATGAGATCATGATGGATGTTTTTGAATTTGCATTAGGTAAATGAAGATGGATATTATATTTCTCTATGGCATCAAGTTGCATAAAGAAAAGTGAGTGGTCTTATGTATCTGAGACAATTTGAAGATATATGTTAGATAAGAATAGATGTGATAGCCTAGTGAGTGATTAAAGGTTTACATCAGAGACAAAGTGATTGAGGTATGTATGAAGATAGAGGTATCATGTTTATATGATGCTTCATAGACTCTATGTTCCTATTACCAAAAGGGGGAGAGATCTCAGAAAGGGAGAAAGAAGCCAGTTTAAAAGGAGCTAGATTTGAGAGAAAATTTAGGATGCTTCATAGTCTCAATAAATGTTGAGATCTTATTTGTTATAAGAGGTGTAATCCAATAAGTTACATCATGGGGAGAAAGTTGTAGGTATCTATTTGTCATTAATGTCAAAGTGGGAGAATGTTCATAATAGAGGAGAAATAACCTGTTAAGAAAAGTTATGAGAGTGGTTGCCATCAAAAACAAAGGGGGAGATTGTTGAGTATTATTATCTATGTTAGGGTTGATTTAAAAGGTGTATCATACTAATATTGACTGTGTCATATAAAGAATCATCTTTTGAAGGTTGATGTCAAATGTGACTAAGGATAGATAGAAATACATGATATGCCAAGGTATATGAAAGAGTAGGTGCATGAGGGAAAAGAGTGTTGTCATGAGTGTTTTCATGAGAGAAAAGAGTTCCATCATAATAATAGAAGACTGTGGTCATGAGAGTTGTCATGATTAAGGTCATTCATGAAAGAGAGAGTATTGCATGAAAGGGAGATGAAAGAAGGAGTGTTGCATGGATGAGAGTTATCATGAATGTTGTGAGCATGGAAGGTACATGTCATGGAAAGAGTGTTTGAAGACAAATAATGTTTTGATAGGAAGCATAGTGTATGAAGAGTTCTCTACAAGTCATTGATTTCATGATATGAATGTGCTAAGGAATATATGTGCATAGTATGGCATAGTCATGACATGAAGAGTTTCAGGCTGAGCCATGTGAAAGAAGCATAGTAAAATGAATGAACAAAGGAATATGATTATTATTTGGAATTGTTTTATCATGTGATTTAGGTGTATAATAATCCATGAGAATCTTAGGGTGATCCTATAAAGGTAGGACTTTTAGACCAAGTCTGCATCTAGACCACTCTTAGACCCTGCTTGGCCTAATGAGGTATGTAGATCATATTTCAAGGAAATTATACATATGTGAACATGGAAAGAGGTTAAATAAGTTTTTTTAGGCATGTTCACAAAGTTTTAGGTCATTTTTTTTAAGGGAATTGCATAAAAAATTATTTTAGGCCTTCTTGAGTTCATATAATGAGGTTTGAAGACTTGAGAAGCACTTTTAGACATTCATTGAAACATGTGAAATATGAATGAGAAGTTGAGATGTTAAGTAGATATGGGGAAGTTTCCTATATAATATCTCCAAGAATTGGTTTTGAATTCAAGGGATAGTCCTTTATGAACAATCGTTAACACTAAAACATTGTGTTAAGCCTCCCTAAAACCTTAATAAGAACCCAATATGAAATATATTTCTTGAATCCAATTATAATGGATTAAAATGCATAGAAAAACTATTTTATCATGTAGTAATATATCCTAGGTACCTTGAGGTGGTGGTGGTTAGTCAGATGAGAGATAAAATACACATATGTTAGTGTTTCTACCTCAAATTTCGCTTTTCAGACTAAAAAGAAAGAAACTAAAAGAAAGTAATGGACAAGGCTTGGAAGTACCTGGACTAAAGATTGCGCACCGTAAATCCAGATGTTTGTGAGCACTCCTCTTTGGCTGTGGAGGAATGACACCTGCAAGAAAAAAAGGAAGCTAGGACAAGAAAAACGTTAGACAGATAGACAGTGGGTTGCCAAGCAAAAGGCTTGTTCCCAGAAGTGTAAAAACTTCCTTAAGGGAGGTCAACCCACTGTTTTAATGAGATAAGTGACTGATAAAAGACAGAATGCCAGAATACAGAAATGACAAAGAAAGTAGAAAGGAAAGAAGCAAACAAAATGATTACCTGAAAGAGCTGTTGGGCTGAAGACAGTCACCGAGGTCGGAAATGTCGCCGGCATCGGTTATCTGATCTGCCGGCGTCGACTATCTTGCCGACGTCGGTTGGGGAAGTGACCGGCGTCGGTCGGGGTTATGGCCTGTAGTCGGGTCTGGGTTGCTTGCTGGACTGTGGATGGGTCTGAGACTGAACGGGGACAAGTTTGGATGGATTGGGGAGTGGCCTGGTTCGGGTTGGGTACCTGTTGCAAGGTCTTTTTGGCAGAGGGGTGAGGAAGTTGAAAGAGACACAGAGGACAGGGAAGAGGAGGATTCACAGAGGATGGGGCCTGAGAAGGCTTTGCAGCCTCTCAAGGGGGAAGGACAGAGGGAGCAAAAGACAATAGAATATAGATGAATGAATACAATGAAATAACAAACCCAGACTAGCTTACCTTTAGCTTACTGAATGAAGAGAGAAGAAGATGTTGCTGGAGCCATAGAAGAGTTGCTGCAAGGAGAAGATGCTGATCCAGGGCCTTTTCACCTGTTGCTGCTATTGCACGAGGTCAAGACAAAGGAGAGATCAAAGCCAAAGCGTCAAGAGAATCTGTTTTCGAGCTCAAGAGTCCAGGGGGTGCAACGGATGCAGAAGGGGATAATGAAGGCTGCCGATGCCGGTAGTTTCGCCGACGTCGGCCGAAGGGTTGTCGATGTCGGTGGTCACAGGATGGGCACAGAGGCTAAAAATAGCCTCTGCCCACTCTTGCATGCCATCGAGCGAGGGGTCATGGGCAGAACGGTCATGAGGATGCCAAAATGGACGAGGGGGGATATAATGGTGAGATTTGGCCTAATAAATGCTAGGGGGAAGGTGGAGGGATTCAAGGGAGGATCCAAGGTGGCAAGGGTAGGGTGGAAAGGGGGCCTAATTTAAT
Organism: Torreya grandis; assembly: GCA_037957365.1. Lineage (NCBI taxonomy): Eukaryota > Viridiplantae > Streptophyta > Pinopsida > Cupressales > Taxaceae > Torreya > Torreya grandis. The sequence goes on along the minus strand of JARHVA010001283.1, from coordinate 460,166 downwards.
TAAAAATAGATGTTAATTTCTAATTAATAAGCCCTAGGTGGGTTAGGGACCAAGGAGGACTAGGTGGGAAAAAGGGCCAAGGGGGAGAACCAAGGTGCAGACACGTTTGCGGTGTCTACATTTGCCCCTTTTTGTCTTGTTGGTTGTTCTGAACGAACTACAAGACAAAAACAGGGAGTGGTTGCCCCAGGTGAAGGATGATGTATTCCCCCTCAAAGCAGGAGTCGAGAGAAGGAACCTGATGTCGGGTGCTGATTTGACAAAAGGTGAATGAGAAAGAGAGAGGTGAGTGAGAACGCTGCAAAAGTCGTGATTGCACGTATACCACGTCACGGGATAGTCGGGTCAAATTGTCGCATGGTCAAGGGTCAAGGAGTGCCAAAATTGAAGTAACCGGGCCCCAGCATTTAGTCGTCTGCTGATCGGGTTACTCAATCTAAGCTGAAGCTCCAAATGGTCATCGTGTCCCAGGTATCCAGGGCTCAGGAAGTGCTCCCAGAAACATGAAAAGGTCACAAGTAGTGGGGATCAACTGGCTTGCGATCCTATACTTGTGAAGGGTCAAAAAAAAGTCTGTGGACAATTCTGCTAACCAGCCGTGGAATAGCATACACGCAAAAACAACCAAGGCAACATTGTCTTGGAAGTGGTCGAGGTCGAAGGAGATAGGCATGATCGCCAATGGTCATTGGTCAAGAGGATGGATAGACGAAAGGATGCGGCCGAGCTAACCCCAGAAGACATGTTATCTGAGTGCTGCCTACATAGCCCTGGTGATAGGGCCTCAGGCCGATGTAGTTCTCCCTAAAAGGGAGGGGGGTCGGAGGGATTGATAGGTCTTGGTCAAAGTCGATGATTGGTCTTGGTCAGAGGTCTATGATTGGTCTTGATCAAAGGGAATGATTGGTCTTGGTCAAAGTTGACGAAGTTGGGTGTGATAAGAGTCAAAGAAGAGAAGGTTTGTCCATCACAGAGACGAACAAACGGGGGTGGTCGAGCTAACCTCAGAAGATGTGTTATCCGAGTGCTGCCTACATAGCCCTGGTCGTAGGGCCTCAGACCAATGTAGTTCAGATGAAGGGAAAAGATTGATCGATGATTGGATGTGGTCAAGTGTCAAAATGATGAGGGCAAGATGATGCTATAGATGTCACATTGGTCGAGAGGCTTTCATCCCTAGCAAGTTTCCATAGTCGTGATGGATGTATGCTAAAAATGAATAGAAGGTCTATTTATGCTTCAGCAAGTATTGGTTTATGCTTAACATAAATTGGGTCTGGTCGGTAGTTTCCATGGGTATTGGTCTCCATAGAAACTATGCGAAAAGGACAAGGATGATGCCTGATGTCATGTTGGAAATGTCGAGGCTGGTTTGAAAAAAATGTTGAAGTTGGCTGGGTTTAAGGATGAGTCGATAATTGACGTGGCCAAAGCGTGACCAAAGTGTAGAGAAAAGGTGAAAGGCAAATTGCTCTTTCATTGACACGGACCAGAAAGGAAGCATAGATAGGGGTTATTAGAACAAAAGCCCCGTTCATGCATTGCGTCGATGACCAGTGTTGAGTTAGAACGGTAATCGAATCACTTTGACATTAAAGTGAGCTCGAAGTCCCTTGAGCCGGTGATAGAAGGGGGATAGGGTAACCCAGTTTAAGAGCAGGAATAACCTTGCCCCTTTTGTAGGAGACCCTGAGACAACTACAAGCCAATGTTCGTGACTCATTTTTTTTTTTTTTGTGTCAGGCTGATCGATGCGGGAAGCCTGCATAGAGATGTCACTTGATGTAATGGTCATGTTGCGAAGCTGATCGATGCGGGAAGCTTCTAAGAAAAGTGCTGTTTATTGCCAGAGTAGTCATAGCCATCCTTCGAGGGAGTGGTCTATATTTTTGCTTAATAATGTTTGAAAAGTTGGCCTAGCTGTCCTTCAAGGGATCAGTCTAGTAATACAGCAATGATAGTACAGCTGTCCTTCGAGGGATCAGTCTATCTTTTTGATTTGACTTGACTTGATTTAGTGACCATGGATATGTTTTGACATCTTGATTTGGATTTATTGATAGGAATGAGAGTCACGGACAAGACTGTAGAAGCTCAAGGATGCCCCTTTTTATTAGGACAAAGCATCACTGCATCCTAAAAGGGTTGTAGAGGACTTGTTAAAGGGGAATAGGGTTAAAAGGGATGAGGATTAAGAGGACGAGGATTGCTCAAGGGACGAGCTTAAGTTACGTGTCAAGTAGACGAGTACGCGACTAACAGAAGAAAGGTCGAAGATGCAACGCATTAAGAGGCTCAGGTTCTGGCCGTCCGTCGAGGGAAGACAGACGATAAGTCCCTGACCCATACTTGTGCGTGATGATAAAAGGTCCAAGCCAATTGGGGGCAAATTTACCTCATTTACTTCGCTCCATATTGGTCACGTGCTGATTCTCTTTGAGGACGAGGTCTCCGATGTTAAAATCTCGTTCTCGCAGATTTTTGTCGTAGGCCCGCTTTATGCGACTTTGGTAGACATGGAGATGATTAAGGGCAGCAAGATGACGCTCATCGAGTAACTCAAGTTGAGCTAAGTGATCCTGACGAAAGTCGTCGTTGGAGAGAATGTCATGCAGGGAGATGCGGAGAGACGGGACCTGTACTTCGAGAGGTAAGACAGCCTCTGTTCCGTACACGAGAGAAAAGGGGGTAGCACCCGTAGAGGTTCGGATGCTAGTGCGGTAGGCCCACAAAGCGAAGGGGATATGAACGTGCCAATCCCTTCCTGTATCGTTGACCACCTTCATGAGAATTTTGGTGAGAATTTTGTTGGAAGCCTCGGCCTGCCCATTTGCTTGTGGGTAGTAAGGCGAAGAAAAGCTGAGTTTGATGCCAAATGAGTCGCATAGTTTTTGGATAGTCTTGTTTTTGAAGGACTTGCCGTTGTCGGTGATGATTTTGTGAGGGACACCGAAGCGACAGATGATGTGGCTACTGATGAAGTCGGCAATTTTGTCGGCTTTTGTGGAGATGAGAGGAATGGCTTCCACCCACTTGGTGAAATACTCAGTGGCAGTGATGATGGACTGATGACAAAGAGACGAGTGAGGGTTGATCTCATCGATGAGATCCAAGCCCCACTGAGAAAAAGGCCAAAAATCCTGAGCGACTTGCAAGGCGTGACTGGGGAGATGAAGCAGGTTAGAGTGCTGCTGACACTTGATGCAACGCCGAACATAATCGCTACAGTCTTGATGAAGGGTGGGCCAATAATAACCCAGGTGAAGGAGGCGCTTGGCAACTGAGTTTCCACTGAAGTGTCCACCACAAATCCCATCGTGGACTTGCTTTATGGCTTGAGGAGCTTCAGTGGAGGTTAGACAGCGAAGAAGGAGGCCGTCGAAGCCTCGCTTATAGAGAAGGCCCCCTAGCATGGTATAGCGAGCTGTGCGCTTGATGAAAGCTCGTTGCGCATTGCTAGAGAGGTTGGGAGGAGTGACAAAAAGAGACAAGTAGTCCACAAGTTGCTTATACCAGTCATCTTGTGGGCTAGAATTGACAGTATTGATATGGTCGATGTGAGGAGGGATGTATGAAGGCAAGGGTATGCGATGCACTGTGACAAAAAGGCGGGATGATGATGATGAAGACAGGATACGCGAAGCAAGAGAAGCCATGGTGTCAGCAAACTTGTTCGTAGAGCGTGGAACAGTCTGTAAGAGGTAATGGTCGAAAGATGCCAAAAGAGTGTCAGCACGATTCTTATACCTCTGTAAAACTTCATTTTTACAGAGATATGAACCGTTAACTTGATTAACGACGAGCTGCGAATTGCCGAAGATGTTGATAGACTTGATGTGGAGAGAAAGGGCAGTCTGAAGTCCCAAAATTAAGGCCTCGTATTCGGCCATATTATTGGTACAATCGAAGTCAAGCTTGAAAGATAGAGGCAAGGGCTCCCCGTCGAGTGGGATGAGGATGACCCCCGCACCCCCACCGAGTTGACATTTGGAACCGTCAAAGAACATAGTCATCTGGTAGACGGTGTCATCGGTGGAAAGTGTGGCGATAGACTCGTCAAGGAACTCACAGTGTGAAGGTCAGTTGTCAGGAAGAGGGGCATCTGCCAGTTGGTCAGCAATGGTTTGCCCCTTGATAGATTTCTGTTGGATGAATTCGAAGTCAAACTCAGCAAGCAGCATGAGCCACCGAGCCATACGTTGATTCTGGTATGGCTTGGAGTGCATGTACTTGAGAGGGTCAGTGTGAGTGACGACAAAGGTTTTGTGGTTGAGAAGATAGTGGCGGAGCTTGGTAGTGGAGAAGACTAATGCCAAACAGAGTTTCTCGGTATGAGTATACCGAGTTTCATAGTCGACCAGTGTTTAGCTGATGTAGTAAACCGCTTGCTCGCGATGATGCTCGTCTCGGTGCGCGATCATGGCACCTAACGAATGGTTGGTAGCAGAGATATAAAGGTAGAAGGGTTGGTCGTCCTTAGGTGGAATGAGGACTGGTGGAGAGACCAGATAGCCTTTGAGGGCCTCAAAAGCCTCTTGACAGTTCCCATCCCACTTAAAGGAGACGTCCTTCTTAAGGAGGTGATGAAAAGGTTGGCAGCGGTCTGAAAGTTGCGAGATGAAACGGCGAATGGACTGGAGCTTCCCTTGTAGACTGCGAAGCTGCTTGAGATTGGTCGGGGGCGGCATTTCGAGAATAGCGCGGATCTTGGCGGGATCTATCTCGATACCACGGAAAGAAACGATGAAGCCGAGAAGTTTGCCTGAGAGGACCCCAAAGACACACTTCTTGGGGTTGAGGTGGACATTGTATTGAAGGAGATGAGAAAAGATGATTGTGAGAATGGTCAAGTGGTCGCGGCGGAGCTTGGACTTGCCGAGAAGGTCATCCACATAGTCCTCCATGATTTTGTGGAGGAGATCGTGGAAAATGTAAGTCATGGCGTGCTGATAAGTGGCACCAGCATTTTTTAGGCCGAAAGACATGACTCGATAGCAAAAAGTCCCCCATGGGGTGATAAAGGTAGTCTTGTGCTGGTCTTCCGGTGCGATCAGGATTTGATTGTATCCTGAAAACCCGTCCATGAGAGATAGCATCTCATGGCCGGCCGTGAGATCAACAAGCTGGTCGATGTTAGGAAGAGGAAAGTCGTCTTTGGGACAGGCTAGGTTAAGGTCGCGATAGTCCGTGCAGATCCAAATCCCCCCAGTTGCTTTAGTAACTGGGACGATGTTAGAGACCCACTGTGGATAATCGATGGGTTGGATGAAGGAGACAGAAAGAAGGCGCTGAAGCTCCTCTTTGACAAGAAGCACAATGCGAGGATGCATCTTTTGAAGCTTCTGCCTAACAGGCTTAGCCTCTAGTTTGGTGACAATGTTATGGGTAGCAATGGTAGGGTCGATGCCAGGCATGTCACTGTAAGTCCAGGCAAAGGCCTTGCTATGGTTGGAAAGGAACTGGGCATAGTCAAGCTGCTCCTGAGTGTCTAAAGATTGGCCAATCTTTAAGACGTGAGGAACATAGGAAGAAGAAGGGAGGTTGATGTCAATGGTGGATTCATTTAACATAACCTGGGTCTCGGAAGGGAGGAAATGCTGGATGAAAGAGTCATCAGCACCCATATAGGAAAGGATGGCGTCATCGTCAACACAGTGGACAGTGTGAATGGTTGCCGACTCATCCTCTACCATGCTAGGAAAGATGAGAGGGAGAGACCTGGGCACCCCATTGAGCTGATAGGTCAGGGGTTCCAGGCGGATGGTGTTTATGAAAAAAAAAACTAGGAGGGATGGAAACTACCGACTCCGTAGGTGACGAAGGAGAAATGGGCGAGTCTGTAAGAGATTGGTCAATGGTTGGTTTGGGACAAAGGTCGGAAGGAGCTTGAATGGGGTCATGATATCCCAGGCCATACCGTTTCTTGGCATCGTGATCATTGAGCGGCTCGATGGGCTGATGGGAGCCCTGCTCATAACGTCCAAAACCAAAACCCTTCCATGCACACCTGTGAAGGTAAGTGTGTGCAAAGGCGGGGTTGCCAAGAAACGAGAAATCAGATGTGAAAGGTCAAGGTGAAGAAAGAGAAGTGCCGTAGGTAGGGGCTTGATTAAGCCCCCCATAGACAAAGTTGGTTTGGAAGTGAGGAGGACCATAAGGTAAGACTGTCCCGATTCGAGGGTCGTAATTAGGACTGAGGTGAAGGCGTCCATACTCTTGTGGAGTTTGGAACATGTCGAGGGTCAACAAGCGGTATTCCCCAAGTGATAGTCGTTGGAAGATGTCTTCCATGGGGTCCTTGGTTGGCGCTTGAAGAGGAGGGGTGAGGGCAACCGCCGATTGCGAACTGGTCGAAGCTTCCGCAGATGGACGCGGTGCCGGAGTGGACGGCTTGATGGGAATGAGGACGTCGTTAGGACGATAGGTGGTGTTGCAAGTCTTGAAGGGTGAAGGGTCAGCGGGAATGGTGTGGACTTGCCCGTCATGCTCAAACTTCACACAATGGTGCAGGGTGGAGGGGATACAGGCCATGGCACGGATCCAAGGTCGGCCCAGTAAAAGGTTGTATTGAAACTCTCCTTCGATGATATAGAAGAGCTTCGGGACTGTGCGTGGGCCTACGCGAATGTGGAGGATGACTGTGCCAATGGTCGTGGCGGTGGTGTCGTTAAAAGAGCGTAAGATCGCGTCAGTTTTGGAGACGCAGTTTTTGGGAAGAGCCAGCTGATCAAAGGCGTGGGTAGAGATTATGTTGATGCTAGCACTGCCGTCGATCATAACGCGTTTGATGCGCGTCCGATCGACATAGGCAGTGATGAAGAGGGCGGCGTCCTGATCTTCCGTGTTAGATGTGGGAATCTCAGAATCGCTGAATGTGATGGAGTTGACAGGAGATAAAGAATGGACGAGGGCAGCGAGTGGTTGGGGGTCCTCGGGTTGGACCTCCACTGCCTGCAAGGCTTGGATAAGGGCTTGACGGTGCTGAGGCGAAGTTTGGATAAGGTCGTAAAGAGACATCTTCACTGGTGTTTGGTGAAGCTGCTTCAGCATGGAGTTGTGAATTGGTCCAGAAGAGGAAGATGAAGAAGGTTGGGACGCGCCAAGGATAGAAATTTTAGGCTTGGGTGCAAGGGGTGGCTTGACGAAGGGATAGGTCCAAGGAATGGCAGCTTTTGCTTTGGCCTTGTCCTGCTGCAACCTAGTGGTTATACGGATGGCATTGATTTCGAAAATGGGAGGCGAAGAAGGGGTCATGTTTTGCTGGTGAGATGTTGACGTGTTTGAAGAAGTTGGACAGGAAGGAGTCGGGGTCTGGTCAAGAGTGTCCTCAAGGAGAAGAGTGTCCTTCTCCATATGGCGGCGGATGATGGCCTTGAGGGCACAGCAAGTCTCGGTGTCGTGTCCTGGTGTACGATGATATAAGCAAATTTTTGTATCGTCGAACCAGGAGGGCTTGGACCCGAGAGGTTGGAAAGGCTTGATGGGCGGAAGGGTTATGTCGGAAGTCTGGAGAAGTCGGCGTAATATTGACGAGTATGAGCCCAATAGAGGGTCCGTGCTATTTGATATGCGCGAGGTTGGTGACTTTTGCTTAGGCGAGGTTAGAAGAGGTTTCCGTACCACCTTATGGGTTGATGGCGCGGTGACAAATGGAGATGGCTCTGGCCTGGTGATTGAGAATGCCTTTTTAGGAGAGGGACGACTGGAGGTAGGCAGAGGAAGCAAAGGAGGCAAAGAGTTTTGGTTGAAGGTCGGAGTGGGAAGGATGTTAGCCAAGGTCGAAGGATGGGGGCCCAAAATAGATGGCAATGGTGACGGAGAAGGAGGCGTTCGTTTCCGTGGTCTAGTAGTCTTTCTTGACTTGGTTGGAAGAGTACTGCTGGTCGAGGTCTGGCCTAGGTCCACCTTCACTTGCGGGTGAGTGAGGGTGGAGACAGGACGAACGCCAAATGACTTGATGGGTTTGGACGAGATAGACGCAGGCTTTGGTTTGGACGGATTTGGTTGAGGTTTGAGGGTCTGGTCTTTGTCAAGAGTCTGATGAGATTCTGCCTTGGGAGGATTAGCGGCATGTGATGAGAGGGCGCAGGCATGTTGAAGGGCTTTAAGACGCTCCCACAACACCTGAGGCATCACTTTCCGTGGAGGGAGAAGTTCAATCTTCTCCACTAACCGGGAAAATGGCTGAGAGGAAGATGTTGATGGTTGCGAGGTTGAAGACGAGACGGGTGCAGGGTATGGTGAAGTCATGACAGATTTAGATGAGGACGAAGGAGGGACAGGTTCTTCCCTGGGTGGAGAAGAAATCGGGGAGCGAGGTTCCTCCAGCGGGGAAAGGGCAGGGATGACGGGGCCCCCCACTTGCAGCTGAGGGGTAAGAAGGGTCGGGTCCTCCATAGGCAATAGAACGGGGGATGGTGAGACCGGAGGTGCAGGTAAGGCCGAGGCATCCTCCAAGATGAGAGAGGTCAATGGAGAACTAGCCGGGGAGAGAGGTTCGTCCACATGTGATGGACTGATTGATGGACTAACCTCAAGAGGTTGATTGGGGATGAAAGGGGAGACCGTATTGACTGTTCGAACGTTGTGCTCATGATTGTCGTCAATTAAGGTCTGGACGCTGTTCTGAGTTGGCGGATGATTGGGAAAAGGTTGTTTGAAGATGTCGATGGCCTGATTAGGGGGTGCATTTGGATTGTCTAAGATGAGATCCCCCTTTTCGAGCATGTCTTGTATTATGTTCTTAAAGGTTTTGCAGTTCTCTGTGTCATGGCCCTTAACACGGTGGAAGCTGCAAAAGTCATGCTCCCTATACCACGCGGGGATGGCGTGTGAGGGATCGAATTGCGGTGGAGGTCGGGCTTGAGGGAGATTGAGGGCCCCCTGCTTGAGAAGCTTTTCCAGCACAGACGCATATGATTCTCCGAGAGGAGTATATCGTCACTGCATGTATCTTTGCTAGAATTGCCGAGTAGCGCTCTGAGATGTAGAGGGCTCAGGCTGATTGGTCGAAGAAGATGAAGGTCTGACAACCACGGCATTAGCTGAAGCCTTGGATTTAGAATTGGATGATGATGGCTTGGCAGAGGAAGAGTCATTGGCCTTAGAGCTGGGATTCTTATTCCGCAACTTGACTTTGTTCTCCTCGATGGCACGCAACTCTAGTTTGCGGGCCATTGTGAAGGCCTCGTCAAAAGTGTGGAAGGTTTGAACCCTCAGGGTGGAAGAGATATGTCGGGCACAGGCTTGAGAAAAGAGTTCAATAAGCTCAGCCTGGGGCAAGGAAAAGGAGAGTTGGTTGATAAGGCCTCTCCATCGAGCAACGAAGTCGGCTATGGACTCATCCTCGAATTGCCGAATAGAATAGAGGTCCGTGATTGAGACTTTCTTGGTTATGTTGATAGAAAAGTGATCGAGGAATAGCTGAGCCAATTGCGTGAATGAGAAGAGAGAATGGCTAGGAAGGGAGCTGTACCAGTCAAGTGCAGCACCCGAGAGAGACATAGGAAAGGTGCATAAGAGTAACGCATCGTCATGGCCAATGAGGTAGCAGGCGTGGCTGAATGCCCGCAAGTGTTGTTGGGGGTCTTCCTTGTTTTGAAAGCAAGAAAACTTCAGAAGCTCCCACTGGCTAGGATATGGTCTGATTGGGACGGAAGGATGAATGGGCTCGTTACAGATCTGCTCGTATGAAAGAGTGTTGCGCGAGCCGGAAACAGAGGTCTCAAGACTGGTCATCTTGTCCACCAGCATCTTGATGATGTCTGCCGACGGATTGACGGGTTGCGCGCCCCCTAAGTTGTAGGGCGCTTGGAAGAGGTTAGAGGAGGCGAGCGACATAGTCGGTTGTAGAATGTACGGATGACTAATCGCAGGGGCAGAGGTGGATGCTAAAGGTGGTTGGTTAGAAGACATAGCTGGGCCCGTTGTTGCCACGAGAGGTTGGACTGTGGTAACGGGGGCCAAGGGGTAGGAAGCCACCCTGGTGTTGATAGGGGCTAGGGTAGGCGGGATAGAGACAACAAGGTTTTGAAATGGAGTGGATAGCGGTTGAGCGGGTTGAGGTTGACAAGAGGCCGAAACCCCGATGGAAGTGGGCCCAATGATAGAGGGGGAGGCCACACCTGGGAGATTGGTCAAAGTCTAGTCAGTGGTCAAAGCGATGGCTTGGGTGTCCGAAGGTTGAACTACGGATGCTGTCGATACAGCCGTAGTCGCGACAAGGGAGGTTGGCATTCCATAGATTGGATTGCCCAAGGAGTCTCGCGTTCGGCTATGCGTGAGATAATGTTGCAAGGCCTTGACGTTGAGGTCCAAGAATCGCTCGAAGTCTTGGTCCCCTTCTTGGACAATGGGAGTCTGCGGCGGGGTTGGACGAACGGGAGTTCTTTCGGTCTCCGAGTTGAACTCCATTGTAGGCTTGGTCACGGACGGGGTGGACGGAAGTGGTTGATGGCTAGCGTGGTTGACAAGAGCTTTGGCTTGGCTTCGGGTCAAAACCATGCAAGGCAAAGAAGGTTCAGGTCTCAGGAACTGTGTTGCTCAGTTCCAGAAAACCAGGATGGAGTTTTTGACAGAGAAAAGACAGGCTTCAGGTTGCTGGTTTTGAAAAAAAAAAAAGGACAGTGACAGAGACCGACGTCAGTTTAAAAACTAATGTCGGTAGGAAATGAGGCCAGCGTCGATCAGATAACCGATGCTGGTAACAGATGAAGCCGACGTCGGTAGCAGAACCGATGCCGGTGACAGGGGAAGCTGACGTCGGTGGCAGAACCGATGTCGGTCACTGTGTTTTCCAGAGAGCCAAAAGGTTCTTGGAAAAACAAAGAAGAAAGCGTCCTCACACACTCAAACAAACAGATGAGAAGAGGAAAACAGAGAAGGACAGACAAGCCTAAGCGATAAATCCTAGGAATTAACCTTAGAAACTTGTGGCTTATGCCTTAGATGAATGTTCGGGGAGATTGGCTGAAAAATGGGTCCTAGAAGAAGGCAGTCTAAAGATGGTTTCGGGTGTTGTTTTAGGTGCTCAAAGATCTGTGTTAGGGTCTGGTACGTGGCCTGGTGCTAAGGAGCAAGCTCCCCTCACTTCACGATTCCAGTGGTTAGCTGGTCTCGCTTAGCCAAGATATACCTCGCCTAGAGTTTATCCTCCGCCAGAGAACGGAGTGGGCTTCCCCCTTGGTGATGAAATCCAAGTAGGGTCACCGGGATGGGTAAGGTATCCGCTGGGTGATGAAATCCCAGTCGGGCCTTGTCTCAGGTATGTTTTATGTGTGTTTTAGTGCATGTGATTCGGTAGTGTAACATCAAGTGTCTAGATTTATTCAATATGCACCTAAGTTACTAGATGTGGACTAATGCAAGCACAAGCAGAAATGAAAGTGCAATATGTTTTAATGCCCAAGTCAAAATGTGATGTTGTTATGAAGACAAGATGGAGGAAGGGACGAGAGTATGATATTTAGACTAGTCTAGAATGCAAAGAAGAAAGATTCGTTTTAGTCCTTGCTTATAGTGTCATTTGGAATAGAAGAAAGAGATAAGAGAGAAGGAGCCTAAATGCACCTAAATGAATGAAAAAAAAAAAGGAACCCAGGAGGAACCTAGGGTCCCACCGGGCGTGCCAGAGATGTTTCTACCTCAAATTTCGCTTTTCAGACTAAAAAGAAAGAAACTAAAAGAAAGTAATGGACAAGGCTTGGAAGTACCTGGACTAAAGATTGCGCACCGTAAATCCAGACGTTTGTGAGCACTCCTCTTTGGCTGTGGAGGAATGACACCTGCAAGAAAAAAAGGAAGCTAGGACAAGAAAAACGTTAGACAGATAGACAGTGGGTTGCCAAGCAAAAGGCTTGTTCCCAGAAGTGTAAAAACTTCCTTAAGGGAGGTCAACCCACTGTTTTAATGAGATAAGTGACTGATAAAAGACAGAATGCCAGAATACAGAAATGACAAAGAAAGTAGAAAGGAAAGAAGCAAACAAAATGATTACCTGAAAGAGCTGTTGGGCTGAAGACAGTCGCCGAGGTCGGAAATGTCGCCGGCGTCGGTTATCTGATCTGCCGGCGTCGGCTATCCTGCCGACGTCGGTTGGGGAAGTGACCGGCGTCGGTCGGGGTTGTGGCCTGTAGTCGGGTCTGGGTTGCTTGCTGGACTGTGGACGGGTCTGAGACTGAACGGGGACAAGTTTGGATGGATTGGGGAGTGGCCTGGTTCGGGTTGGGTACCTGTTGCAAGGTCTTTTTGGCAGAGGGGTGAGGAAGTTGAAAGAGACATAGAGGACAGGGAAGAGGAGGATTCACAGAGGATGGGGCCTGAGAAGGCTTTGCAGCCTCTCAAGGGGGAAGGACAGAGGGAGCAAAAGACAATAGAATATAGATGAATGAATACAATGAAATAACAAACCCAGACTAGCTTACCTTTAGCTTACTGAATGAAGAGAGAAGAAGATGTTGCTGGAGCCATAGAAGAGTTGCTGCAAGGAGAAGATGCTGATCTAGGGCCTTTTCACCTTTTGCTGCTATTGCACGAGGTCAAGACAGAGGAGAGATCAAAGCCAAAGCGTCAAGAGAATCCGTTTTTGAGCTCAAGAGTCCAGGGGGTGCAACGGATGCAGAAGGGGATAATGAAGGCTGCCGACGCTGGCAGTTTCGCCGACGTCGCCCGAAGGGTTGCCGACGTCGGCGGTCGTAGGATGGGCACAGAGGCTAAAAATAGCCTCTGCCCACTCTTGCATGCCGCCGAGCGAGGGGTCATGGGCAGAACGGTCATGAGGATGCCAAAATGGACGAGGGGGGATATAATGGTGAGATTTGGCCTAATAAATGCTAGGGGGAAGGTGGAGGGATTCAAGGGAGGATCCAAGGTGGCAAGGGTAGGGTGGAAAGGGGGCCTAATTTAATTAAAAATAGATGTTAATTTCTAATTAATAAGCCCTAGGTGGGTTAGGGACCAAGGAGGACTAGGTGGGAAAAAGGGCCAAGGGGGAGAACCAAGGTGCAGACACGTTTGCGGTGTCTACAGTTAGCTTATTTGTCAAAAAATTATTGTATCTCTCAATTGTTGTATTATTCAAGAAGAAAAAGTGAATGGAAGAAGAAGGTATAGACTCATAATACATGTCCATGATGGTTTTTGGATATATTAAATTCTTAAAGTGTGTTAAGTTGGTCATTCAAGTTAGCTAGTCATAGAGAGACCTAACGATGCATATAATGTTGAAACCCATGTAGAGATGAAGAGAGAGAGATTTGAGGTCTAAGCATGATAATTTGATGCAAAAAGTTCATTAAGATATTATTTATTACTTTTTAGTCATTATAATACATTTAATAAGTTTTTAGGTCATTTATGTGGTGGAAATGTTACTCATAAAATGGCTAGTCTAGTTCATATAAGACTGTGAAACATGAGGTCAAGAAATTGGTCTTCAAGACCAATATTTATCATTAGACCATATAATTTTTCCATTTTAGGATTTCCTATGGATTTATAATAACCATGTGTATCATTAAAGAGTCATGAAAAGTTTCTAAATAGGTGTTAAAGGTCTAATTCTTCATGATTGGTTTCTGAGGTGGTTTGATAATTGTGAGTAAGCAAGTTGAAGAGATGTTCTTGAGACTTTATGTCCTAAGTGAGGGTATTACAAGAATTTGGGGATGCCATTGAATTAATGTATTATATGTATACATGTTTAATTTTTCATGAGTAAGTTTCTTAAGAGTGTTTGATCTTCATTCTTGTAAGACATATTTTTGACTGTACACATGCATAATAGGGCAATTTATCCTAAAGAAGGTTTCAAGTTATGAATAAAGGATAAACATATAAAAAATAATGTAAGAGGATAGAAAATTTATTTTAATAAGTGGTTTAATTTTTTATTATAATTGGATAAAGATGTCTATGTCCAAGAATATCTAGTCTTATTTTTAAGAGAGCAAACCTAATGAAGTAGGTCTCCATGAAACCTAAAGGATGAGTAAAACAAATATTGGTCATTAAGTTAGATTATTATATATGATTGAAGAAAACCTTAGGGTAATATATTTCATATAAAAATTATTTTTATGCATTTATTACATGACATGAAGGTGATCAAGCATGAGAGAGATTAGATAGACTTTTGGTACTCACAAGCCTAATATGACAATGAACTGCAAAGATTGTTCTTATGAAGTGGTTTGACCTAAAATGTTATGTAAATACTTGATAATGTTATATGGGATATATATATATATATATATATATTAAAAATAATATTGATGTTTATAGAGGTAAAAGGTATTCTAGGGGATCAATTTTACATGTTACTAGACAAACCTAATGCAATTAGGTCTCCATGAGTCCTAATAGAGAAATATAGCCTAATTGAATTGTGGCTGACCAAGATGGCTCCAAATTATGATTAAAACATATTAATAAGATGTATTAATACCTATTATATGGATAATCTAAGAGGTTATGAGTGTGTGTTTGACCAAGTGATATGTGAACAAGAGATTAAAATATATACAAGGTAGTTTAGGCCTATTTATGTGTAAAAAAAGAGTCTATGCATATAAGAGAGTAAAATAAAAGATGAATGAGTAGAATAATGTTGTGAAACATGTTTTAAACCCTCAAAGGAAATAATATAATCATTCATCAAGTTTTTAAGTTGTCTACATTAGTGATACATGGTCTAATCAGAGTTGATGAGGACTAGACAAGCAAAGAGGTATGCATGAAATAGAAGTGAATAAAAGCTTACTTGGTAGAGAAAAAGAAGGTATTTAATTGAGTTTTAAAACCTTATAGGAAAAAATATAATAATTCATGAATCTTTTAGGTTATTTACATCAATGATACCTGGTCTAATTAGAGTTGATGAGGATAGACACGTAAATAAGTATGTATGCAATAGAAGCGAATAAAATATTACTTGGTTGAGAAGAAGAAGGTATTGAAATGATTTTTAAACCCTTAGAGGATATCATAAAATTTTTCATGAGAATATTTCAAGTTATATACATATGAAGATCAAGGATACATGACCTAATTAAAATTGATGAGGGCTTGCCAAGTGAAGGTGAGTATGCATTGAGATTGAAGAATAGAGAGAGCAGAAGTGTGGTCATAATTTTTTGATTGAGAAACAAAATTTTTGAAGGCAATAAAAATTCATAAATGGCTGAGTTGGTGTTTAGTCATTAAGGGAGTTTGTGATTTCTTGTAAGTGGGTGCTTACTAAAGCCTAGTCATGTGGGTGCTTGACTGTTTGGGGTTGGTTCTCCAAGTTGAGTTGGTGCTCAATAAAATTTGATATTTTGTTACATAGGAAAATATTCCATTTGAAGATATTAGTGAATTTTATTCCCCTTGAGGTTTTTTCACTCATATATGTGTTCTATGTGTTATGTTCTTGTTTCATGCTCATGTGATTGGTTCTTAATGCATTGATATATCACTATGTTGATCTCATAGTTTATGAATGTTAGATTACAATTGTAAATGTTTTTTTAAGGTATTTGATTCAACACCACCTCCCCCACCCCCTCTTAATGAATTGTGCTTCCAACATAAATATTTATTTAACCCAACCTTTGAGTCTTCTTGCACAACCATAAATTTCTTTAAGGTTTAAGAATGTAATAATTATTTAGTTTTGATTTTTCCTATCATGTTGGATTCTCTTCTATAATTTATATGTATCTATTATCCTATTCTCATATCAACATTTAGAACATTTGAAATGGATAAAAAATAACCTATTCCTCTTCCTAACCCTAAGGAAGGTTATAACTACTTCCCCTTTAATGAGATCCATGTTGTTAATACTCTAAGGGGTAAGGTGGCCCATCTTATTGTACCTATTATTTATCAAACCCATACCACATCTACTCTAGATGGTGTGTGTATGCATATTTAATTTGACCTAAATTGAGAATATGTAGGGATAGGGTTAATAATATAGAAATAATTCAAATACAAGGGTAATAAACTAATCTATAGTAGGTCAATTAATTGAAAACTCAAATAAATGAATATTACAAATTATAATACTAATATATGCTAAATATAGAAAGTACCAAATTTGAAATATGTTTAATTTATTGAAATACCAAATAAAAATGATACTTACTAGGTTTATTATCTTTAAGCAGATCTAGACTAGAAATAGATAGAAAGTATGTAGGATCAATATTCTATATCAATCTTCAGATTATGGAAATTATACTTCTATAGCCATAAAAACTACCATTAGATCTAGATATTATCTTCGATGCTAGTTTTTAAATTTGATGTAGGTGTCCATTATATAATAATGAATGGATCTTGATGTGACCAACTTTGTTGTTTTGGGTTTTCTATCACCTTTTACTTGACATATTTAGATCTGGGATACAGACCATCACCCTTTTCTAATTAATCAAACCCTAGATCTTCACCCTTGGAATAAGTTTACTGAAGATGGGTTAGTTGGCTCATGGTGTCAATCCTACCTCAATGACCCCTTTATCACTCAACACTCCTTACATAGCCAATACTCAATAGAGGGCCTTAAACTTACATAGTTCTCCCCTATGTGTGAAGTGTGTATGCATAAGGGTGAAATATACTATATTAAGATGTATTCAATAATCTAGCTTGTGACTTGACAAATATGGCTCATGGGATGCCCTTTAAATGATTCAAATCTTTAGTATGATAACTCATATAACTAATAAATAAATAGGGATAAAAAGGGTAGAATAACTTATTTGTATAATTGATTGAGTGACTCTTGGTAGGTTCTTTCTTGGTATTTAATAGCTAATAATGAGAAGGCTTAGTCTTGTATGTATATTTCACCTTTTGAAAATATATCATGATAGGGTTTAATAAGACAAATAGGCCAAACCATAGGTTTCAAAACTGTGATCACACAATTATAAAGGAAGTTAGTTTCTTGTTAGCATGAAAATCAAACCACAATAATATAATACTAACATACTAATCACATGTCCTTGAATTTGGAAATGTCAAGAAAGATATGAAAAAACTAAATGGAAGATAAATCAAACAATTATGCCTTCCATTTTAGATTTATCCCTCTTGTTGGGATTCAATTTTAGATTGGCCTAGATATAGTGCTTAGGGTCTTTGTAAATGTTACGAAGTCACTTGAATGGCATCTCCACTTGTGCTATGTATGATTTTTTAGAAATTAAAGAACATGGTGAAGCTTTTCTTAAAGATTTGGTATCATATGTTTAGCACAAACATATTGTTTGTATGATAGGAGTGCCTCTCAATTTATGGATTTATTATTTGAATTTGGATTGTCAATCTTAGATCAAGATGTGTGGTTGATAAAGAGTCCCAAAAGGGGAGTTTGGAAAGGTATGGAGTGTGGAAGGAATTGTATGAGCTTGTCCCAAATTCATTAAAGTTGAAGAAAATTATCCTTACACACTATCCAAATTTCATTCAATTTTCTTTGAAAAAGAAGAAGATTTTAATAATCTTTAATTTTTAAGTTGTGTGATGAGGATATTAATAAATTTTTGATATTCTAATATTTATGACATGTGCATTATATGTAACCTCATTTTTATAATAATTTTAACTATCCCAATTAATAAATTAGCTAATTAAGTTGATTTTATCCTTTTGTGGTCTCATTTGAAATGTTTGATTTACTTGGTTTGATATGCCTAGGGATACCTTTTCAAGAAGGGGATCAGTTTCAAGATGTTGATTATAGCTTAAATTATTTGATGTGGGGTATTTTCCCAATTATGAATGCACCAATGTGTCATAGAATATACATGTTAAATTATGTAGATAGTTTAGAATGTTTTAATGATTTATTACTTGATTTGTGAATTATTATCAAACATTATTATGATTTACAATTTAGGCATGGAAGTGATGAAAGTAGACTATTTACATTTTCCCCTATTTGAAAGGGTGTTTTGAGACACATATGAAGTAACACATTTTTAAAGAATGAAAAACATGTTAGAATGATTTGATAATAATTGAAGAATGATGTGTTCAAATTTTGTGGATTATTTTTTAATTCACTATAAAAATAGTTCAAAATGATGCCCCAAACATTTTTTGGGATGCCAATGATGCCCCATCGAGGGAGTGACAAAAAAATTTTAATGGATGGGCCCTCAAAAGGAATAAAATGATGTGTTCTATGAAAAACACTAAGAAATGGATAAAAACAACAAAAACAGGATTGAAAATGAATAAAGGAGCCATAAACAAGCTTCTTATGAATAAGAATGATGTAATAGAAGGGGTAGGGGTAGAATATGTAGGTGTCACTCAAAAATATATAGCCTATTGTAGTCAATTTAGGATGGCTAGATTGACTAGGCCCAAACTAACAATATCATAAGTGTTGAGGCAACATGTTTAGCATGTGGATCAATAACATAGAGAAACTATACTATCTACAAATAGGTTCCTTTATAGATATAGGCACCAATAAAGGCTCTATTATATCACCATATTCCTATCATTATTGACTCTAGAATTGAGATCATCATAATTAACAATAATAATAGAAACAGTAGTAGTAGTAGTAGTAGTAGTAGTAGTAGTAGTAGTAGTAGTAGTAGTAGTAGTAGTAGTAGTAGTAGTAGTAGTAGTAGTAGTAGTAGTAGTAGTAGTAAGGGATAATCACTTTATCATGGTGGGGATAGATTAAAGGTCTTTTTAATGATGAGTAGTATACACTTGTTATAGTCAAAGAGCTTGGATAAGATGTGGTCATGAGGTAGGCTACAAAGTAGACATGTCTTTTAGGGTTAACTAGATCAACAGTAGACTAGGCCACTATATATGGGTTGTAGTAGGAGGTTGATGTTACATTGGGAGAGATTTCATTTTTGAAGGATAAAGTGGAATAAATATAGACATAATTGTTAGATACATAGGGCTAGATTTCTAAATTATAGACATAGATTGACACTCTGATAGATGGGGTTTTATAGATGGCCATTATTTAATAGTATCTAACTAGTGAGAGGGATAAAACCCAAACTATATTTAGAGACTCCATGGGGAGTTGGACAAGGCTTGACATATTTGACACAATAGGGCCTATAGAAGGCTCTCATAGAGAGTATGTGGGCCAATAATGAGGTTAGATATTACATGAGTTTATATAAAGAAGTTATGACCACAAGTTATAGGGTACCCAATTTTGTAGAGTACATTCTGAGCCAGACAACAAGGTTGTCAAGGTCCCATCACTCCTTATCTTCATAAAGATTAGTTTCATAGCCTCCACCATAGTAGACAAGGATGGGTATGCCACATAATATTCCACCACTGTATGATCAGAGTCAAAACTAATTTTAGATTGGTAGTTCTACATGTTTGATTATGATATCTATATACTTTCAATTTATAAATCTTATTTTGAGATGTATGTAAACATTCATTTTGATCATATGATGCACTTGGACTTTGTTATTATTTTGATAAATGTGATGTGGATTATAATTCATTTATGTTGATTCATGATGTAGACCATATGTTTGATTTTGATATATTTGTTTATCATTATTATTTTATTTTAATTTTATTGATGATGTTGTATTGGATCTAGATAACAAATGTGATGAATGCATTTAATTTACTATGGATTATTATGTGATTTTATTTGATGTATTTTAATTTGATCATGATTTAAAATGTATATGAATCTCTTTACATGCTCATTGGTAGATGAGTATCAAGATTAGAATATATGTAGCCACATTTTTTAGTTTTTTAGTTTTGATTATGCATGTGAATAGATGTTGGAAGGGGATGTTTTCTCTTCATGTGACATTGTATATATGCCTCAAGAACTTGATGTTTAAATTTTCACATGACATTATGCATCATAGTTATAAAATGAATCATGATAACATCATTTTCAATTTGTGTAAGGACTAATTTAAATATAAATTCTCACAATCATATATCAAAATATAAAATATCAAGACATAAGTGTACAACATAATGCATTTAACCAAGGAAAATTAAATTAAAAAACACATAAGCCAATAATAAATCAATTCATACATACATACATATGAGATAAATAAACAAACAATAGTTCATCATTAAAGGCATTTAGTAATAAGGTGTCTTATGCTTTACCCCTAGGTATAGGGGACATCGAATAGAATAATGTGACAAACTTTGATAAAGTGGGAATGGAAGGAGGAGAAAGTGGTCAAGATAAACCCATATAAACCATGAAAATGGATGTTATTTACTAGCCCATCATGGACCTTAATTTGATGTAGTTCTCCCAAGAAATCATGAGGAAATGTGATGACAAATTGATAGATGAAACTAAAAAATAATAAATATAGAATTAAATCATAAAATGGTGAGAGTGTAGAATAATTATTTCAAAAAATGATGAGAGTGTAATATAATTGGATCATAGGAGTAATTTTTTTTTTTGGATGTGATGATTTTGACTCCCTCTATTTTCTATAGTGAGGCTTCATCAACAGTATGTGGGTTAGGATTTTAGGCTAGTCCAAACTTGAAGCATCACCAACACAATTTGGGTCTCAATGGATTTAATGGTATTGGTTTTAGGAAAGAGATGGATGGTGGATACCCTAAATCCATAGGGTTGGTTAAATATCCTTAGCAAGTGAAACAACAACTATCGGTAAAGGAGTTTGAGTAAGGTGATTATAGGTTATTATCCTCTTCTTTAGAGGGGAGATGTTCAAAGTATTTTTTTATCCAAATTGAAGCATAAATTGGTTTGAGGGGGAAAGTGAGAATGAATGAGGATGAACAACCATCCACCCTTTTCAAGTAGGTTTTTGATGCAACTAGGTCCTCTTCAGACATTTTAGTCTCTTAGTTTGAACAACTGAGGGTTTTGAGAGTGGCTAAAGATGGTCCAGTTGTGAATTTTGATAAGGAGGATTTGGAGGAGGTTTTAAAAGGTGAATAATGGTATGTGAAAATGGGTTTAGTATACCATTTTGATAGGTTTTGGTCATCCCTTTCTATTCGACATCAATAGATTTTGGATTCTAGGTGAACTATTTTGGAAGGTAGTTTGGAAATTTATCCCCGTACTAAAGGTTTTTTATTATGGTTTTTGATAACCTTGATGATTGTAATAAAATTATTTAGGATAAATATTAGAATTGTGATCACCACCTTTTTTTTTGAAACCCTTTGACTAAAAATATTTCACTCAAACCCATTTGGGTGTGGTTTTCACATCTTCCTCTCCAATTTTGGTCAGAGTCTAGGTTATCGATTATTGGGGGAGCCTTAGGTTATTTTATATAAATTGATGACTCTTATTTAAATTTGTCATGAACTATTTTTTTTAAGGTTCTCATTTGTATGAATATTTCTCAGGATCTTATAAAAATGATAGAGCTAAAAGTTAAAGGAAGATGTTGGTCACAAATCATTGATTATGAGGGGTTTCTCTTCAGATGTCAAAAATGTTTTGATATTGGTCATATTTTTACTTTTTGTAAAAATTACAAGTGTAAAGTGGATTATTTGTTGTGAAAGGAATAAAATTAAGAGTTGCTTACAATTTATCCAATTTGTGAATCTATTTTTTCTTTAGGAGCTATTTTAGATATTCTCAATAAGGAAGCTACAAGAGTGGGTATCGTAATTAGGGTGGCTACCTCTTAGGTTTTTAAGGTGATAAATTCAATTGATGCATATTGTTAGTAAGAATAAAGTATATAAAGGTTCTTTGGTGGAAATTTGTAAATTTCCAAATTTAGATTTAGGTAATTTGGGTAATGAATAAGAATGGATGGTTGTAAGAAGCAAGAAAAAAGGATGCCTCATCCCAAATTTTCCTAATAGGATACTTAGTTATCATAATAGAGAGAATAATGGTGAGATTTATTTATTTTAATATTTTATAGGGATTAATTCTATTTGTAATGGGAAAAGGAAGTATTTTAATAGTTTTAGTTGGCTAGTTTTGTTTAGAGTATGTTGGTCAGATGCCTTATCGATTATACTACCAAGCTAGGCCATATTGATTTTTGAGTTATTATGTTTTTTGGGAAGGGGCCCCATAAAACCTGATATCAATAAAAAATATATATAATTAGCTCATAAAATGGCTATAACATAGTATAATTGACTTGAAAAATAGTGAGGGTGTATTATAATTAGGTCATAAAATGATGAGAGCATAGTATAATTGGCTCACAATATGGTGAAAGCATAGTATACTTAGCTTGTAATGTGAATAAAAATTTGAATGTAATATTTATAAATATAGAAGAGGTGGGATGATGAAGATGGGAATGATAGTGATGGTGAATTTATAGAGGCAGAGCTAACCCTAGATTTCCCATGTATCTAGACATTACCTACATAGTTTTTGTGGAATTTAGGCTTATGTAGTTATCATAAACTGGGAGTGTAATGGATGAATGAAAGTTTTAATTATGATGAACATGATTGAATTAAATATACCCTCCCAATACATAGGTAAACACCTAGGGGAGTGAGATGATCAGAATTGGAATGATGATACAATATGATTGAATTTGATGAAGAAGTGATGATTTCAATAAGATGTTCCCACCCATGGAATGTTCAATTTCAAAGGGAATTTATCCATGTCATAATCAAATAATTATACTTAGAACATGACCAAGAGGGAAAATATATTGGTAAATAGGATGATAAGCTAGTCAAATATTTTGTGGCTTTATATCACTTTTTGGGATTTTTTTATTTTAGGATTTTTTTATGTTTTGGATTTTTTTTTGATATATATATATATATATATATATATATATTAGTATTATAAAGTTAATATTTATAAGGAAATAAAAATAAATGTACAAAGAACCATCTAGCAATGGAAACAAACCTTGTATAGGGAATCAACAATAAATAAGACATAAAGGGACTACCATTTAGTAAAAAAATAGAATCCAAAGGATGTGATTCAAAATGTGGAAAAGGATTGGAAAATTATAAAACAAGTTTTATTTAGACTACTAGGTGGAAAGACCATGCTAAAGTATTATGATATTATGCCTATAAAGATGTGTTTATGATGACCAAATTTAAATTATTGACTGAGCTATTTTATGAATCCACCTATAATACTTATAGATCATAATCAAGATCATGATGGTAATAAGACATGGGAGGAAGGAAAAGGATAAAATAAAGAATGGAAAAATGAATTAAGTGGAATAGTATGTGGAATGGTTACCCCAAACAAGGATGCTTATAGAAAAAATTCAAATAAATCAAGTATAAAATAGCTTGAGATGCATAATGTTCATTGGATAATCTAGCTCTTTCCCATGTATTTTATCTAAAATTTATGCTTTATAACCATAATTTTTTGTGATAATGAATATACCCAACCAATTAGGATCAAAATTGCCTTTTTTTCAATATCTGCATTGGTGTTTTTCTAATTCTCTTTTAGCACAAGATCACCAACTTTAAATTCACTAAAAATGACGTGTTTATTATATTGTGGCATATCCAATTTTAATATGATTTAAGATGGTTGAAGGTAGATAGTAATTTGTCATCCAATAATTTCAAATTTTATAGCTAGGGTACTCCATACTCCTCATAATCTATGATGCCCTATAATGAAATGTGTAAGGAAGGCAACTCGATCTTAGAAGGGAGAATAGATTTAGATCCAAATACTAGAGAATAGGGTATTTCACCTATAGGTGTGTATATGTTAGTATGATAAGACTGTGATGTAGGGAATAATTAAAAATTCCAATCATGGCCAATATAGTTGATGATATTCTTAAGAATTTTAAAAATTACCTTATTAGATGTCTCAACTCGACCATTACCTTGAGGGTAATAGGGAGTTGGCCATTTTTTTTGATATAGAATTTTGCACAAATGGATTTTACCTCCTTTTTCTTGAATGATTTGTCATTATAAAATTTGATGGTAGAGGTAATGTCATAATTAAAAATGAGGTGATTCAAAATGAGTTGGGATATATAGTTATTATTTATGTAAGTGAGAGGGAGGGATTTCCTCAACCCACTTAGTAAAATACTCGATGGCAGTCATGATATGCTTATGGCCATCTGATTATGTGGGTTTTATATTCCCTATGAGATAAAGTCCCCACATAGAAAATCTCAAAGGAGATGTAATAGGTTGAAGCACTTGTGAAGGAGCATAAATTAAATTACCATGTTTTTAAAAATCAAGGTACTTCTTAACATAATCATATACATCTAATTCCATTGTTAGCTAATAATATCCTACTAAATTCCCATCAAAGCCTCTATGATAGAGTGTACCACAAATTTAGATTCACTCAAGTTGAAACAATGAAGTAGTGTCCCATCATTACCTCTTTGATAGATCATTTCAATGACTAAATTAAAATGGTATGTGGTATGAATGAAGGATTTATGTTGATTACTTGATAAGTCAAAGGGAAGAATGTGATCTTGGAGGTAAGTGTACACGTTTTGGTACCAAGGGAAAATAGGACCAGTAATATCACACAACATTTATGATTTTTTATGGCTATAATCTGGTTGAGAAGATTTTCAATGAAGAAATGATATTCAAGGACATTAGAAGACATTTATATCAATGAGCCAATAGTTTCCATGGCATCAATTGATCTATTATTAGCTCTTGATATTTTCTTAAATTGGATGCATTCAAATTTTTATTTGATGTTGCCAACCATGCTTTTGTAGGGCATGTGATTTTCATCATTTGTTTGATATTTATTTGTAGCCTGACTGATAATTAATTGTGAATCTTTATAGATGATTAACTATTGAATGTTTCATTTCTTTATAGGGAAAAGTATTATCATGATTGCCTCATAATCTATAATATTATTGGTTTATGGAAAACCAATTTGAATTACCGTGGGAATGATATCCTCCTATATAATAATGAATATAATGCCTACCCCTGAACCATGGGATGTGAAGGAACTATAAAAATATAACATCTACTAATGTGTTTCATCTAGAGTAAATATAGAATGATTAGGTAAATGGATGTTCAAAGGATACATGCCTAACAAAGGTTCCTCAACAATTTTTTTCCTTTGATTGATTTATAATGTGCATATTCGATGTTGATCCCATTGAGAAATGTAATCCATTTGGACATTTGACCAGTCAAATTAGATTTAGATAGAAGGTACTTGAGTGGATCAAATTTAGCAATTAAGATAGTCTTGTTGTTAAACATGTAATGATGCAACATTTGGGATGTGAATTCTAATAGTAGACATGATTTCTCAATGGGTGCATAATTATGTTTATAAGAGACCAATGTCATAATCAAATAATATAATGCACATTATTCTCCCTAATTATTGTGTTTAGACAAAATCTCCCCCAATACATGCATAGTCACTAAAATGTAAATAAATAACTACTTCTTGGCATTGGTGGGGCCAACACTTGTGGAATTTACCAATAAGTTTTTCAAATGCTCAAATTATTATTGACAATCATAATTACATTGAAAGGTGAGTAAAAGGATGGCATCAGTCAACAAACTATGAAATGAATCTATGAATGGAATGAAATTTTCCGTTTAAGCTATGTAATTGCTTCAAATTGGATAGGGGAGGCATTTAGATGATGGCCTTAACTTTGGCAGGATCAAATTCAATACCTCAGTGTGAAATAATGAAGCATAACAATTTACTTGAAGTGACTCTAAATACAAATTTATTTGGATTAAGGCACACATTATATTCATTAAGTCACCCAAATATTGTCTATATAATGGCTAGGTGTCTTGCACAATTTCTTTATTTACGTAGAATATAATCAACATAAGCCTAAAAAATATCATGCATCATTTAATAAAAGATGAAAATCATTGCACACTGCTATATATAATCAATATTTTAAATACAAATGGCATAACCTAATAACATAATGTTCTCTACAATGGTGAGAATTATTTTATGTTGATATTATGGTGTTATTTCAATCTAATTTTACCTTGAAAAATCATCCATGAGGGATATCATTTCATATCTTGTTATTGAGTCTAAAATCATATATATGTTAGGTAATGGGAAATCATCATTGGGACATGCGTTGTTGATGTCTCTAAAATTTATGCATAAGCAAATTCTAATAGGATTATTGTTGACTAGGATGATATTGGAAATCCATTTAGAATAATCAATTTGTCTAATGAATCTCACTCCCAAAAATTTATCGATTTCCTTCTAACCTAAGATGGAAATATGTGGATGCATTTTTTGTAACTTTTATTTAATAGGATTGGCATGCAGGTACACAACAAGATATCATTAACCAAAGACATATCTATCCCAAGAATATCAATATAATACCATATGATTATATCAATGAATTCCTTCAAAATGATGATAATGAACTCATCTTCCTCTATAGTGAGAGATGCACCAACCTTGATAATTTTAGGTTCATATTCAATACCAATGTTGACATCAATGATATCTTCCACAAGTAGTGTGTAACCATCCTATAATATAGTGGGTAATGATGGGAATTTATCTTCTCTATTTAATTGTGGGCCATTAGGATCACACATGTAAGAAGAATTAGAATCACCCATGGAAGGTATAATCCATTTAACAAATTCTTAAGGAAAATATTGAACCAATCATTCAAATGTCATTTGTTCCTCTAGACTAATATTTAAACCAAATATAATGCATGAACTTGTGGGGATATAAGCTTACTATGAAAACGTGAACTTACCCATCCTTTATCACTTGAATTAGGTTTTCACTAAGGGATTCATCTTTATTTTTATTTTAAACCTAGTCTAAAAGTGCCTCATAGAGATTTTCACTAGTGAACCTTAGCGTTTAATTTTATTTTTAATTTTGTTGAATAAGGAAGTTTGCTTATTGTGCAAATTAGGAAATATTATCCAATTTAATTTTAAATCCTTGTTTCTGGTCTTTGTATACACCCAATTTTTCATTGTTTGATATTATTATCGACATGATATGTCTAATAATTATGTAGTGACCTAATAATGCTCAAATAGGAACTTGCTAAATCTCTCCCTAATTTTTCTTCCCTTAATCTCTTCTAGGTCACTCAAAACCCCTTTTTTTGGCCCTTGCATCTTACCTCACCTTGTTTTCAAAAAATTATCATTAGTGATGGAATTGCCCTATTAGGTGATGAAACTACCATGTGAGGCTATAAAACCACCCCATTAATGATAGGTTCATCATGATGGTTATGTAAACCATCACAGTGGTTAAATTCTAAGAGGGAAGTTGTGTTTTAAAATAGGGGAAGTTTTGTAATTTATGAGAATGGTTTTTTTCCCCTAGTAGCAGTGGTTACATAACTACCACTATAGTTAAGAGTGGTTTTGTCACCATTATTTTGCCTTCTAAATTTGGCTTCCATGATTCATTGCTTGACATATTTTTCATTATTATTATTATTATTATCATGTTTCTTACTTTTTCCACCCCATGTAACCTACAATTGGGCCCATCTCACTCCCTTTTATATTTTTAATAATCTTGAATTTGTCCTAACTTCAACTCCCAATTCAACTCAATTAAACTCCCAATTTAACTTAGTTAAAATATTTCATGCAAGATCCATTACTCTTTTAAAAATAAGCTAATTTTGGATTGATTTTAGATCCAAAAATTTGCATTATATCTTAATATTTTTGAAGCCTTTAAACCACAACCTGCTACAATTTCTTTGATTGCTTTTGTGTTTAACTACATAGTTATATATAGGGAGAGCAATTATTCATATAACCTAGTCTTTACAAATGGTGTCTTCAACCAACCATAGTCAGTTGTTCCTTGTTTGGAGTTATGTATATTTTAATATTCTATAATTTATGATATTTATTTATTCACCTTAATTTTTAGAGAGTTCTTGACATCTTCTTTTAAGAAAAAGGAGCCAACATACTTAAGGCCATAGTACAACAAATATCTTACCTTCAACTGGTATATATCAAGACCAAGTTAGAGGTTATTAAATTATATTTATTTATTCAATAGATAATAATAAATTAGTATTCATTTTATATTATCTTGAATAATTATTTTTTAAAGAGCAAGTTTTGATAGGAAAAATAATTATTCTCTCTCATGTCCTTGCATTAATATAATAGTTATTTCCTTTGCTTGCTTGCACTTATTCAATATATTATTTCATAATAAAATATTGAATTTAAACCTTAGGTGAATGTTAAAAATTAGATCATACATTTAAAACCTTTTAAATAATTAGTTTTTAAGTTTTGAAACAATTTTTTTTATTCTAATATAAGTAACTAGTGACTAGAAAAAACCTTAGACAAACCTAGGTGAATAAGAAGTGCCATTGAGATTATGATTTTAATTACTTGAATCAATTGAGTATGTTATTTAATTCATTTTATCATAAAAATAATAACTGAAATAATTCATTTCCATTTCAAATACATTGTTCATAACTAGCATCCAATACCTAGGAAGATTAAAACTTGTTCTTGGCTTATTTAGGTGAGAAAAAACTCTAGGAACCTCATAGTATTTTCTATTTGGAGTTTGTTATTTTTTTAAAATCATTTTAATGTTAATAGAACATATTTTTTATATTAGATACATTGAAATATCAATTAAAAAATACAAAAATAACTTCATATATCTTGCCTCTAGAAAGGTTAAAACTCAACATTTGCATAGCTAGAATAGATCTCTCTCTCTCTCTCTCTCTCTCTCTCTCACACACACACACACACACACACACACACACACACACACACACACACACACACACACACACACACACACACACACACACACACACACACACACACACACACACACACACACACACACACACACACACATTTTATATGAATTAAAAAGAATTTAAAAAATATAAAAATACTTTTTTTATTATTTAATTTGATTTTAATTATTTCTCTCTAATTTTAGTTATTTAATTTCAACAAGGGGTCAGGTTTTCTTGAATCCCAAGATTAAGGAAGAAATTGATCTTTCCTTTGAAAATCTACACACCAAGGTGGCCATCCAAAAAATGATGTGTTTGGAAATTGCAGATGAATTTGAAAAATTAAAATGTCTTCTACATCAAGAAACCTCTGATTTGAGCCTTATCAAGGAGAATGTCAGTACAGATGAGTTTACTCCCCATGGATATAGGACCACTCACATAGGTGGAGTGGAAGAAAACTATAAGGAAACCATGCGAGGGAGGGAGAAAGCTAAGACTGATGGTATAAAGCAAAATAATATAAATGGGGAGAAAGAATAGGCTATTGGGAACCCCACGAGAGGGAAGAGTAATAAAGTGGATAGCACTAAAAATAAAAAATGGTCTATTACTCTGAGTCAGACTAGTTGGTCTCGTTCAGTTTAGTATTTTAGTATGTTATGGGTTTTTTTGTTGAATCTTAGTGTTTTTTAGGCTGAAGGTGGTTTATCCCATCAGGTAATAGGTGTTATTCTATTTTGTTCTACTGATATATCATGCTTATCTTCTCCTTGCTTTTGTAAGTGTATGGGACCCATCAACATGTTTCTTTAACCTATCTAATTAAAAAAATAATTTCAATAAGTAATTAGTTTCCATTTTAGTCTAACATTCACAATGCAAATAAAAATAATAAAACATTATTAAAGGCCTTGTCCAATAATACAAGTAAAACAAAGCCTTGATTCTGTTGGGGATCAACCAACAATAGATTACACTTGTGAAAGCAATAAACGCGGAAATAAATCAGATAGACAAGTAACTAGAATGATAAACAACAAGAACACAAGATACAAGAAACCACCCTGAAAACTTGTATTAACAAACTCTTTACAAAAGGAATACAATTGAAGAAACTTATTTCTTCCACACCTCTCCTAGATGTATAGATCTCTCACTAGATCTTTATTCCTTAAGAGCTCTCTCTCTCTCAAGAACAATCAACTCCAACAAACCTGGATTGATTCAATTCTATACTGTTCTTCAACATACCAATTCTACAATGATTCACCCAAAGCTAAGAAGATCTAATTCTACATATAGAATTAGGAGACTTGAGCATGCACTTACAACAAACAGTTAAGCCTCTTGAACAAGGGCTCTAAAAATAATATTACTAATAATAGAGATGCGAGATTAAGACTACAACTTAAACTCATCATGCAAACACTCGCTTCTGTCCTCAAAAATAGCTTCCTAGACGCACAAGTAACCGACGTCGGTTCCTGCTGCTTGCTTGTGACTGCCGCTGGCCGACCCACTGCCGACGTCGGTGCCTCTGCAACTGCACCTGACCAACGTCGGTCACTCCTGACCGATGTCGGTGTCTGTGTAGACCCAAACCTATTAAAGTATGCTCCTTGGTGAAGATTTTAGCTCCACACCCTAACAATCTCCCACTTGGAGATAAACGGCTGCACCAGTACCTATACAACAACATCTTCTAGCTCCTCCATCTTCAACTCAATCATGAAGACCAACAAAAGTTGAATGAAGATTCAACTTCTCCTTTGTAACTAGCTTGGTTAACATATCAGCAGGATTCCTATCCATATGGATCTTCTCCAGCTTCAACTCACCATCTTCCAATACCTGTCATATGAAGTGATACCTTAGCTGTATGTGCTTTGTTCTTGAATGAAAGGCTGAATTCTTAGCCAAATGGATTGAACTCTGACTGTCACTATACAATCTGCAACTCTCATGCTCCCTACCAAGCTCATCCATGAACCGTGTCATCCATATCATCTCTTTACTAGCCTCTGTGGCTGCAATATACTCTGCTTCTATAGTTGACAAGGCAACAACCTTCTGCAACTTAGATATCCAGCTAACCACCGTTCCACCTACAATGAAAACATAACCTGTAGTGCTCCTCCTGCCATCCAAATCACCTACCATATCTGAATCTACATAACCATGTAGAGAAGTATCTGAACGTCCATAGCACAAGTGCCTACTGCTGGTTCCTCTCAGATATCTAAGGATCCACTGAACTGCTTTCTAATGTTCCTTACCTTGATTGGCCATATACTTACTTACAACTCCCACTGGTTGGGAAATATCCGGTCTAGTACACACCATTGCATACATCAAACTCCCTACTGTAGAAGAATATGGAACCTTACTCATGTACTCTACCTCATCATATGAATTAGGACATTATTCTTTACTCAACTTAAAATGTCTAGCCAAAGGTGTGCTTACCGGTTTAGCATCCTGCATATTGAACCATTTCAACACCTTGTCCACATAATCTTCTTGAGACAATATCAACCTGTGATTTTTCCTGTCTCTCTTAATGCTCATGCCAAGGATTTTATTTGCTGCTCCCAAATCCTTCATAGCAAATGTTTGAGCTAATTTCACTTTAAGCTCAGAGATATCCTGCATGTGAGATCCTGCAACCAGCATATCATCTACATACAATAATAGAATAATATATCTACCATTATCAAATCTCTTGAAATACATGCAATGGTTAGATTGACACCTACTGTAGCCATGCTCAGTCATAAACCTATCAAATTTTAAATACCATTGCCTAGGAGCTTGCTTGAGGCCATACAAGCTTTTCTTCAATCTGCACACTAACTTCTCCTTACCCTTGACCTCGAATCCTTCTGGCTGTTCCATATATATTTCCTCATCCAAATCTCCATGAAGAAATGCTGTCTTAACATCTAGCTGCTCAAGATGCAAATCCTCAAAAGCAACCAAAGACAATACAACCCTTATAGAAGTCATTTTAACAACAAGAGAAAAAATCTCACCAAAGTCAATACCTGGCTTTTGTGCAAATCTTTTTACCACCAATCTGGCCTTATATCTCATCTGTCCATTCTCACCTTCTTTCAACCTATAGGTCCATCTGTTCTTGAGTGTTCTCTTACCTACTGGCAATTCAACCAAATCCCATGTTTGGTTCTCTCTTAAGGACTCCAACTCCTCAACCATGCCACACTCCCACTGACTCTTAGACTCCACCTGTATTGCTTCTTCAAAACTCTCTAGTTCTCCACCATCAGTTAGCAATAAATATAATAAAGAAGGAAAATATCTAATTGGAGGCTTACTCACCCTTTCTGACCTCCTAATGGGTGTCTGAGACTCGTTCACAACACGCTATCCACCCAAGTTCTCTGACAATGACCAACCTCGGTCACCTCCAGACCTGTTACTGGCCAACGTCGGTTCTGTCTGACTGACCTCGATGTCTATCCTGCTGACGTCAGTCTCTGTATGGCTGACGCCAGTTTCTGTACTACTGATGCCGGTCCCTACTCTACCGACGTCAGTCTCTGTGTTTTCCTACAAGTGATTATTTCTTTTTCCCGTGAGCTCATATTGGACCTTCACCTCATCCACTTCACCATTGCTTTGCTCAGATTGATTCAGCTTCCTTAACTGATCACAATACATCACTCTTTCATTAAAAACAACATCACGACTCCTAATTACCTTGTTAGTTTCTAGATTCCACAATCTGTAACCAAAATCATCTGAGCCATAGCCAATAAATGTGCACCTCATAGACTTAGCATCAAGCTTCTTTCTATTTTCTTTATCTATGTGTACAAAGGCTTCACAACCAAAAACTTTGAGATATGAGAGATCAACCTTTTTACCTATCCATGGCTCTTTTAGAATACCACCATCCAGAGCTGTAGAGGGTCCTCTGTTAATCAGGTATACTACAGTGTCAATAGCTTGTGCCCAAAACTATAAGGGCAAACTGGCATGCAATCTCATACATCTTGCACACTCCATTATTGTCCTGTTCATCCTTTCAGCAATTCCATTCTGCTGAGGTGTCCTTGGAACTATCCTTTGCCTATGGATTCCATGCATATAACAATAATCTCTGAACTTATAAATGCAGAACTCACTGCCATTGTCAGATCTCAAGCACTTCAATCTTTTACCTGTTTCATTCTCAACCATAGCTTTCCAAATCTTAAAAGTCTCAAATACATCAGATTTTCTCCTAATACAATAGATCCATACCTTCCTTGTAGCATCATCTATGAAAGATACATAGTACTGTGATCCTCCAATGGAAGCAACCTGAGCTGGTCCCCACACGTCTGTGTGAACAAGCTGCAACTTATGCCTCTTCTTAGTAGACCCAGTCTTGAGAAAACTAACCCTTTTTTGTTTTCCAAATACACAGTGCTCACAAAACTCTAGATATATGCCTTTTAAATCTGAAAGCATACCTTTGGACTTAAGAATTGACATCCCCTTCTCACTCATGTGGCCAAGCCTTGAGTGCCACAATTTAGCATCCACATCTGAAGTAGATAATACAGAAGGAGATTTGTTAGTAACACAATTACACAAATAGAGAGTACCTTCTCTCTTACCTCTTGCCATAACAAGTGCACCCTTGGTCACCTTCCAAGATTTTGCTGTGAGAGTTACTGTACAACCCTCATCCCCTAACTTTCCTGCAAAAATCAAATTTCTCTTCAAGCTAGGAACATGCATCACATCTCTCAACACCCATGTATTGCTATTCTGCATCTTCAACTGCACTTTACCTTTGCCAATTATTTTACAGGGCTCATCATCCCCTAGATACACTATTCCAAAATCTCCATGGATATAGTCACTAAAATATTCCCTGTAAGGGGTAGCATGAAAAGATGCACCAGAATCTAACACCCAAGATTCTATATTATTATGCAGAGAGAAAATTAAAGCATCTTGTGCAATACTTGCAACCTTGGCTTCTTCCTTTCCTTTGTGCTGATTGTCCTCAGGCTTTGACCAATAATCTCTGCTTATGTGCCCCATCTTTCCACAATTCCAACATTGTGGCCTTCTGCCATTTCTAGATTTAGATCTGCCTTTCCCCTTAGATTTGGATCTTGATCTATCTTTCTTGCTCTTCTCTTTCTGCCTCCCCCTGCTCTCAAAACTTAAAGCGTTCCCAGATGTCTCTTCTGTGCTTTTCCTGTGAATTTCCTCATTCAAGATAACACTAACAACATCCTCTACTTTCAAAATATTTGATGCAGATGTAGTATTACTTACTGCCATTACTAAGCCATGCCAGCTTTCAGGCAAAGAACATAATATTAAAAGAGATTTTATTTCATCATCAAACACTATGTTGACTGAACTTAATTGATTCACAATTCCATTGAAATCATTCAGATGAGTAGAAATAGATCCACCTTCATTCATATGCAAATTAAATAACTGCTTCATAAGATATACCTTATTAGAAGCTGAGGGTTTTTCATACAAATTTGCTAACGTAGTCATCAACTCTACCGTAGACTTTGCCTGTGATAAATTAGATATCACAGTGGATGCTAGACTCAGTCTTATAGACCCTAGAGCCTTTCTATCAAGAACTTCCCATTCTTCATCCTCCATGTCTTTGGGCTTCTTTGCAACCCCACCTAACGGTAAGTAGAGATCTTTCTGATACAGATAATCCTCTATCTGCATTCTCCAATGTTGGTAATTTTTGCCATTAAACTTTTCCATTCTCAATTTACTTTCATCTGCCATTGCTTCTCCCACTCAAACAGAAATCCCTGCAGAGACCCCTGTGAGAACCTGTAATCAATACGCACTATACAGATCTGAACCGCCTGTTAGTGAACCTGAGCTCTGATACCACTTGTTGGTATCAGCTCTTGAACCTACAACCAAGGCTCTGATACCACTTATTGGGGATCAACCAACAATAGATTACACTTGTGAAAGCAATAAACGCGAAAATAAATCAGATAGACAAGTAACTAGAATGATAAACATCAAGAACATGAGATACAAGAAACCAACCTAAAAAATTATATTAACAAACTCTTTACAAAAGGAATACAATTGAAGAAACTTCTTTCTTCCACACCTCTCCTAGATGTATAGATCTCTCACTAGATCTTTATTCCTCAAGAGCTCTCTCTCTCAAGAACAATCAACTCCAACAAACCTGGATTGATTCAATTCTATACTGTTCTTTAACATACCAATTCTACAATGATTCACCCAAAGCTAAGAAGATCTAATTCTACATATAGAATTAGGAGACTTGAGCATGCACTTACAACAAACAGTTAAGCCTCTTGAACAAGGGCTCAAAAAATAATATTACTAATAATAGAGACACGAGCTTAAGACTACAACTTAAACTCATCATGCAAACACTCGCTTCTATCCTCGGAAATAGCTTCCTAGACACACATGTAACCGATGTCAGTTCCTGCTGCTTGCCTGTGACCACCGCCGGCTGACCCACTACCAACGTCAGTGCCTCTGCAACTGCACCTAACCGACGTCAGTTGCTCCTGATCGATGCCAGTGTCTGTGTAGACCCGAACCTGTTAAAGTATGCTCCTTGGTGAAGCTTTTAGCTCCACACCCTAATAGATTCTAAAAGCATAGTAAGTCATCACATAATAATATAAATAAGATCATATATATACACATTGATTAATCCCTCTTGCATGACACTTCCCAAAACACCTAGTCTTATTAGAGAAGGTATTTTCCCTATGGTTAAAGAACCCAATCCCATAGTTGGCATACAATATGATATTCATATTGAGCTTAAGAGAGACTTATTATATTCCACCCCAGTCCCCTACCTTATTTTTACTATCTCAACACCTTATAGGAATAAAAATGAAATCATGATACAATTATCATTTTCCTCCCTTTGAACATACGTCATCATCACAATGTTATCTAGGCCTAGTTTAGCATTCTCACCTCCTTCTTCTCTTTAGGTTTATCCTTATCCTATATCATTCACATTCATGTATGATATTGAATGGGCATAGCCAACTCAATAGAGTGGATCTCATCCCACAAATCATTCATCCTAATCTCCCTCATTTCCTTAGCCTAGCATCAACTAAGATCTTTGCCTCCTCATAATCTCAGAGACCAAAACACCCTAGAGATCTATTTATATACAGCTTGATGCTCTCCATGAGCACCATTACATTATTGAGTTATTTTATATCCATGATGAGAACCCTTTTCCACTGCCCATTATAGATACCATTCTACATAAAAATCAACCCAGTTCATAGTCCATCCATTATGTCGGCTATCTCAATTTAGGCTTGGAGAGTCAAATGCATAGTTTTTTTAAGCATAAGATATACTGAGGTGGGGGGAGTGAATTAGTATATCATATATCTTATAGATATTTTACTTAATCAAACTCCACTTAACCATAAATTCAAGATACACAATAAAACTAAAATAATATGCACCACACGAGAGAGAGAGAGAGAGAGAGAGAGAGAGAGAGAGAGAGAGAGAGAGAGAGAGAGAGAGAGAGAGAGAGAGAGAGAGAGAGAGAGAGAGAGAGAGAGACCATATGTTTATGTGGAAACCCAAAGTGGGAAAAACCATATCGAACAATCTCAAGTATATGAATGAGCACCAAATCAAATTATAAAGTTTGTAAGAACCTTTTAGGAGCACCAAATCAAATTATAAAGTTTGTAAGAACCTTTTAGGAGCACCAACCCCTTTTTCGAGCACCAACATAAGAACTATTTGTAAGCACCAACCCCTCTTGTGTATAAAACACAACTATCTCTTAATGTTGCTTTCTCAAAAAAAGATATAACTCTAAAATATCTCTTTCTATTCTCTCCTCTTTTCTTATATAAAACAATTACAAACCATGTACTCTCTTGCATATTATAAATAACTTCCCATGCCTTTATTTATAGCTTTTCAAATGACCTTTGGCATTAATCCTTTGTGAATCTTCACTCCTCATGGAAAATGGATCCAAACTTACATGACCCTTTGAATCCTTGTATTTGAAAAGTCACATGGTGACCCTTCATAAGCAAATGCATCCTTTCCTCTTTTGTCTTTATCTTAGTGACCTTTTGAGTTCCTTAAGGTGACTCTTCATGGAAAAATGTGCCATACCCTCTTTTATCTTCACTTGGTGACTCTTACAATTCTTCAAGATGACTCTTCATGGGAAAAAGTGTCCCATTCCTCTTTTGTCTTTATCCCATGACTCTTTGACTTCTCCATGGGTTCTATTTTGACTTTTATGCAACCAAAAATATATTCATTAATATTAAATAGATATCAACACATTTTAGACAAAAAATGAACATTAAAAACACCTTTAGAGAATAAATGATATGGGGCCTTTATCACCAATACTAGACCTTTGACATCAATGACAATATTTCCAACAAGTTGAGTGTTTTTTATTTGTATGTACACAAATTTATGAACTTGATGTGAAGGAATTATATCCTTTGCATTTTACTTTTATTATTCTTCTCTTTTCTCTCTTCTTCATTTTCTCTCCTCCAATTTATTTTGTGGGTATTCATATACACCTATAATATGTCTAGATAAGACATAGGTGGATCTATTAGGATAGAGGGTGATAGGATAAACTAACTCAACTCTAGTGATCCATCATTATTGAGTTGGAATAACCCAAAATTTATCACCAATTTAGATTACCAATTCTATGTTTAATCTCATCTTAACACCCAAACCAAGAAGGGGGTATTTATTCAAGAGATATGGGACATATCTTAAACTATGAGTAACTACCTTGAATCCAACACTATGAACCTCAATAGGGTGCATGGTTAATCCTCACATGAATAATAGGTAGTAAATTATTCTACAAATCCCAAATGTGGAAAGTGTTTCTAAATATGATCATTATCTAAGAAAGATCTACCACTTAAAAGA
This sequence comes from Torreya grandis, assembly GCA_037957365.1. Lineage (NCBI taxonomy): Eukaryota > Viridiplantae > Streptophyta > Pinopsida > Cupressales > Taxaceae > Torreya > Torreya grandis. The sequence goes on along the minus strand of JARHVA010001283.1, from coordinate 422,439 downwards.
TGAGGTATATTGTATACAAGTGGCTTCACATTCCCTTAGTAGGAGCCAAGATGACTCCAACCCACCAGTATAAACTATAACCACTACCCCTAAGGGTCACACTCTAAACCAACCTATTCAAGCTAGCCTACCTCACACCACTACTCCTCTTACCACCAACCCAAACCAACTCATCAACAACCTAGTAGGTCAAATTCAAGACCTAGAGAGAAACCAACAAGCTATGGGTCAAGGGATGATCCCAAATTTCATTACATAAGCTCATCATTATTATTCTCTCATATAAATGATAACTCATCAAATTCCATAACAATGAGCTCACACACTTTTTCCATAATAGGAACATTCACCCCTGCCAAGCCATGCCTCTCACTAACCCATTGGTGACATCTTTACTCATGGGGTACCCAATCTAGATGCATATAAAGTCCATTCATCTAATCAAATCCTTACTTGAACCCTAATGGGGATTGTATAGACCTATTATTCACATTTTTAGAATGAGGTAGTGGTTAACAATTCACCATTATTCACACCTTTGACTTATGTGCTTCCCATGTACACTCCTCCATAGAAAAGCTACATCCCACCTTACACATCCTCATGCTAATGCAAACTACATATCTTCTACCACAAAAAACCACCAATCCTCCTACATCTAACAATATTCCTCCTTACTTTCATATGTATTACAAATATACTCAATTAGATAACTATTTTTGGCTTATTCCACTCCAACTTATCAATCTTTTGTTATCCCTCCTAGTGGTAACCAAACTAACCCATATGTGATCCCACTTTTCCACTCTAGTCCTACTATGATAATAATAGACTTTAGTAACATTTGAACTTACACTGAGTATCTTAAAGAGCCTTTTTATCTCAACATATGAGGTTTTATTCTTCTTTATCCCCTAATTAACCTTCCCAAGTTCAAAGGGGAAGGATATCCCATTCCATATGTCAAATCTTACGCTATGGTTGTTAGGGAACACCTACCATGGGATGGGGTGGTTACCAAAAAATTCCCTAAAAACCTAGAGGGAATAACACTTGACTATTATTACTACCTCCATGAGGTGTTTATACATTATTTTAAATAACTCATGGATGTGTTTTTCAACTATTTTGATATGAAAAAAATCCTAAAGACTGACATACAAGAGTTATTACACATCAAATAAGAACATAGTGAGTTAGCTCCCCATTTCATCATGAGATGGTAGCATGTCATTTATTCCTTTTTTAGTACACCCAACATGGATTAACTAAAATTATGTGACCTCTTCCTCCACTCCCTTAATAAGTAGATGAGGGAAGATGCTTATAAATTCCTATATTGATCCTATATGGAAGCTCTTAAGAGTGTATTATGGATTGACTAGGTGGTCATTAATAGTGGTCAGTGAAATTATATGACCAATATACACATTATCACCCCAAACTAAATAATGGGGGATTTTGAAATGCAATTCTAAAAAATAAAAATAATTAAGGTCTAAGATCCTTAATCAAAACATGATTATAATCAACCCAAAAAAAAAAATCTAAACCTTTGAGTAGCAATCAATATTATATCATGATCAATGCTAATGCCACTAATAATACAAGTTCTAGGGTTTAAAATCCAAATGATTCCATTTATTCCATTAACTTCAACCAACCATGACCACTTAACATGCAAAACCAAAACCATAATCAAAATCAATATCAACATGTTGAGTAATTCCCCCAGTTTCATAACCAAACCTATTATGAAAGAAATAAACTAACAATATTTGGTCAATAGGGGCATAACATGAAGCCTAAAGAATATTATCCCAATGTTTATTGACTCTTCTACAAATTTATTAGTCATAATAATTAAAACTATAGGGATACAATAAATTTATCTAAAGACTCCCAGAATATCAAAGGCAAATATTTTTTGATATGTTCCTATGGAATATTGGTATAAACCCTTAAACCCATCAAAATGGCCCTATCACCGTATAAAATTATAATACCCAATTATAACAAAATTGTTTTCCTAACCATCAAGCACGTGTTATCCAAAATCAACATCAGGTTATCTACCAAAACCACTTGATTCATTATAATTATCCCACAATAGCATGCACTCATGATGCTAAAGCTCCACCTCTAAAACTGGTAACATTGATGTTGCTCCTTAGTTAGGAGTAGAAGGAAAAAATAGAATCATAACATTCAAGAAGTTATAATTTGAATAAGAGGAAAATACCATTACTTGCACCCAAGAGTATCATTATATGACTCTTCATCCCTCATACATTTTGGAAATTGAGTCTATTCCTAAACACATGGAAAAGTATAACTTGATCTCAAATCTAACCAAGACGTTCTCCCACATTTTATTCATTGATTTACTTAAGAACTCTTCTACCTATTGGTTATATCAGCTTGATGTCATAGGAATAGGTCATTTATCTAATGTTATTCCTCTTCCATAAACTTGGACTAACCATATTAATCTAAATATGTTTCCACCGAGTCAAGAGTATCAAGATGTTGGCTATCTATTTAATTTGTGTAGTCTTAATCCTAAATATGAGAGGGTAAGGAAGGAAGATTTATCCTTGTTCTTAAAATTTTGGATTTACAACAATTATGTGAAGATATCCATGGTCAATTATAGATTGGTCATTAATATTATCCCCTTTTACTTCCTACAAAAGCTTAGTTATATGGAAATTAGATATTTTACAATGCATAACACCCTATAAGGATATGATAACCTAAAAGATACTCCATAGGGACCATTATACTTCTAGTCAATCTTGGCACCAAGATGGTACTAATCAATTTGTATTCCATAGTAAAACATATAAACTATAATATGATCTTGGGAAGACCTCTTAAAAATAGTATGACAACTATCCCTTCAACCTTTTTTTAACAAATTTGGCGCCTACACCTAGAAAGGTATTCATAGCCTAAAGGATTCCTAAACCTTTTTATATGCTATAATAAACCATGCATAATTATCTTGTGTTGCACATGAATTACCATCTACATACCAATGTGGTCACTAGACCCCCATAGTTGGTTGATGTTACTAAAATTGTGAACCCCAAAGAGGTTATCTTAAAGAAAGAGGTTGAAAAACCCTAAAATATTTTAAAAGATAAGTCAAAAGAGAAGGATGTAGTGATGGATGAAAATATTGATAATCTAGAATCAATCATTAGTTTGATAATTTATACCCTATCTATAACTGAGATCATCAATCTCTTAGAGAAAGACACACCACTCATCTTTCATTTAACCCATGAGGTGTAGGGACCTATGATTTATCTAAGTCTCAAAGCCAACAAACCCAATAGGGGTTATCTAGTTTACCTAACATTTGCATGATAGATATGTTAGAGAATGAATAAGGCCCCATTCATAACAACCATCCCAATGGCTACTATTGAGAAGTGTTGTCATTGATGTAAGGTGAAGGACAGAGAGTGAATTTGGAGGTAACCTAATGATTCTTCTATTGGTAGATGTCAAGGTTGATTAAAGAAAAGTCAAGGTTCAAATGAAAAAGAGAATTTGAAGGTAACATAATAGTTTTTATATTGGTTGATGTCAATATTATTTTAGTGGTGTGAGAGTGTTGTCTGATGAGTGCTCTTATTTTATAACATTGAGGTAAGCATGTTTGAGTACTAATCCCTGAGTATAAGGTGTCTTGAGAAGCCTAGTCATAACCAACATAGTCATATCATGAGAATGTGCATAGGTATGACATCATTTTAGGAGCATATAAGGTATGTGATTAAGGTGTAGAATCATCAAGGAGTGTTTTAAGGTTAGTTGTCATGTTTTAAGTGCTTGAGAAGACTAGTCATGGCATGTAAAGTCTTAATGAGAAGGTTTGAGCATGATGTATTGGTGAGATGGATTGAAAAAGGCATAAGAGGATGTATGGGGTTTCTTGAACATGTATTTGAGGCATTTTATCACTTATGAGAGTTTCAAGGTGAACCTATAGGGGTAGGACCTTCAGACCTAGTCTACACCTAAACTAACTCTAGACCCTACCTGGCCTAATTAAGAATCATGATCTATTATCAAGGATTATGAATAATTTATAGTAGTGTTTAATCATAAGAGAGTTTTCTTGAGTATGTGAGTGAGTTTGAGAGTATATGAAAAGTGGCATGAAGGTTAGTTTTAAGGCCTAATGTGGTTTGCAAGTGAAGGTCTAAGAGAGCAAAGAGAGAGAGAGAGTATGACTTAATGGGGTATGAGGTTATATTTCCAAGGAAATTATTGAAAGATGAGTGTTTTTATATTATTATTATTTTTTAAGCATTTTCAAAAAGTCTTAGGTCATGTTTTATAATAAAATGCATGAAAAGTGGTTTTGAGGTTTCTCGAGTACACAAAATAAAGGCATACACACTTGAAAAGGAATTTTAGGTTTTCATTGGCGCATGTAACCTCTACATGGGAACCTAAGATATTAAGGATAGATTGGGAATGGTCTTATAAAATATCTCTAGGCATTAGTTTTATAAATGAGGAGCAATCCTTTATGACAGTCGTTAACACCAAAAATAATGTTAACTCTCTCTAAAACCCTAACAATGACCTGCTATGAAAAATATTATAAAAAATTGCTTAAAATGGTATAAAATTACTACAAAAAATATTTTATATTGTATTAAACTCTCCCAGGCACCTCTAGGTGTGATTGAGTTATCAGGTGTGTGAGTCGACCTTATAAGAAAGTACTAATTTCTTGAATATTTATTGTAGAAATCAAAGTTGACCAAGTTAAATTAGGAAAATCATTAGATGGAGAATTTTTATACTTTTATTTTACATCCATTATGGTTTTTGGATAATTTATATCTCTCAGGTATGCTAAATTAGTCATCCAAGTTAGCCATTTGCTAACAGGCCTAAGGGTGAAAATAATGAGAAATGCAGGCAATAATGAGAATATAATTAGGGATGTGTTAAGATGAAATAGTGATGGAACCAAGTGAATATATGTGTTTTAAATTAATTTTAAGAAATTCTCATGTTTTTTATAAGTGTTGAAGATAATGTTTATAGTGAAAAAGTTGCTCAAAAGTTGATCTGTCTGGTTCAAATGTGACAGTGAGATACAAGGTTATAAGATTGGTCTACAAGATCAATATTTACATTTTAAAATATTATATTTATATATAATAATTGTAAAATTATCTTATAATATAATCTACATACATTATAATTATCTATAAATTATCATATAAGTGATTGAAGGTCATTATCACTATGACTTTGCTTTAAGGCAAACTAGCAGTTTTGGGTAAGTAAGTTGCAGTGATGAGTTTCAAACTCTATGCCATGAGATGAAGTATATATGTATATAGTGTTTTTTTGGTAAATTTATGCGATATAAATTATTTTATTAAGATTTTATGCTTAGTAAAAGTGGTTTAAATGTTTAATATAAAATGGATTGTCTAGTTTTGGTTTGACTGTGTAGTGAGTTTAAAAGATTGGTCTACACGACTAATATTTGACATTAGGAATTGTTATTTTTGTATTTTAAATTGGTATATATTTTTAAAATTATGTTTTTAAATCATTATTATTCATGGTAAGTGTTATTTCAAGTTTTTAATATCAACTTGTTCATGATTGGGTTTTGGAGTGTTTTGGTAGTTCTGAGTGGGCTATTTACAGATAAGTGTTTGGGTACTTTTTCCTTGAGTTGTGAAGTATAAAACATATGGTTATTTTTTTAAGGTCATAAATTTTTTATTCATGTGATTTATTTTCATAATTATGTGACTAGATTATGGATTTTTTTTAGTTTTGTCTGATAGACTTTCTATAGGTTCATAGGTCTAATTATGAACAGTACTAATGGGGTACTTCAAGTGGTGGTTGCCTCTAAAAAGTGTTATATATAATATATGAGATTAAAATGTGTATATTTTAGTTTAATATAATATTTTAATATCATGTGAGTAGTTTTAATGTGTTCCAAGAAAATCATAGGGTAGCGTGTGCTAATGAAGGTTTAATTGAATCAAGTCTCCTCAAGGCCTAAAAGAGGTTTAGGTATTTAAAGTTGTGGATGACATTGAAATGATTAATTAATTTATTAAATGTGTTAGATGACCAATTTAAATTATAATATGAGTGTGCATGTATGTATGGCCAACCAAAAATGATATGATCAAGAGGATTCTATAAATACAAGGTAGTTTTAGGCCTATTTATGTGTGTAGAGAGCAAGCAAATAAAGAGTGTATTGGTAAAAAGGAAGTATTTTAGACCATATGAAGAGCATATAAAAAATATTATTAATATTTTACATAGGTTATATTTATGAAAATCAAGATCATATGACCTAATCAATTCAAGAAGAGGACTAGTTGGGTGAAGAAGCCTAGAAGGAAATTTGAGAGGAATAAGAAGGTGAAGAGTTCAAGATGTGGTCATCATTAGTTAGTTGAGAAAAAAGGTTTTTTGAAGGTGATAAAATAAATTAGGTGGATGAGTTGGTGTTGAGTCATCTAGGTGGTTATTTTCTCCTTGGAAGTTAGAGCTTGTTAAAGCTTAGCTAGGTTAGTACTTAGCTAGTTGGGGTTGGTGCTCCATGTGAAGTTGGTGCTTCGCTAAAATCGGTGTTTGTCTTATAGGAATATAGTCCATTTATAGATATCAGTTGTTTTTCTTCCCCTTAAGGTCTTACCACATATGTGATGTGTTTATGATTATGTGGATAGGTGTTTATGCTTACTAGATCTATATGCTTGCTTGAATGGTTCATGATTGATTAAGTAGAATTTATAAGAATTTTTTTTGAAGATTGATTCACCCCCCTCTCAGTCATATTGATTCCAATATTTTTTATCAGAGCATGTAATTTAAATGAGGACTAATAGCCTAAAGGATATTTTAGAATCAAGGATGGCTAGTTAGCAAGCTCAAGGTGGTTTCTCTACAAGGATGTATTCTTCAATAGGACTACTTATGCTTTTTAGAGCATCAGAATGAGGACATATCTAATGTCAACAGGCCATGACATATAGAAGTTAGTTGTAGATGGATACACTACACCTCTTACACCACCAATTGATGCAAAAGTTAAGAAATAAATTGAGAACAATTCCAAGGTAATAAATACCATTCTATGTGACCTATCAGAGGTAGAGTTTATGAAGGTAATGCACTATGAGTTAGCCAAGGTGATATGGGACATATTGAAGACTATCTATGAAAGAGACAAAAAGGCAAAAATGGCCAAGTTGTAAACCCACTAGAGATAGTTTTAAAGTCTTAAGACGAATGAAGATGAAACCATTGCATCTTATTTGTTGAAGGTTAATGAAGTTTTCAATGTCATTAGAGGATTAGGAGAAGTGAAATAGTCTATAGTTTTTCAAAAGGTATTGAGATCACTAACTCTTAAGTTTGATTCTAAGGTATCTATAGTAGTAGAGATGAAATATTTATAAAAACTTGAAATGGATGGGCTTCATGGCATCTTGATTGCTTATGAGATGAAAACAAATGAAGGAAAGCCTCCCAAGAAGGAAGCAACATTTAAAGCTAGGAAGTCAAAATCTAAGAAGGTAAAAGATGAGGAATGATAAGATGTTGATGATGGTCAACTAATAGCCATGCTCATAGGGAAATCAAGGTTTGTCTTTGGTAAGTACAAGGAGAAGTTTCTCTTAAAATGTTTCAACTATGGTAATATTGGTCACTTTATAACTAAGTCTCCTAACAAGGATAAGACTGAGCATGATGAATAACATGATGAACATCATGGAGATTATAATAAGGTCTATAAGCAACAAAAAAACAAGAAATATTTTTGGAAGTATGAAGGTAAGAAAGGGTCATTTAAGAACAATTGAAGTTTCTATACCAAAGAGGATAATAAATCATCTGATATAAGTGACACATGAAAATATAAGAGTGATGATGATAGTAAGGAACATGAACATCACAACAATGAAGCCTTATTCATGGATATAGAGATAGACAATGAGGGTTGATCAACAGGAAAAGACCTTATGGATGATGAAGAACTATATGAATTAAACCTTGAGGAAAAATTGGTGAGTGATCTAGATGAGTTGAAGTTTTAAAGAAGAAAGAATCACAAACTAAGATCATTAGTTAAGGACTATGAGGAGTAGATTGGTTTGTTTGAAGAAAGACTGAGTAACACATATAAAAATTATGATAATATCATAAATCATATTGAAGTATAGATGGAGATAGTCACTGCTAGCTTGAAATATAAATAAGAAGAATGCACGAGATATGGAACTAAAATGGAATCCTTGAAAACTAAGTTTGATCATGCAACTATCAATTTGAATATCTTTTTGAATTTTTAAAAGAGTAATAATTCTCTAGATGACATCTTGAGTAGTAAAAAATATGCAAGTGATAAAATAGGTCTTGGTCTCAAAGAATACCAAAAGGAGAAAAGGCAAGTTAAGGAAAAGGATAGTAAAGATAAGAAAGTCAAAAGGAAAAGACCAATCAGATAGCCTAATGTTATGAGGTAGGATAATTAGTTCAATGGTTACTATTTTGCATTCAATAAATTTGGTCATAGATAAAGAGAGTGTAGAATAACCTATAATAATGAATATGCATGGGATTATGAAAGGAATCATTAGTCAAGAGGTATGTATAAGGTTATTAGCTATAACTATCATAATGTAAATCACATTGTAATTTTTTGTCCTAATAAAGGTAGAAGGCCATAAATTCAAAACAAGAGATTTTAAGTCCCTAGAATGAAAGAGAGAAGCCTATTAAATGTGTGAAAACCAAAGATAGTAAATGTGAGTATTGATTAGTCTACAATCCCAAGTGGAGTGCTTGTTGTGGTAGAGCATACTTTAGATGTGAAATCAAGTCAAGAATGTCCATTATCAACTCATATTATTAATCAAATAGTTGATGAAGAGGTCAAGCCTAAGGTGTCAATCAAGCCTAAAAGGGTCTTAAAGAATATTCAGTCTGATAAGAGCATAGAGAACTAATAATCTCTTGAGTTTGTGTTATTTTAGTACCCTATGGATATGGGTGACTTCATTAGGCTTCATAGAGACACTATCTAGTTAGCAGAAGCATGATGGATGCTTGGTTTGAGAGGGATATTAGTAGCTCTAATTTATTTTGAAATTTTATGAGATTAGTTTCCAAAAATGGAGATTGAGTGGTTTCATATGTTGTAGTATGTATTACCCTTTGTCATTAATATCGAAGGGGGATAATGTTTATGAAGGAAGATTGACTAGATTGGGGACGATGAGAGTGATCAAATTGAAGAATGTTTTTCCATCAATGAAAAAGGGGGAGTTTGTTGAGAAGTGTTATCATGGATGTCAAGGTTGATGTCTTTGATGTTAAGGTGTAGGTAATATAGAAAATTTTAAGGTAACCTAATGATTCTTTTGTTGGTAGATGTCAAAGTTGATCAAATAGAAGTCAAGGTTCAAATCAAAGAGAGAATTTCAAAGCATCCTAATAATTATTATATTGGTTGATGCCAATATTTTTGTATTGGTGTGAGATTTTTATTTGGTGAGTTATCTTATGTGATATCATTAAGGTAATCATGTTTGAATAATAATACTTGAGTACAAGGTATCTTGAAAAGCCTAGTCATAACAATCATAGTCATATCATGAGCATGTACATGGTATGTATGAATAGGTATGTGTAGAGGTATGAAATAATTTTAAGATAATTTAAGGAATGTGAGAAATGTGTATAATCATCAAGGAGTGATTTAAATTTAGTTTTCAAGTTTCAAGTGCTTGAGAAGCCTAGTCATGACACTAGTCATGGCATGAAAAGTCCTAGTGAGAAGGTTTGAGTATGGTGACTTGGTGAGATGGATGCACATAGGAATAAGAGTATGTATGGGGTTTATTGAAAATGTATGTGAGGCATTATATCAATCATGAGAGTCTCAAGGTGAGCCTATAGGGGTAGGACCTTCAGACTTAGTCTACACTTAGACCACCTCTAGACCTTGCCTAGCCTAATGAGGCATCATGATCTATTGTCAATGCCTATGAATAATGTATATTAGTTTTTAATCATAAGAGAGGTTGATTTAGTATGTGAGTTAGGTTAAGAGTACATGGAAAGAGGCGTGAAGGTTATTTTTAAGGTCTAATATGGTTTGTAGGTTAAGGTCTAAGAGAGCAAAGAGAGAGAGTATGGCCTAATGGGGTAAGAGGTTATATTTACAAGGAAATTATGAAAATATAAGTGTTTTAAGATGTATGATATGTTTTTTCAATCATGTTCACAAAGTTTTAGGTCATGGTTTACAAGAAAAGGCATGAAAAATGGTTTTGAGGTCTCTCAAGTACACAAAATGAAGGCATGTAAACCTAAGAAGGACTTTCAGGTGTTCATTGGCATATGTAACCTCTACATGGGAACATAATGTATTAAGGAGAGAATGTAAATGGTCATAGATAATATTTATAGGCATTATTTTTGGAAATGAGGGGAAGTCCTTTATGAATAATCATTAACACTAGAAATAATGTTAGCTCTCTCTAAAACCTTAACAATGACCCAATGTGAAATATATTGTTAAAAATAGCCTATAATGGTCTCAAATGAATATAAAAACTATTGTATCTTTTATTTGACTTTCCGAGGCACCTCTAAGTATGATTGAGTTGTCAGGTGTGTGAGTAGACCCCACAAGAAAGTGTTAGTTTTCAAAGATTTGCTATAGTAGTTAGAGTTGACCAAATCAACTTATGAAAATAATTAGATGGAGAAGGTTGAGACTTGGATTTTATATAAATTTTTGTTTATGTATATGTTATATACCTTAGGTATAATAAATTGGTCATCCAAGTTAGCTAGTCTCTAATAGGCCTAATGGTGGAAACAATGAGAAACCCAAGCAATAGTGAGAAGATGATTAGGGATGTGTTAACATGAAATATTGATGGAAAAAAGTGAATTTAGTTGTTTTTAAGGAATTTTAATACATTATCATGTTTTTTATAAGTGTTGGAGGATAATTTTTATAGTGAAAAAGTTGCTGACAAGTTGACCTATCTGGTTCATATGAGATAGTGAGATGCAAGGTTATGAGATTGGTTTATAAGATCAATATTACCATTTAAAAATATTAAATTTATATTTAAAAATTTCATAATTATATCATAATATCATCCAAAGGCATAAAAATTATCTTTAAATAGTCATATAGATGATTGTAGGTCATTATCATCATGACTATGTGTTAAGGGAAATTGGTAGTTCTCGGTAAGCAAGTTGTAGTGATGAGTTTGAGATTCTATACCATAAGTTTAAGTATCTATGTATATATTGATATTTTTGGTGAATTTTATGTGATGTAAATTCTTTGAATAATATTTTATGGTCAGTGAAAATGGTTGAAATGTTCAAGACAAAATGGTTTGTCTAGTTTTTGTTTGATTGTGTGTAGTGAGTTCAAAAGATTTGTCTGGAAGAATAATATTTGACATTGGACCTTGTGATTTTTATATTTTAAAGTTTTATAAAGATGTAAAATGATATTTTTAAAGTATCAGTGGTCATGGGAAGTCTTATTTCAAATGTTTAATATCAAGTTACTCATGACTGGGTTTTAGAGTGTTCTAGCAATTTTGAGTGGGATATTTGTAGAGAAGTGTTTGAGTCATTTTGTCCTAATTTGTGAAGTATAAAACACATAGTGATTTTTATAATGTCATTAATTTTAAATTAATGTGACTTATTTTCATAATTATGTGACTATATTATTTATTTACTTCAGTTTTGTTTGATAGACTTTCTATAGGTTCACATGTCCAATTGTGAATAGTACTAATAGTGTGCTTCAAGTGGTGGTTGGATCTAAAAAGTGTTATAGAGACTATATGAGATTTTAAAGGGTATATTTGAGTGTAATATGATATTTTAATCTATGTGAGGATATTTAATGTGTTTCAAGGAAATCATAAGGTAACATGTGCTAATGAAGACCTAATTCAATAAGGTCTTCTTAAGGCCTAAGAGAGATTTTGGTCTTTCAATTTGTGGATGACCTATTTAAATAATTAATTCATAAATTAAAGGTGTTATAAGACCTATTTAAATTTTAATACAATTATTCAATTATGTATTTACAACCAAGAAGGATATGAGCAAGAGGCTTATATAAATACAAGGCAGTTTTAGGTTTATTCATGTGTGTAGAGAGAAAGAAAATAAATAGTGTATTAATAAGTAGAAGGAAGTATTATAGACCATATGAAGAGAATATATAAATGATTATTAAAATTTAATAGAGGTTATGTGTATGAAAATCAAGGTCATATGAGCTAATCAAGTCATGAAGAAGACTAGTTGAGGGAAGAAGCCTAAAAGGTAATTTGAGAGGAATAAGAAGGTGAAGAGATAAAGAGGTGGTCATCATCAGTTGGTTTAGAAATAAGGTTTTATAAATTTTATCAAATAAATTAGGTGGATAAGCTGGTGTTGATTCATCTAGGGGGTTGGTTCCTACTTTCAAGTTGGATCTTGATAAAGCCTAGCTAGGTTGGTGCTTATCTAGTTGGGATTGGTACTCCTGTGAAGTTGGTGCTTCACTAAAATTGGTATTTGTATTATAGGAATATAGTCCATTTGTATATATCAGTGGTTTTTCTTCCCCTTGAAGGTTTCCTACATATGTGATGTGTTCATGTGTTTCATGCTTATGTGTATAGGTGTTTATACTTGTAGATAAGAAAGTTTTTTGAAGATTTATTGACCTTGATCTCATTCATTTTTCTTCCAAAAACTACCCAAATTATCTCCTAATGATTAACCATAAAATTACAAGTTGTGCTTCACATTATACACTTATTAATTTTGAGCCTCTTCAGAGCATGATCTTGGATCATTCCATGAAATATCCATACCATTTTTATAGATTTATTAATCCATGAGGTTTACTTCCTCCTAAGATGTCAGTCATTCTACTTTAGCCTACACCTAGTTATACTTCTCATCCTATTATGAGTCCTTTAACACGTAACTAGACCATTACTTCTACCCTAGATATGTCAATTCTCAAAGAGAAGATTTGTACCCTAATGATATTTAATATAGAATTAATAATATATCTCATTATTATCCAAAAAATTCTAAGGAGAGGTATTCTCTCCCCTCATTAAGAAGGACCCCCTCAAATAGCCACTCACTAAGTTATTTCAAGCCTTCCCATATATAACAATGGGAAAATAGAGTTACCCATTTTTTTATCATTAGTATTATAAGTTGCACAATTACATTCCTAAAAATTCAACCCCAAATCAAAATCATAACTATGTTGGGATACTGCCATTATCAAAAAACCATCACAACTATGATGGAATACTTCCATACTATAGAGAAGGCCCAATAAGTATCTTTTTTGAGTTTATAGATGTACTTACCTACCCCAACCCAAAGCTTAAAAAGAAAATTTTTAAGATCCCATAATTTCCCCTTCTTACATATAAACCATAATATTAGACCTTTCAAATTTATGCAAGTCCTTCCACTCACCCCACAAAAGGAATGAGCTCAAAGTTTTTATGAGTCCCAGGGCTAGGAATCCCAAGAAGGATTGTTTGACATTATTTATATCCATATGGTTGAGATATCAGATTACTAAAAAAATTCACTAGATGATTATCCCTTTTACACACATGATCATTGGGTCCTCCACTATGATGGGGCCAAGTGTTGCCTAAATGTTGGTGCAAGAATTATTCTAATTTATCTCAAGGGATGAATCATTCCTTTTGGTTTCAAACTATACTTTGAGTGTAAGAATAATGGATTTGAATATGAATCTTTATTTATTGTCATGGTCATTGAAAGATGTTTAATATTTGAAATATTAAGGATCTAAGGTACTCACAATTGGTTGTGAACCATGTTTCTGAGGTCTATCAAATAAATTCTAGGTATCTTCATTTATAAAAGACTCTACTTTAAATTCATTTATATGGAAGCAGTCCCTAGGGAAAATAACCAATTTTTTGACTCCATGGTTATTTCATCTTCATTTTTTGACCCTCATTTAACTACAGTGGAGTTAAATTTCATTATTTTAGTTCGGATATAACTCTTGTGTGCAAAGCTCCTAATAACCAAACTATCGCCCATGTCAAAAAATATTATGGTCTATTGGTTTTTGACTTAGTTGAGAATGATGAAGCTATTATTGAGTTACTTCAAGCTTATTATGAAATCCTATTATTCCATCACAATAGATTCTTATGCCTCAAATTTTATTCCACGTCCATCCTCATGGGTGAATTCTTTGATTCTCACTACCTAGTTGAGAATTACATATTCTCTAATGATGAACATGAAATTTCAATATAGAGGGTGTGAATATCCTAATATTCCTTCAACCCCTAAGATGAATAAAGAGGGTAATGCCTCCCTCATTTAAGAAACCATTAACATTAACATTGATACTAAGGAGAGTCCCAAACTTCTCAAGATTGGGTATTTAATCTCTATACATTAAGTGGAATACCATAAACAACTCCTCATCAATATCTTAAAATATTTCACTTTATCTTATGCTAAAATAGCAAGAACAAAACTGAAAGCGGTTGTACATAATCTAGTTACAATGCCTAACACAAAACTAGTCAAGAAAAAGATCATGCCCATTAAGTCTAATGGTCCTATTGAGGGTAAAAGAAGAAGTTATAATACTTTACAAATTTAGATTTCTTAATATAATGGATTATTCCAAGTGCATGTCCAAAATTATCTCCATTATCAATAAGAAAAATAAAATTAAGATATGTATAGACTTTTGATATATCAACAAAGCATGTCTAAAAGATGGCATTCCTCTCCCATCCATTCACATCATTATTGACACTACTTTAGGATACAAATTGATACCAATCATGGATGGCTTGTTAGGATATAATTAGATCCTAATTTATGATGAGGATCAAAGTAAGGCCTCCTTTAATATGCCAAGGGGTACCTATTGTTATGTTGTGATACCCTTTAGTCTCAAAAACATAGGGGTAACTATGTTTTTAAGAATCTTTCTTAGCTATATTTTCACTAAGTTATTTTAATCAATTAATAATATACAAAAAAATGAAAATAATATTGTAGCCTAATACCTTGTGAGCACACAAATATTAGTCATTAATACATAATATTCAAAGCAAAAATATTTAAACCTCCATTAGAAACATATTTACATAGGATGCAACCCAAATGTAGTGTCAAATGGTCCTCATCAATGCTAATTATGTTGATACATCTCCATTTAAGTTATAAACCATGTTGAATTGATCACAAGAATAAATTTGATGAACATTTTAATAAGAAAAATGTTAGGGCTTCACTATATATCTTTAAATGTTGAATTACAATGAAAAAAAGTCTATTTATAATGAACCTGGATCAATGAGGACACTTCATCTTAAAATCAATATGAAAGGTTATAATTGAGTCCTCAAATATGCACATAGATCACTAATGTGAGTGATTCATCTTAATCAAGATCAAGAGTGGAGGATGATATTTGAAAATATAAAATGAGAGTTAATATAAGCCCTTCATACTATTTCCAAGATGAAGGGTGGAGAATTATTCCCAAGAAGACACATGAATCACCAATGTGGCCCCTTCATCTTATTTACAAAATGAAGGGTTGAGAATTATCTCACATAATATTAATTGTGGGCCCTTCATAATATTATTTAACATACAAGTTTGAATTCACCTTGGGACATCTCTTAGTGGGATAATTCACCTTAGATCACCTCTATGTGGGACAATTCACCATATTATATCTATTCAATTATCATTCTAGTCAATTTTTATG
This sequence comes from Torreya grandis, assembly GCA_037957365.1. Taxonomy (NCBI): domain Eukaryota; kingdom Viridiplantae; phylum Streptophyta; class Pinopsida; order Cupressales; family Taxaceae; genus Torreya; species Torreya grandis. Next base: position 406,568 of record JARHVA010001283.1, on the reverse strand, counting down.
TTTAATTATTATTACTTTGATCATTTTCTCTATTCAATTATTATTCTGATCGATTCAATTTGGTCAATTCTTCTACTCTGGTCAATTCAATAATTCCTCCTTTTTATGATAAATTAATGCTATTAATTACACCTCCTGAAATCATTCTTATAATTATATTTCTATTTAAAATATAATTAAAATTACCTTTTAATTAATTAATTCCTCTCTTTTCTTTCCAAAGGGTCATCTTCATGCAAATAAAGGATTTTGAGATTCTTTTAAAAATTCTTTTGTGACCTAATTAAATTGATAAGTGAAATTAATATACAAGTATATTATTCACCTCTCATCTTGGATACAAGATAAAGGTCCAATAATTAATACTGTGTGAGATAATTCTCAACCCTTCATCTTGGAAACAAGATGAAGGTCCCACATTCTTGTTCCATGTGTCTTCTTGGGAATATTTCTCCACCCTTAATCTTGAAAACAATATGAAAGGATTATATAAACTCTTATTTGATATTTTCAAATATCACCCTCTACCCTTCATCTTGATTAAGATGAAGGGATCACATTAGTGATCCATGTGTACATTTGAGAACTCATTTAAAACCTTTCATCTTGATTTCAATATGAAGGGTCCTCATTGAATAGGTTCATTATAAATAGACTTATTTTCATTACAATTCAAAATTTTCAAGATATATAGAGAAGCCTTGGTATTTAATCATGTCGATCTATTCACCAAATTTATTCTTGTGATCAATTAAACATGGTACATAACTTCAATGGAGATGTCTCAACAAAATTGACATTGATGAAGTCATTTAGCACTACATTTGAGATGCATCCTATGCAAATATGTTTTTAATAAAGGTTTGAATATTTATACTTTGAATCTTATGCATTATTGATAAATCTTTGTATGCTCACAAGGTGTTAGGCTCCAAGATTTTTTTCATTTGTTTTTATATTTTTAATTGACTAAAACTAGATAAAATTATAGCTAAGTGAGATATCTAATAAAGATTAACAATTCTAAATGAGTCCTCTAATGTGCACATGGATCACTAATGTGATCTCTTAATCTTAATCAAGATAAAATTTAGATGATGATCTTTGAAAATATCAAATTAGAGTTAATCTAAGCCCTTCATCTTGTTTCCAAGATTAAGGGTGGAGAATTATCCTTTTAAGATCTTTGTCAAGTACAAGTACACATGGATAACTATTATGATCCTTTCATATTAATTAAGATGAAAGTTGGAGGATGATACGTAAAAATATTAAAGGATAATTAATATAATCCTTTCATCTTGTTTCTAAGATGAAGGGTGGAGGATTTTCCTCATAATATATTTGTGAGAGTCATTGTGGGCATTTCATCTTATTTCCAAGATGAAGGTTGGATAATCATTATGAAAAAAGTAAATGGATAACCAATTTGGGCCCTTCATCTTATTTCTAAGATGAAGGGTTGAGAATAGTCTCTAAAATATATCACAATATTCATTATGGGCCCTTAATCTTGTCTCTAAGATGAAGGGTGGAGAATAATATTTCATATTAATTTATTTAGTAATTAGTTTGGTTCACAAAATAATATTCCATAGGATCTTAAGATTCTTTCTTGAATGATGATGCCTTTTGAAAGGAAAAAGAGGAATTAATAATTGAAAGGAAATTATAATTCCATTTACATAGAATTATAATTAAAGATCAATTGAATTAAAATAATGTGGGGAATTTGACTATAAGAATGATTTATAGAGTTGGAATTGATTACAATATTTTATCAACAAAGGGAAATTAATGAATTTATCAGAGTAGAGTAATTAACTAGAGAAAATAATCAGAATGATAATTGAAAAAAATTAATAAAGTGAATTATCCCACCTAAAGATGTCCTAAGGTGAATTCAAATAAGATATTATGACTTAGTAAATCAATAAAACAAAAATAAATGAAAATAGGTTTGGATCCTAAGACCTTGTGAGCATATAAATATTAGTCAATAATATATTAGATTTGAAATAGATACATGCAAACCTCCATTATAAATGTATTTTCATAGGATGCAACTCAAATGTAGTGTCAAATTATCTTTGTCAAAGACATTTGTGTGAGGACATATCCATTGAAGTTATGACTATGTTGAATTGATCATAAGAATAAAGTTGAGGATCAATTTAGCATAATAAAATACCAGGGATTCACTATACATCTAGAACATGTTGAATTACAATACAAATAAGTCTATTTATAATGAATCTATATTAGTGAGGACCCTTCATCTTCAAATAAATATGAATGATTATAAATGAGTCCTTAAATATGCACATGGCTCAACAAATGGATCACTAATATGAAACCTTAATCTTAATCAAGATGAAAGGTGGAGGATGATCTTTAAAAATATCAAATGAGATTTAATATAATCCCTTCATCTTGTTTCCAATATGAAGGGTAGAGAATTATTTTCAAGAAGACACATGGTCACCAATGTGGTCCCTTCATCTTGTTTCCAAGATGAAGGGTTGAGAATGATATCACATAATATTAATTTTGGGCCCTTGATCATGCCTATAAGATGAAGGTTGAATAATAATATTGTATATTCATTTTAATTATAAATTTAATTATCTCACAAAAGAATATTCTAGAAGATCTCAAGAGCCTTTCTTTACATGAAGATGCCCCTTTGGAATGAAAATAAAGGAATTAATTAATTACAAGATAATTTATAATTTTATTTTAAATATAAATATAAATAGAATAATGATTTAGGGAGGGGTAATGACTAACATTAATTGATCAGAGAAAGGGGATTTATTGAATTAACCAGAGTATAAGAATTGACTAGATTGAATTGAATAAAATGATAATTGAACATAGAAAATGATCAAAGTAAAAATAATTTAATAGATAAATTGATGAAAATAAAAATTTAACATATCTCATACAATTTATTGTCCCACCTAGAGTTACTCAAAGGTGAATTTAAACTCATATGTTAGATGAACAGATGAATTCAGACTTAGTTTGTGTGTAATTACTAGAAGTCATTCCAATTTATACTTTTGACAAGAAAGTGATAAAAGTGGAGTGTCTACATTTTCCACTATTTGAGAAAGTTTTGTGATATGTATATGAAATAAACTATTTTTAAAAATTAAGAAGCCAAAAAATGTGAATGAAAAATTAGATGATGAAATAATGGATGTTATGATTTCATCATTCTCAACTGATAGGTATGGGAGATTGGATGTAAATATAAGGATATGATTTGAATGAAACTAGCTGGGGATGATTCACCCTTGAGAGGGAATGTGGGAATAAATTACATGGATGAGCTCTTGAAAAAAGAGGAAGAAGCTAGAATGAAAGAGAATATTAACTTGTGGACAAGATTATGTTACTTGAGCTAATACTTGCATGTTTTTATTTCCAATCAAACAGGGAAAAAACTATAGATTTAGGCATGATCTATCCTGAATAAGAAGATGCACGCTGATTTAATAGTTTTGGGAATATTGGTGTATTATTCCTAATTTAGTTAAATATTTGAGTTGATTAAATTAGTAAATAAATATGTAATAATTAAGCTACTGATTTATATAATTTAACTCTAATTTAAATCTTTCTAAAAATAATAATAAGGGAGAGAAAATAAGACTTAGATAGAAACTGATTGAGATGACTGTTTCAAGGTCTGAAATTCATTATGCAAGATTGGGACAGTATCATAAATTAGGATATGGACTTCATTTTATGATTGAATAGGAGCACCAAAATAAGACACATTAGGGTGCGATGTTATAGTCTTCTTCTATTATTATTGTCCAGGAGACCTAAACTTTCTTGAGCCTACCTATGAAATTTGGACTATTGGATGTCCATAGAAATGCCTATAGAGTTTATTTAGTCTTCAAACCCTAAACTCTATTATGCTTTGAAAAAATTTGGGAAAGAGAGGGTTAGTGTGAGTAAGATGCACTGAACATGTATCCATACCCCTTGTGTGGGCACCTTGCTTACATACCAATACTTTGAAGAGGGATCAAGCCATATGTAGTTCTCCCACTTGATGTGCTTTATGTAATTATGTGTATGAAGATACACATGATAAAATCAGGTGTAATTGAGGTGGCAAGGATTGGTGCAATGATTTGGATAAGCTTATATTAGTATTGGTTGGTTATATGTAGAGAATAAGTAAGATTGCCTTAGTATTCTTGCTTCTATTCTTGCTTACTTTATGATATTTTCCAACCTTTTATAAATGAATTTTGAATGGAATTTTATAGAGATTTAATGGTCATGGGTTCAATGTTCTCGTATTTGGCCAACAAGAAGAGGGATAAGAACTAGAAGGAATTGACCGTTGGAGGAAAAAAATTACTTGGATAAAAGTGATAAAAGAAAACACTAGAGTGCCTGACACTATAGTCTAAGTTGGGCATTATAGCCCTAAGCTAACAGGACCTAAGGGGATATATTTGTCATGAAAAGAGTAGTCTAGTTGAGCTAGGATCAGGTCTGGAAGGCTATGGATGACTGGGAATTAGTGAAAAGAATCTTGAGGTTCATGAGAGAAAATAAGAGGGACCCATGGGTTGGGTGTTATTAGCCACACTCAAATTACCAATTTTCACATTTTATATGACTACATCCCCCCCCTTTATTCTAGTGATGTAGCAAAGTGAAATACTAAGATAAAAAATAAATAAAAAGCATACCTGAACCTACCTATAAGGCTGAATCCCATGAAGTTGTGTGATGCTAGGTGTGCATAGAGAGAGCATGTTGTGAAGTACAAATCTATAAAAGAAAACAAAAATTAGATCATTTCTTACTAGATACACTATATCTAAAATAAGAATTTATAAAGTTAGATAAGGGAGAGAGGAAGAGAAAAAAATGAATACACCTCACCAAGTATGTGAACCAATATAAAACTTATTATGATGTTGAGTAAATGTTGGATGATGTTGAGTAATATTGGGTATGTATTGTACCAATAGTAATATCATAAACGGAGATGAGTGCTAAATTCCCCAAAAGTGACTCAAAAATGTAAAAGTTGGCCTTTGGCTCCATCATCACTCACTAAGTGAATATATGTGGTCATGCATGTGTTAATAAATGTTTGGATTTTGTGTCTAATCCCTCTTAATAGGTGGATTAAGAATACAAAGGATAGTTAGTCCTTTAGCTCTACCATTGCCTCATAAAATGAAGCTATGAACTGATATCAATATGAATTTGTGTTATATGGGATGGGTCTTGAAGCCCATGAATGATCTATAATATAAAAATGTGGCATGGATATTTGAATTTATGCTAAAAATGAGGCCACTCTTGGCCAACTCAAAAAAGGTGGAGATTAGGCTTGTATGAAAGCCACTCTGAAAATGGGTTATACGCTTATGTGGAAGCCACTTTAAAATGTGGAGGTTAAGATTATATGAAAGCTACTATAAAATGATACCAACCACCTGTAGATGGAGTAAAGAACATAACTACTAAGAATGCCTAGGTAATATGCTAAACTTAGAAATAAAAAAAGTACTACAATATCTACTATCTGTATAGGACTAGTAGTAGCTATAGGAGGGTAACATATATAATCGATAGGTTAAGGTGGTGGAGGGATAAATGGTGTCAACTAGGCTCTCTGGAAATGGGTAATGACCTAGGGAAGAGTAAAATAGACCATGCAACGTAGCTTGGCATGGGATAGAGGCTCCAATGGAGGCGAGGCAAGAGGTATCTTAACATGTTTAAAAATAACTCTCTTAATATCATCCCATATTATGAAAAGTAAACATGAAATGTAAATAATGAATATTTGTGATAACATATGGTAAACTTAATCATTCATGTACATGATAGGACCCAGTATGGTCTCTTTAATATTTGCTAAAATTGAAAGAAATATTTAAAAATAAGTGAGATCTATTTTTGAAATATGATTTTAGATGTAAGGTGATACCTCAAGAAGAAAATAGGAACTAGTACATAAAACTAAGGTTTTAAATGAAAATATTTTAAAATTACTAAGAAATTTTAAAATTTGATGCAAATTTATGATTTAAATATGCAAGTAAAAAATCATAAAAATATAAGAAAAATACTGGAAAAATATCAGGACCTAGTATGGGCAACTACGGTTTGAAAAGAAAATTATTTTAAAATTAATATGAAAATTTAAAATTTAATTCTAATTTTTTATTTTATGTAGGTAAAAAGTTATAAAAATATAGGAAAAATTAGTAAGAAATTTACCTTAGGGTTTTTATGCATAATCGAAGTAAGTCAGATTCACCTAATGATTTAACAATTTTGAGAATATTAGTGTATTATTCCTAATTTAGTTAAAGGTCTAAGTTGAATAAATAAGTAAATAAATATGCAATAATTAAGCTACTAATTTTCATAATTTAAATATTTCTAAAAATAGTAATAAGGGAGATAAAATAAGGCTTAGCTGGAAACTGACTAAGACAACTATTGTAGGGTTTAAAATTCAATGTGCAAGATTGGGACACTATCACAAATAAAGATATAGACTTAATTTTATGATTAGAAGGAGTGCCAAAATAGGACACCCTAGGGTTCAGTGCTATAGTCCTTTTTCACTGCTATTGTCTAGGAGACCTGAGCTTTCTAGGTTTTGTTTGTTGTGTCTGTGTGAGCCTATTTTTGAAATTTTGACTGTTGGATGTCCATAGAACTCCTTGTAGAGCTGATTTAGTCTTCAAACCCTAGAATCCATTGTGATTTGAAAAACTTTAAAAAAGAGGGGGGTTATTGTGTGTAAGATGCACTAAATGTGTATCCACACCCCTTGTGTGGGCACACTACCTATATACCAATACTCTGAAGAGGGATCAAACCATGGTAATTCTCTCACTTGATGTGCTTTGTGAAATTGTGTGTATGAAGATGCAAATTCTAAAATTGGGTGTGTTTGAGGTGGTTAGGGACTAGTGTAAGGATCTAGATAAGATTTTAAAAGTATTGGTTAGCTGTATGTAGAGAATAGGGAATATTTCCTTAGTATTCTTACTTGCTTTGTGATATTTACCAACCCTTTCCAAATGAAATTTGAATGGGAATTTATAGGGATCTGTTGATCATGGGTTGAATGTGCTCACATTAGGCTGACAAGAAGAGGGATAAGAACCAAAAGGAATTGACTATTAGAGGCAACAATACACTTAGATAGGATAACTAAAAGTGGATATTAAAGGGCATAGTGCTATAGTCCTAAGCTAATGAGAGCTGGGGGATAGATTTTTCATGGAAAGAGTAGTTTGATTGAGCTAGGATTAGGTCTAGAAGGCTACAAATGACTTGGAATCAGTGAAAAGAAGGCTATGAGGGTCATGAGAGAAAGAAAGAGGGACCTATGGGTTAGGTGTCATTAGCCACACATAGGTTATCAATTTTCACATTTTATATGACTACATATGATTGCTTTTACCTAAACAAGATGAAATCTATGAGCTTGGAATGATGATGCGCCCCAAATAGGGTAGATAGTTAATGGGGCCCAAATAAAATGAATTAACTGATATTGATTTATGGGAAATAATAGATCAAGGATTTAACTTGTTTCATAGATTAAACATGGTATTTATGATATGAATTTGATAAGGTGACACAAACATGCATGCTAATACGTAAAATTATTTTGTAGAAGACGTAAAAAGATGAGCACAAAAAAATACTCAAAGTGATGAGAGATTAAAGAATGAAAAAATAAGATAATAATTGAATAATAACATGATCAAATTAGAAGAATATGGATTTTAATAAGAATAAAACAAGGATGTCCAATATAAACTCAATAACTATGTGGTACTAAACACTTCTTACATAGTCTAAAAAGACCTTAGTCTAATGTAGTTATCCTAGAAATTGGGAGAGATTATGATGAAGAATGGTCTACATGATTAGAATAATAAGTATGCTTGATCAATTTGTATGAATCTTTTATTATATATATGTTTATTTTGAGATGCACATCTTTATTAACATATACTAGCCATAATGTTTAGTTGTTGTGATGTGATCATGGAAAATGGGATGATGTGATGATCATAATGTTTGTTAACTTTGATGATTGAATTAGATAGATAGAGATGTATTTTATTGATGGCATTGACATTTAAACCTTTTTTAGACTTGATTTTTAATTTTTCATAGGACAGTATACATAATTATATAAAACATCATGATGTCCTAGCTACAATGTGCATAAGGACTGACCCCTGATCTAATAGATAACTAATAACAATGCACCAATAATAAAAACATGATGATAATGCTGATGTATGAAAATGGATGGATTCAAGTATAAATTCATGACAAGGGACACCATGATGATGACCTCATTAGCATAATGGACTAAGTCAAGGCAAAAATAATAATATCAAACAAATAAGAAAACAAGCAAACACACAAATATGAAAACAAAAAACAACAAAAAAATATTGTCTTTAATCAAGTCTAATTCCATATGATAGGATCAATGATAATGACAGTTGGAATGGATGACCCTAAGTAAGGATACATGCAAGGGGAAGAAGTGGGAATAGAACACCAAGAAATAAATTGCATGATAAAACTTGCCTAAATAGGGTGGAAGTGGTGAAATTGAATTAGAATGATTCGATTTGAGTTTGACCCAATAGGGTGAATTTAGGAAGGACACATCCCAAGGATTTAATATTGATCAAGGATATTTGACTAGACCTAATATGATTTTTTTTGGATTTATATCTTTTTTATAAGTTTTGGTCTTTTTTGGTTTTTAGGATGTTTTAATGTTATGAATATTTTTGATTTTTAAAGAAATTTAATGATTTTGAATTTTTGGCATCTCAAATTAATGAATAATTATGATATTTATAATGATTTGACTTAAAAAATGATGAGAACATGGAATATGGACTCACAAAATGGTGAAAGCATGGTTTTAACTCACAAAATGGTGAGAGTGTGGTTTTAACTCACAAAATAGTGAGAGTGTGGTTTTAAATTACAAAATAATGAGAGTGTGGATCAATGGGTATGTTTAGGAGTGTTTTGAGAAGTATAGATATAGATACTAGAAAACCATACTAGATGTTGAAATGCCTTAGGATACCTTTTCTTGACCCACTAACTAACCCATCAAACCTTGAGTCTAGTCATCTACTTAGCCAAATAAACCCACTAACTTACTAACCTGACCTTAACCCAACCCTTTTAACCCACCTTGACCCCTTTTCCTCTGGATACTCAATTGCTGAATACCAATGGTCAACTTGACCACTAACAATTAGGTTGATCATTGATGGTCAGGGCCTCCTCATTCTTACACAAATACCAGCTATGTAAGATAGCATGACATAATTAAATATGTTTGACATATGTGGTGCTATCAAACTCCCAAGAATCAAAATTAGTAATCTAACTTATTAGGGAACCTTCTATCCTCCATCTCTCTTTGCCTATAAAAGGAGGGGAATAAGAGGTGAAATGGATCCATCACAATCATTTTTACACATAGGTATTCAAGCTTTCATCCAGCCACCTAGTCTTCTTCTAGTAATTTAACAACAACAATAGAGATCCAAACCTCTACCAAAATTTATCTCAAAGCAAAGTATCATTACTCTACCAAAATTACTTTAGCCATCAACCCTTAGCCATTTAACAAGTAATAAGTATATTTATAATTTAGTCTTGTCATTTTGGTTTTTGACTTTCAGACCTGATTCAAACCTTTTTGTACCTATCTTCTAACCTCTCATTTATAAATAGACCCTTAAATAGACCCTTACCTAATCATTAATCTAGTATATAATTATTTTTTGAACACTTCCAAAAATCCATAAATAATTGTTGATAGTTAGCACAATTGCCGACGATCACCCCCAACCATTGATGGTTACCCAACCATCGATGCTCAGCCCAACCACCAATGGTAACTATGGTAAGAAATAAAATCAAGTTATTTATACCCTCTTACCCCCAAATAAATCTAAGTTTCTATGTCCTTGCCTATTCATAGACCCTTGCTTGATTTTTTGAACCTAACCTGATCAATTTTAACACTAGTATTGACCCTATTTTTGCTATATTTAGTCATTTTCTCTATCAATCATTCACTTCTTTCTTGTATTTAATTTTAGTTACTTTATATTATTTGATGCAATTATCTTACTTTTATTTTTATCAACTTAATTATTATCAAGAGGGTATTGATAACCTCCTAGCAAGCTCACACTTCTTAGATCTAGCTCATGTTAGGCAGTCCACCTAACTATCTTTCTAACAACCCCTTTTGTTAGCACTTTCTTATCTATAGGTTATTCCTTCAAAGATAAAGAGAGATCTCCATACTCATCTAGATTACGTGTGCATCAATAATAAGGTATTCCTACCACACCCTTATTATTAGTTTCTTATCTTATTCCAAAATTAAGAAATGAGAAGAAATTAAGAAAAATATTTTGGCCCACCTGGTGGGATCCTAACATCATTTAGGTACCCATTTCTTCCCTTATTCTTTACTCATATAATGAAATCTAAAATATATTTTGGGTTTAAAATAAACCTTACATACATTGATTACTTGTTTGTTTTAGTTCATCTAGTAACTTAAAAGCAAAGTAATTAATTATAGTTTCACTCTTGTTCTCACACACTTTACCAAACCACATAATCAATCAATACATAAAAACAAACTTGAGACAAGGCCTGAATAGGATTTAATCACCTAGAGGTAACCTTACCCTTTCCCAAGAATCCCACTTGGAGGTCATTACCAAGGGGAGAACCAACTTAGCTCTCTGGTTGAGTATAAACTCTAAAATTTAGTATATCTTGGCTAAGCACCTGATACATTTATTGCTGTGGTGTGTGAACTAAGGGTTAGGCCCCAATATCAACCCACATAACAATGTTCAATACAAATTATTTTTGAGAGATTTTAATACCTAAAACCAACCTTAGATTTCCTCCTTAGTACTTGATCTAGAAACCAAATTTCTTCTTCACACTTTCTAAAGCATAAGCCAAAAGTGATCTAAAAAGAATCTTAAGTTTTAAATGCACTTTAGTGTATGTTTTGATTGCCTTAATATTCTTTTCCTTTTTCTTGATTTGTGTTTGATTTATGATCTTTTAATCATTTCTTTTCTATTCTACACATGGTATTTACTAGACAATAGTTCAGGAATCAAACCAACCAAGAACGACCATCTTCCTCTTCCTCTTATTCCATGGAGTATACTTCAGATATTAAGAGTTCTCCTCATATTTATCCCCCTCATACCATGCCTTGGATAGTTGTCGAGGGTGATGAATTTTTTTCTACCTTCCTTGATAGCAACCTTGTGACCCTCCAACATTACCTCAACACCTTAGCTCATTATACCCCTATTGATTTGGTTCCTCCTATGGATCCACCTTATGGTATCCCTCCACATCTTATGGTTGGTGTTAGCTCTACCCAACTTCTTATCACCTAAGAATCTTCCTCTACCCATAACCCATATTCTATAAGCACATAAAATTAATCCAACATCCCAACCAATATCCAAACACCCTTACACCAACCAACACCCACAATATAGGGGAAAATCACCCCTTGTTACCCATACCTCATCCACCATGGGGGTATCTTCTACCCATATTTACACCATTCCTCTTATCACTACCAACCCACCAATTTCCACCCCTCTTCAAAATTTGGTGCTTTCCATACCTCCTACCTTCCACCTATTAACATAAGAGTTACCACTCAATCCCAACCATCTACCAACCCATTCGTACCTCTAAATCAACCCATATCCATACCTCAAAAAATACCCATGACATCCTACCAATATGTTCCTAATCTAAAAGGATAGATAACACCTTCTACCCAAACTTTTGTACCCATCAACCCTTATGTGGTACCATCCCAACCTCCAATGTCCACATATCAATATGTGGCATCTTCTCAACCTTTTATCACTTATCCATATATTTATTCCACCCAAACTCAACCAAACCTACCCCATAACTATGCATTTTCCCAACCACAAATAGATTTGTTCAAAATGTTAATGTACAAAATGATTAACCTAGAGTCATCTATTTTTGGGGCTCATAACCTTTTATCTTATGATCAAATTTACAATGAGCCTATCTATCCATCTATTCCTATCCAATATTATCTTCCTCAATGGGCAATACCCAAGTTTTCTAAGTTCCAAAGCAAGGAGGACCCCCAACAACACTTGAGAGCATTTCTCCATTCTTGTTATTTGATTGCATATGATGATGCTCTTCTCCTTCGTACCTTTCCCATGTCTTTATCAAGACCAACCCTAGATTGGTATAATTCTCTCACCAAGCACTCCATCTTTTCCTTTTCTAAACTTGCCCAAGTATTTTTATATCATTTCTCAATTAACATATCTAAAAAGGTATCTATTACTGACCTCTACTCCATTAAGTAATTTGATGATGAATCAATTACTAATTTTGTAGCTAGATGAAGAGATCTTATCAGCCAACTTTATTTCTCCTTACCCTAACCTGAGTTGATTGAACTCTTATCTCGAGGTTATGCTAAACATATTTCCCCTAATCTTCAAGTTTAAACTTTTAAGAATTTTGATGAGGCTTTCACCATGGCATTAAAATTATAAATTAGAGCCATTGATGAGGGAAAATTGAAACTATGGAACAAAAATTCTAGCTTTAAATCCAATGATCCTTCCTTAACGAAAACCACTAATCAATATAACCATCCCAATACCAAACCAAAGGCATCCACAAACTTGATTATCCTTAAAAAATCTCCACCTATAACTATTAACTAACCCAACCCAACCAATTCCTCTAATTCTTCCAACCAACAAAACTGAAACCAAAACTGAGTTACCCCAAAATAATATACTCTGATAGGGGAGTCTTCTATATTAGTTTTCGATAAATTACTCAAATGTAGCATTATAAAACTTTCTCCCATAAAACTTTGTTAGGGTGTGGAGCTAAAAACTTCACCAAGGAGCATTCATTATCAGGTTCAGGTCTACACAGACACCGACGTCGGTCAGGAGCGACCGACGTCAGTCACAAGTAGTTGCAGAGGCACCGACGTCGGTAGAAGGTCGGCCGACGGTGGTCACAGACAAGCAGCAAGAACCGACGTCGGTTACCTGCGTGTCTAGAAAGTGATTTCCATGGACAGAAGCGAGCGTTTGCATGATAAGTTTGAGTTGAAGTCTCAAGCTCGCGTCTCTATTATTGGCATTACTATTTTTAGAGCCCTTGTTCAAGTGGCTTAACTGCTTGTTGGTTGTACATGCTCAAGTCTCCTAATTCTATATGTAGAATTAGATCTTCTTAGCTTTGTAGTAGTTTGTAGTGGATCATTGTAGTTGGGTGAATTATTGTAATTCATTGTGTGAGAAGAATAGTACAAAATTGAATCAATCCAGGCTTGTTGGAGTTGATTGTTCTTGAGAGAGAGCTCTTGAGGAATAGAGATCTAGTGAGAGATCTATACATCTAGGAGAGGTGTGGAAGAAAGAAGCTTTCTTCAATTGTATTCCTTTGTAAAGAGTTTTGTTAATACAAGTTTTTAGGGTGTTTTCTTGTATCTCTTGTTCTTGCTATTATCATTCTAATTACTTGTCAATCTAGTTTAATTCTGTATTTATTGCTGTCATAATTGTAATCTATTATTGGATTGATCCCCCAACAAGTGGTATCAGAGCCTTGGTTACAGGTTCAGAGCTTGATAATTGGTATCAAAGTTCAGGTTCACTAACAGGTAGTTCAGATCTGTGTAGTGTGTATTGATTATAGGTTCTTACAAGAGTTTCTACAAGGATTTCTATTTGAGTGGGATAAGCAATGGCAGATGAAAGTAAATTAAGAATGGAAAAGTTCAATGGCAAAAATTACCAACATTGGAGAATGCAGATAGAGGATTATCTGTATCAGAAAGATCTCTACTTACCATTAGGTGGGGTTGCAAAGAAGCCCAAAGACATGGAGGATGAAGAATGGGAAGTTCTTGATAGAAAGACTCTGGAGTCTATAAGACTGAGTCTAGCATCCACTGTGATATCCAATTTATCACGGGCAAATTCCACGGTAGAGTTGATGACTACGTTAGCAAATTTGTATGAAAAACCCTCAGCTTCCAATAAGGTATATCTTATGAAGCAGTTATTTAATTTGTATATGAATGAAGGTGGATCTGTTTCTACTCATTTGAATGATTTCAATGGTATTGTGAATCAATTAAGTTTAGTGAATATAGTGTTTGATGATGAGATAAAAGCTCTTTTAATATTATGTTCTTTGCCTGAAAGCTGGCATGGCTTAGTAATGGCAGTAAGTAATACTGCATCTGCATTAAATATTTTGAAAGTAGAGGATGTTGTTAGTGTTATCTTGAATGAGGAAATACGTAGAAAAAGCACAGAAGAGGCATCTGGGAATGCTTTAAGTTTTGAGAGCAGGGGAAGGCAAAAAGAGAAGAGCAAGAAAGGCAGAGCAAGATCCAAGTCAAAGGGGAAAGGCAGATCTAAATCCAAAAATGGCAGGAAGCCACAATGCTGGAATTGTGGAAAGATGGGGCACATAAGCAGAGATTATTGGTCAAAACCTAAGGAGGACAACCAGCACGAAGGAGGAAGAAGCCAAGATTGCAGGTATTGCACAAGATGCTTTAATTTTCTCTCTGCATAATAATATAGAATCTTGGGTATTAGATTCTGGTGCATCTTTTCATGCTACTCCTAACAGGGAATACTTTAGTGACTATATCCATGGAGATTTTGGAATAGTGTATCTAGGGGATGATGAGCCCTATAAAATAATTGGCAAAGGTAAAGTGTAGCTGAAGATGTAGAATAGCAACACATGGGTGTTGAGAGATGTGATGCATGTTCCTAGCTTGAAGAGAAATCTGATTTCTGTAGGAAAGTTAGGGGATGAGGGTTGTACAGTAACTCTCACAGCAGAATCTTGGAAGGTGACCAAGGGGGCACTTGTTATGGCCAGAGGTAAGAGAGAAGGTACTCTCTATTTGTGTAATTGTGTTACTAACAAATCTCCTTCTATATTATCTACTTCAGATGTGGACGCTAAATTGTGGCACTCAAGGCTTGGCCACATGAGTGAGAAGGGGATGTCAATTCTTAAGTCCAAAGGTATGCTTTAAGATTTAAAAGGCATAGATCTAGAGTTTTGTGAGCACTGTGTATTTGGAAAATAGAAAAGGGTTAGTTTTCTCAAAACTGGGTCTACTAAGAAGAGGCACAAGTTGGAGCTTGTTCATACAAACGTGTGGGGACCAGCTCAGGTTGCTTCCATTGGAGGATCACAGTACTATGTATCTTTCATAGATGATGCTATAAGGAAGGTATGGATCTATTGTATTAGGAGAAAATCTGATGTATTTGATACTTTTAAAATTTGGAAAGCTATGGTTGAGAATGAAACAGGTAAAAGATTAAAGTGCCTGAGATCAGACAATGGTGGTGAGTTCTGCAGTCATAAGTTTAGAGATTATTGTTACATGCATGGAATCCGTAGGCAAAGGATGGTTCCAAGGACACCTCAGCAGAATGGTATTGCTGAAAGGATGAACAGGATAATAATGGAGCGTGCAGGATGTATGAGATTGCATGCCAGTTTGCCCTTACAGTTTTGGGCACAAGCTGTTGACACTGTAGTATACCTGATTAATAGAGAACCCTCTACAGCACTGGATGGTGGTATTCCAGAAGAGGCATGGATAGGTAAAAAGGTTGATCTCTCATATCTCAAAGTTTTTGGTTGTGAAGCCTTTGTGCATATAGATAAGGAAAATAGAAAGAAGCTTGATTGTAAGTCTATGAGATGCACGTTTATTGGCTATGGCTCAGATGATTTTGGTTACAGATTGTGGAATCTAGAAACTAACAAGGTAATCAAGAGCCGTGATGTTGTTTTCAATGAAAGAGTGATGTATTGTGATCAGCTAAGGAAGCTGAATCAATCTGAGTAGAGCAATGGTGAATTGGATGAGGTAAAATTCCAAGATGAGCTCGTGGGAAAAAGAAATAATCACTTGTAGGAAAACACAGAGACTGACGTCGACAGGTTAGGTACCGGTGTCGGCAGAATAGAAACTGGCGTCGGCCATACAGAGACCGACGTCGGCCGTACAGGTACCGAGGTCGGTTAGGAAGAATCGACGTCGGCCAATAACAGGTCTGCAGGTGATCGAGGTCGGTCACTGTTAGAGAATTTGGGTGGACAACGTGTTGTAGACGAGTCTCAGACACCCATCAGGAGGTCAGAAAGGGTGAGTAAGCCTCCAATTAGATATTCTCCTTCTTTATATTATTTATTGCTAACTGATGGTGGAGAACTAGAGAGTTTTGAAGAAGCAATACAGGTGGAGTCCAAGAGTGAGTGGGAGCGTGGCATGGTTGAGGAGTTAGAGTCCTTAAGAGAGAACCAAACATGGGATTTGGTTGAATTGCCAGCTAGTAAGAGAACACTTAAGAACAGATAGACCTATAGGTTGAAGGAAGGTGAGAATGGATAGATGAGATATAAGGCCAGATTGGTGGTAAAAGGATTTGCACAAAAGCCAGGTATCGACTTTGGTGAGATTTTTTCTCCTGTTGTTAAAATGACTTCTATAAGGGTTGTATTGTCTTTAGTTGCTTTTGAGGATTTACATCTTGAGCAGCTAGATGTTAAGACAGCATTTCTTCATGGAGATTTGGATGAGGAAATTTATTTGGAATAGCCAGAAGGATTCGAGGTCAAGGGTAAGGAAAAGTTTGTGTGCAGATTGAAGAAAAGCTTGTATGGCCTCAAGCAAGCTCCTAGGCAATGGTATTTAAAATTTGATAGGTTTATGACTGAGCATGGCTACAGTAGGTGTCAATCTGACCATTGCATGTATTTCAAGAGGTTTGATAATGGTAGATATATTATTCTATTGTTGTATGTAGATGACATGCTGGTTGTAGGATCTCACATGCAGGATATCTCAGAGCTTAAGGTAAAATTAGCTCAAACATTTGCTATGAAGGATTTGGGAGCAACAAAGAAAATCCTTGGCATGAGCATTAAAAGAGACAGGAAAAATCACAAGTTGATATTGTCTCAAGAAGATTATGTGAACAAGGTGTTGAAACGGTTCAATATGTAGGATGCTAAATCGGTAAGTACACCTTTGGCTGGACATTTTAAGTTGAGTAAAGAACAATGCCCTAATTCATATGAAGAGGTAGAGTACATGAGTAAGGTTCCATATTCTTCCGTAGTAGGGAGTTTGATGTATGCAATGGTGTGTACTAGACTGGATATTGCCCAAGCAGTGGGAGTGGTAAGTAAGTATATGGCCAATCCAGGTAAGGAACACTGGAAAGCAGTTCAGTGGATCCTTAGATATCTAAGAGGAACCAGTAGCAGGCACTTGTGCTATGGAGGTTCAGATACTTCTCTACATGGCTATGTAGATTCAGATATGGCAAGTGATTTAGATGGCAGGAGGAGCACTACAGGTTATGTTTTTACTGTAGGTGGAACGGCGGTTAGCTGGATATCTAAGTTGTAGAAGGTTGTTGCCTTGTTAACTACAGAAGTAGAGTATATTGCAGCCACAAAAGCTAGCAAGGAGATGTTATGGATGACACAGTTCATGGATGAGCTTGGTAAGGAGCATGAGAGTTGCAAATTGTATAGTGACAGTCAGAGTGCAATCCATTTGGCCAAGAATTTGGCCTTTCATTCAAGAACAAAGCACATACAACTAAGGTATCACTTCATATGACAGGTATTGGAAGATGGTGAGATGAAGCTGGAGAAAATCCATACAGATAGGAATCCTGTTGATATGTTAACAAAGTCGGTTACAAAGGAGAAGTTTAATCTTCATTCAACTTTTATTGGTCTTCATGATTGAATTGAAGATGGAGGGGCTAGAAGATGTTGTTGTATAGGTACTGGTGTAGCTGTTTATCTCCAAGTGGGAGATTGTTAGGGTGTGGAGCTAAAAACTTCACCAAGGAGCATTCATTATCAGGTTCGGGTCTACACAGACATCGGTGTCAGTCAAGGGTGACCGACGTCGGTCACAGGCAGTTGCAGAGTTGCCGACGTCAATAGAAGGTCAGTCGACGGTGGTCACAAACAAGCAGCAAGAACTGACGTCAGTTACCTGCGTGTCTAGAAAGTGATTTCCATGGACAGAAGCGAGTGTTTGCATGATAAGTTTGAGTTGAAGTCTCAAGCTCACGTCTCTATTATTGGCATTACTATTTTTAGAGCCCTTGTTCAAGTGGCTTAACTACTTGTTGGTTGTACATGCTTAAGTCTCCTAATTCTATATGTAGAATTAGATCTTCTTAGCTTTGTAGTAGTTTGTAGTGGATCATTGTAGTTAGGTGAATTATTGTAATTCATTGTGTGAGAAGAACAGTACAGAATTGAATCAATCCAGGCTTGTTGGAGTTGATTGTTCTTGAGAGAGAGCTCTTAAGGAATAGAGATCTAGTGAGAGATCTATACATTTAGGAGAGGTGTGGAATAAAGAAGCTTTCTTCAATTGTATTCCTTTGTAAAGATTTTTGTTAATACAAGTTTTCAGGGTGTTTTATTGTATCTCTTGTTCTTGCTATTATCATTCTAATTACTTGTCAATCTGGTTTAATTCCATGTTTATTGCTGTCATAATTGTAATCTATTGTTGGATTGATCCCCCAACAAACTTCCCCAATAATTTGATGTTTCTCTCCCTACACTTGGTTGGTACAATGAGAATGATCTATGTGCTTTCCACTACGTCATTGGAATTGATGTTAATATGTTCAACACCTTTAAGACTATTTACGAAAACATGATTGATAAGGGATAACTTGTATTTAATAATCCTAATTCACCCCCAAATCAATCCATTGACATCTTTCATAAATTTTTTCACAACCATACCCCTTCCTCCAACTATGATGATAATAAATCATAATCATTTCACGTTCATGAGGTCCATACAGTTAATGTCATTATCAATGAACCTATTATTGAGGATACCATTACCTCAACTACCTTTTCTTCCTTCCCACTCATTAAAATGGTAGACTCACCTTATATCCCTTTGGACATCCAAATATAAGAAGCAACCACCCATCTCTCTTTAATTGAGGAGACCATAAACTTACCCACACCTCCTTCTATAGAAATACCAAAGGAGGCAACCATTGCTTCAACCACCTCTTCACCCACTCCATCTATTGAAGTGGTTGAATTACCCTCCATTCCTTTGGACACCCAAACAAAGGAAACAACAATCTCTATCCCTTCACTTGAGGCCACAAAACCTTCTTCCTCTATCATAAAACCGCCCATTCTTTCTTTGGGGACCATCCCAAAAGAAGAGATCACCTTACCTATACCTTCTATGGAGAATACATCTTCCCAAATCTTGGAACCTTCCATAAAAAAAAAGGTGAAGAAAGAATCCCCTCACCTCCACTTATGGGCTTAATCTTTGAAACCAATGACCAAGGGATCAAACCTATTTACAAGCCTTTTTTTAGATTGGTCCAAAATCTAAAGTTCACTTCTCAACCCATTCTGGATAGAGCCACCTTTTGGAATCATCTTGGGATACCTTACCAAAATAAACCTAAACATTTAATCTCACTTGCATCCACCATCAAACCTATCATTACCTTAATACCTTTATCAAACCCTTCTCCTTTCAAAACCATAAGAGAACCATCCAACCCACCTCCATCTAAAATTGTCAAAACACCTTATGCCTCTCTAACCAAACCCATCAAGAATCTAGGAATACTTCCTAAACCTAGCCTTGATCACCTATCTTTGAAGTTGGACTTAACCCTTCTATTCCACCAAATAAAACCCCAACCAAACCAACTAAGAAGGTGGAACCACCTAAACTACAACCTCTAACTAGACTTATACCACCTCCTTCCCTCTTACTATCTATCTTAGGACCCCATCCTTTTACCATACCAAAAGCTCATAATTTTACTAAGATGGTGAACCCTCCTAAAACTACCTATTCCTCATTAGGTAAACCTTCTCCTTTTGATCTACCTACACCTACCTCCATCAAATTATCAAACTCCCCATCATTCATTCTTAACTAACCTATCTACCTCTACCTTCCCACCTATCACCAAACCTTCACCCTCCACCTCCAAATATTCCACCTCAAAACCATCCATAACTAGGCAATCCCAACCAAGACGACCTACAAAAACCATTCCATGTCCTACAACTTCCATAGTAAAGCCTACTTCTAAGAAGGATCCCACCCCTAAAACCAAGAACCTAACAACCTCAACACCTTTGATTGAATCTTATTCAACCATTCTACAAAAGTTATTTCAAACACATTCCTTATGCCTAACATCTATCAAAACCTTAGATCTTTCATGTCTTAAACCATATTGGTTCAATGATAATTTGATCTATTTATACCATAAGACACCTGGACATGACATAGAGAACTAAAAATCTCTTCAAACACTTGTCTATAGCTTTTAGGATGAGGATGATCCATTATTAGATGAACCTCCCTTGAGCCCATTACCAACCCAACCACTTACCCAACCTTTACCTACTCCACTATCATTTGAAAGTAAGGAGGAACTAAAACAACCATCTAGGCCAACACCTCCCTTAATCCACACTATCCATATGGTTACCTAATCTAGGGTCCAACAAAAGGATAAGGTAAAAATAAAAGTGTCCATACCATGGATACACCCTTCCACCCCTTAACCTTTAAACCTAACCCAAACACCTTCATCTTTACCTTTACCATCACCAAAACCCAAAATATCCATTTTGGGTGCCTTTCCCTCAAACCCTTTTGAATCCATCTAGTGAGTGGTTCTAAAACAACTTCACTAGATGCCGATGAGGATGAGCCTTTATAAATTAATCAAAACGTCACCTCATCACCATCAAGTGTTGATAGAGGAATTGAAATCAATAGAGGTTTAACCAAAATATCCTCAACCTCTTTCATCCTTTGTCAACTCCCTCCAACTTTCTACCTTTCTCATATTCTAGGATTCAAAAATACAATCTGTTCATTCTAAAGATCCTGATCCTCCCCTCTTCATCATTGCATACATCAATCCAACCCATATCAAAAGGGTAACGATTGATGGAAGATCTAGAATTAACATTATCTCATTCCCTTATTATGACCAACTCTAACTACCTAAGAATATCATGTCAAAAATTGCAATGGTCCTCTATTTCTTCAATGATATTATGGCCACTACCTTGGGGATAGTCATCCTCCACATCTGTTTGGGACCTCGCATAATTTCAAAAAAAAATTACATTATAGAAGGAAAGTTTTAATATAATGTCTTACTTGGATGCCCTTGGATCCACAAAATGAGTTGTGTCCCTTCTACCTTGCATCGATGTGTCAAGTTCAAGCATGAAGGTCAAGTTGTTACTATAAAAGCTAACCCTAGTCCTTTCACATCATGAAACTAACATATCAACCCAATAACATTATTATTCCTCCCTCATCCACCTCACCACAAACCAAAAACAACTCCACACCTACCAATGATGAAGCTTCAACTAGCTCATCTATCCCTTCTTCTTAGATCCCTGTAGAGGACCCCTTAGAACCCACACTCTAACATCTCTCACTAGGGGAGTATTATCTTCTAGCCTTGTATGCTTTCCCTACTCCTCAAGAGTATGGGAAACTTGACCATGATTTTAGTTATGACCCCAACATTGGAACCATCATCCATTTTGGGGCTCCTAACCATCAAACCAACTTAATCTATTGGGGACTTGATCATCCACTTCTTGCTTTGATTACTACCTCTACCATTTGACCATTTACCTCTAACTTCTCTTATCTTGACAAATTGGCATTTGCCAAATTATACCTTCATAGGTATACCTAGAAAGGATTTGGCCTTAGCCATTATTAGTATGGACCTCGTGAGTTACCTTTCATCAAGACCCAAAAACCTTATGAGTTATTTAGCCTTGGGATCATACCACCAGAAGAACCAACCAATTCACCTAAACCCATCACCACTATTAAGGAAAACATCCCTTACTCACCAACTCAATCTCCTTCAAATTTTAAGTATTTTGAAATCATTCCTCCTAAATTTTTTTGGATCAATATTGTTAGTTTAGGCCCCCTGAACTATAAAAAAAATGACCAAACTAAAACCCTTCCTCTCATTCATCCTGAAATGGTATAAAATGATTCTACTACCATCAACACCATCCAACATCAAGATGATGATTCCATTATTACCTACCTCGGTGTGGGGGATTATTATATCCACAAATACCTTCTTTTTAAGAACTAAACCATGTTTAACAAATCCACTATCAATGTCAACTTGGGTACTTAGGATAACCATCATACCTTCAAGATTGGTCAATCCTCAAATTCTATGGAGCAACAAGATTACCCTTCTTTCCTTCATGATTGAAGCATAAAATTTACTTGGTCTTATTAGGATATGCTTAAAATTTACCCTTCCATTGCCTTCCACAACATTGTCACTCATCCTAATCCTAATCCTATTTGGTAAAAGCTTATCAAGATGTACCCTCGCATTACCTTTCTAGTCAAATAAGAGCTTTAGTATCTCTTGTATATTAACTTCATAAAACCCATTAATTATCCTTAATGGGTTTATAACATAATTCTCATTACCAAGTCCATAGGGGGACTTCACCTTTGTATTGACTTTTGTGACCTCAATCTTACTTACCCAAAAGATGACTTCCCTTTGCCTAGCATTGACCAACTTGTTGATCTTATAACTAGCCATGAGATGTTATATCTCATGGAAATTTCTTAGGATATAATCAAATCTTTATTGCCCTCAAATATTAACATAAAAATTCTTTCATCACCCCATGGGGAACCTTTTGTTACATGGTCATGCCATTTGGTCTAAAGAATGCTAGAGCAACCTATCAGCATGTGATGACCTACATGTTCCATGATCTCATCCATAAAATCATAAAGGGCTATGTAGATGATCTCCTTGAGAAATATAAACATCATAAGGATCAACTAGCCATTGTCACAATCATATTTGACTGCCTAATCCATTTCCATGTCTGACTCAACCCAAAGAAATGTATTTTTGGGTCTTATCTAGAAAAAATCTTGGCTTTATTATCTCTCTTGAAGGAATTGAAGTAGACCCTACCAAATTTAGATAAATTTTGGAGATGCTACCTCTAACCCACCTTAAGCAACTCCACATCCTATAGGGAAAGATCTAATCCATCCATCACTTCATCACTTAGTTATCAGATAGATGGCAACCCTTTCACCATCTTCTCAAGAAAGATACATATTTTAAGTGGATTAAAGAATACCAAAAATCCTTTGATTCACTCAAATAATACCTTATTTCTCTACCCATTCTTACCCCTCCTAAAGAGGACCAACCCTTTTACCTTTATATTTCTGCCACTGACCATTCACTAGGGGTAATGCTCACTCATTGTGATGAAAAAAATAAAGAGTAAGTTATCTATTACATAAGTTAAACACTTCTAGAGTATGAGACTTGATACACCCACTTCAAGAAACTTTGCCTCACCTTAGTCTTTGTCACTTCCAAACATTATCATTACCTTCTCAATCACAAAAACCTTCATCATCACTAATATTGACCCACTCAAGTACATGCACTCTAAACCATACCAAAACTAGTGTATGGTTAAGTGGCTCATGCTCCTAACTAATTTTGACCTTGAGTTCCTCCAATAGAATTTTATTAAAGGGAAAGTAATTATTGATCAATTGGTTGAAGCTCCTTTACCAGATAACCAACCATTTCTTCTTACATTTATGAACAAGTTGATTGTGACTCTTTCTCAAGAGGACCCCACCTACCAAATGACCATGTTCTTCAATGGATCTAAATGCCAATGTGATGGGGGTCCTATATTTTCTCTCATCACCCTTAATGGTGAACCTTTTATCCTTTCCTTTAAACTTTATTTTGAGTGCACTAATAATGTGATTGAGTATGAAGCCCTAGTGATAGGTCTTTAAACCACTCTAGCCTTAGAAATTGAGACCATCAGTCTCTTTGGTGACTCCTAATTTATGGTTAACCAAGTCAATAGATCCTATAAAAGTAAGATTGATGCCTTGAAAAAGTACAAAAAACTAGTATATGTACTCTTAACATCATTTTATAATTACCTTATCTAGTCTATTCTATGATCTACCAATAAGTTTATGGATATAATGGTTTACTTTACTTCCCAAATCCCATCTCAACCTACTGATTCTAAAATATTTATTACCATCCACCACTTTATCACACCCTCTTACATCCATTCCACCCTTCCTACCACTTGTAGTGCAAAAGCATCTCCATCAGACACATGGTACAAACAAACCTGTAACTACCTTAACCTAGGCATCATTCCTCCCAACCTCTCTAGGAATGCTTGAAGAGACTTTTTTTTGATTACCTCTCATTATAAAATATTAAGGGTAATCCTTTACAAGCATGGCTTCAATGGCCTCCTTATCTACTATCTACATATTCATGAAGGTTCCCATGCTATCAAGGAAATGCATGACAAAATATGTGGGGGACACTTTAGTGGTTTAGCTATTGCTAAACATATCCTTAGACTTGGGTAATATTGGTCCACCCTCAACTAAGAATACTATGATTATGTAAATAAGTGTGTTAAATGTCAACACTACACCAATTTACATCACATACCTACCCATGGCCTTCAAGTATCCAAATACTATTGAACCTTCTCAGAATGGGGAATCGATCTCATTGGGGAAGTCAACCCTCATTATTCATAATGATACCAATACATCATCACCCCCACCAAGTATTTCAAAAAATGGGTGAAAGCTATTCTTTTCATCTTAACTAAAGCTGACAAGATAGTTAACTTCATCAATCATCATATCATATGTCCTTTCAGTGTTCCTCATAAGATCATAATCGATAATGGAAAATATTTCAAAAAAAAGAAGTAAAAGGTCTTTGCTTTGTATTTTACATCAAGTTAATGTTGTCTTCACCTTACCATCCAGAAGAAAATAGATAGGAAAACACCTCTAACAAAACCCTTAACAAAATGTTAACCAAAATAGTTAGTGCTTTAGGTTGGGATTAGCACTTTCACATCCCTTTCACTTTTTGAGCCTATCTCACTAGCATTCGAACCTCTATAGGTGATAATACTTTCTCTCTAGTCTTTAGAGTAGAGGTAGTCTTGACTCTTGAAGTTTAGATTCCTTCTCTTTACATAACCTTGTAAGACATTATTTTTGAGAGACACTATCATTAAGAACACTTGACATGACTTGAGTTACTTGATGAGCATCACCTCACAGTGCTTAACCATCTTCATGTCTATCAAGAGTGAATAAAGAATTCATATAACAAACACTTGAAAGAATGAGAATTCAATATCAGAGACCTCATCTTAAATGAAAACCAACATGTAATCAATATGAAGAAAACCAAAAGAGGTAAGTTTGCTTTCAACTGGCTTGGACCCTACATCATAACCCATAAGTATGGACTAGGAGCTTACCATTTGTCCTCTCTCAAAGGCAAACCAGAACTTGAGCCTCTCAATGCTTCACATTTATGTCCTTTCTTTTGTTCAAATAGGGATCAAACCCACCTTCTTGTCTAAATTAAGTTCATCCCTTGATTTATGATATTTTCACCCTCACACCTTCCTCTTATCCCTTTGATGACAACCAATTACAACATAGAACAATGTGATTAAAAATCATAGTTATAACCTAATCCTAAATATGGGTATCATGGCTCTACCCATATCATTATTCCCATGGATACTTTTTATCTCTAAATAAGATTAAATCCTAGTATCATTATCTCTCAAAACCACCCCTTTTCATCTATCATTAACCTTTTGTGATAAAAGTTTTGACATCATAAAGGTAAACCTCTAAGCCTAAATAGACAAAGTCCATGTCTAAACCTAGAATCAAAACAATTTGGGATACCAAAATATCACTTGGGTCACATATCTCTAGTATTGTAGACTACTCCCTTGAAGGAAAAATGCCCAAAAATATTAAATTACTTAAAAAATAGATTTCTCCCTTGAAGGGTAATTACCAATATACAAAACCCAAACTTAGACCACTCCCTTGAAGGATGGCTAAGTCAAATGGATAAAAAAATAAATCATTTGAAGCTTCCCACATCGATCAACTTCACCAACTTATCAAAACCATAGTAATAACAAAAGACCCTATATTAAAATCAAAACAAGTTATCCCAAGAAAGCTACAATCAGGTTTCATTAGTAGACATCCCACATCGATTAGTCTATACCTTGCATGAAGACATGGACTTGTATAATATGGTTCTTAGGTCACCTATAGAAGGGGAAAACTAACCCACATAAGTTTACCTTACATATCAACCCATTTACCATTCACCTACTACCTACATCCCCCTTATACAATTTACAAATCAAGGTATTATGAGCTTACTTGACATAATGTGATCAAGACACCTATTTTATCAACCAAAGTATGCTATTATAAAGCATTTGAAAGGTTTATGTTCCTTAACCCAGTCGTACTTTAGTTTCTTTTTGTCCTTACCAATGAAAAAACATCATGTTTTTTCCTTACCTTCTCATTATTGGTTCATGTAGACATATGTCCCATGATTCTTGTCTCTTTTCTCACATTCATTTTGTTATCTAACTTAATTTATGTGCTAACGTCAATACCATACTTGACACATCACATCCATAATAAATAAAATAAATCACATCAAAAACCATAATTAAACCGTACATCATCATAAACATCATATCCATGAACAAAACATAACATCATCCATAATCATCACATACCTAAGCTACAAACTCAACATCTCATAAGCATAAAGCATAAAACATCAAAACATATAAAAAATGAACCATGAGTCATATATATATATATATTTAAATACCTGTATGTATATATCATGAGCATCATAAAAATCATCATATACATCATGTCATCAAATAAACAATACATGTAATAATGTATAATCTCTCTCTCTCAAAGCATGTACATCTGATTACATGGACATGTAGGCCAGTATCAAAATCATGTACATGTATATCTATACATCATAACATATAACATCATACCCCTGGCGCACCACTCCCACTGGCCCCTCTTACACCTTCACTACCATTTCCATTTGGCATTTAGTCCTCTTGGGATGCCTACTTATCCACTCACTAATGTGGTTTGCCAACCTAGAGTCACCACAACTACCCCACTTGCTAAACTAGCTCTATTCTCACCCATTGAGGCTACTCAAGACACTATGTTAGAACTATGGCCTCTTAATACCTCAACTCATCCATTGTGGCCAAGTATAATGTCATAAGGATGGTATCTAGTGGTATTACTAGTGCTACCACTACTCTTACCCTCTATCTCAAAGTATCCCTCTCTTGGGTCACCAAGCCTAGGCAGGTCTTATCCTGATCTCTCTCACCTATAATGGTGGCAATATGACCCTATAAAGTCATAATCTAGCCTTTTAATGTGGCCACCTATCCCTATGACCCTATAATCTATGCCTATATAACATCTATTGTTGCTCCTACCTATTCACCCTATACCTATACCCATGGACCCCCATCAGTTAGATCCACATCCATGGCTTATGAGTCCATAATCCCATCCAGAATTGGCCACTACATAAATGGCTTAGTACCATGATGCATAGCCAACAACAACACTGACATCATCAAACCCCACTCTGATGGGTAGCTCCTCATGATCTAGGACCACCTCCTTTGGATGTGGCTAAGGTACTAAAAACTTAGAATCCTCCCTCATGTACCTCAAGAATGGAACTAGAATCCCTTTCACTAGTCCAAACTATCTCCAAACTCTATCAAATGGGATGAGCTTAGTCTCACCTTCTTTCCTCCCATAAATCCATCTCCAGCTATTTAAAGACAATGTATGATGGCTATAGAGGGCCCACCTAGGAAATCTAACATAGGGCCTCCACACAACATCATCCAAAACCAAACCTCCTATGCATCTCTAAACTAATCAATATCTCTTGCCCCTCCACCAGCTCTTATTAATGCATAGTCTCCCCTCCATCACATGAAACACACTCTAAAATCTAGTTGGGCATAACCCTCCCATAGTATCCCTAATGGTCTTAGAAATATAATGTGCTCTTATGCCCAATAATGGAGCAAAAACCTAAAGCTAATCTTGTACCTCTTGTGAGAACAAAATGCCCAAATCTCCATGTATATCTAAACTAATAAAACTGGTGCCCACCTAAACACTGTCCTACCAAGCAACATCTTTGATAACACTCTAAACAATAGATAAGGAAAATTCCCACTAATAAAATATAGCAACATAAAATAGGACACTACCATCATCATCATAGTCACCAAATGCCTCTCATCTAGAGTCTTCTATTATAGTTTCCCATAACCAAAACCACTTACATACCACTTGGCAAGGGATCGATCCTCATCATACAAGAGAATCCATCTACTTGTCCCTCTCCTCACTCTTAATATGGTAAATAAGGTCCCATCAAATATGAAACTATGTAATCCTATGAACATCCTCTAGTAGGATGGTCATCTTTCTTATCAATAGTAGGAAGGTGTTCATGGTCAGATCCCATTTCTTGATGATGGACATGATCAGCACCACATCTCATGGTAAGTGATGATAGTATCTCATATCCCTAAGGTTGACCTCCCTTACGTGTGTCCAATCATCCTCTATCATCCCTCCATAGACCTCTATAAATATCTTTAGAACCTAATCCCTCATCTAGATCTAATCTTATGCATACAAAAATTAAGTTAGTAGCACACTTAGTTTTCTATTTCCATTGCTCATTTCTATTCATTTCAATCATTCTACCCTAATCTACCTCTTTATCAATCTAAACCAATCTACATCAACTTACATCCACCTACATCAACCTATTTACAAAATAACACATAACCATTACCTCTATAAAATTACTTATATCCCTTGAAAGTGACCCTCACCCACAAACATTTTTACATCTATCCTAACCTATCACACCAATACCTAATGCTTCTATCACAAACATATACCCTACCCCATAAAATTTTCAACTATCAAACCAACACCTAAATCTATCCAATAATGATCTCAACTACCTAACTTATCACTCTTACTTGAACATCACCTATCTGAACTTACATTTGACATTTTAAGTACCCCACACCTGCTTACAACATTTTAAAATTAATCTTCCTATCTCTTTATATTAAATCATTCCTTCCCTAAACACTTGACCACTGACAGTCATTATGACTACCAATGGTCAAGTGAGCTTCTTCTTTTGATGGTCAACCACTGATGGTCAAGTATGACCATTGATGATCAGATCAAACCATGAATGGTCACTATATATGACCACTAGTGGTAAATCACCTAACTTACCCTAATAAAAACCCATTAAAACAACGAAAATCAATAAGAACACTACCTAATTCTATTCTACATCCTATCCCCAACCCAGATACTCCCTCAATTTTGAGTTTCATTGGATAAATTTCCAAATCACAAATGAAACCTAAATCTAGGTCAAACCCCCCAAACCCTACCAAAATAAACCAAAACTACCCAAATTCAACTTCACAATAATAAACTAAACTAAACTAAACTAATGATTTTAAAACACCCCTACCTCATTCCTTGATCACTATCAAGGATGAATCCCATGTCCAACTACTCAACCATGTCCTCATCCACCCTGCATCTTAGTTTAAACTATATCACCTCAAACACATACTCAACCAATCAAAAATCACCACCTCAACTAAATGCTTAGTTAACCCTCTCATAGTAAAATGCCAAATCACTAGATTGTAAAAATTTATAGAAAGCTCAGAGGTCAAATTGCAAAATGTGAAAATGAAATTTCATTTTCAATTTTTATCTTCTAGCCTTTTAGGGTCTCCTCCTAACCATAAATAGTCAAGGTGACCATCAATGATCGACTTTGGGACCCCTAACCATTGACGGTTAGGAGAGCCCACATTTTAAATTTTTTTAGGCACCTACACCTAAGTGCTAAAATTTTGGGGATAGCCTTTCTCCCCTAAACTAAAACTTAAAATTTTAGAGATTTACCTTCTCCAACCAACCATTATACTATGACCACCTTAATGTTGGCCATTTTTTGACACAAACACTCACATATTCTATGATGACCTTGCTAGGTATTTTTGACCACATCAACCACTCTTTCCATGTTAAAAATTTGAATTTACACCATATCATGCATAACCAAACCATTTGTGTTTTTCAAGGGAGAAATTTCTACCTTGGATACCTATAAAAACACCAACCCTATCTAGGAGACTTATAGAGTAACCTGATTGGCTATGACTAACACTGTGGATTGGTTACCCTATCACTTGTACTTCTAGAACTAACCTTATTTTTACCAACATTAGAAACCTTAGTCTATGTGTGATCTTAGCTATTATACTTAGTCACATTTGTGTGCATGTTTACATTTTAAATGCCTAACCACCCATTTTTTTTCACCTACCTTATGGCTCATCATATACTGCTTATTAAACCCTGACTCAATTTTAGTTTCACCTCATTGACTCCCAATTTGAGGGTGAACATCTCCCCCCATATTTAGGGAAAACAAACCTTTGATCAATAAATCCATTTTTATTTTTCATCTTGTTAATTCAAAGATATATAACAAAAAGGGGTAAAATGTAGACACTAGAAAACTATATTAGATGTTGAAATGCCTTAGGGACCACCTAACCCTTCTTGATTGACTAACCAACCCATCAAACCTTGAGTCTAGTTAGTTACTTATCCAACTAAACTCACTAACTTACTAACCTAACCTTAATCCAAACCTTTCAACCCACTTTGACCCCTTTTCCTTCAAACACTTGACCACTAACGGTTAGGTTGACCATTGATGGTTAGATTGACTATTGATGGTTAGGTCCTCTTCATTCTTACACTAATAATAAATATGTAAGATAACACAACATAATTAAATATTTTCACCTTATGTAGTGCTAAAAAACTCCCAAATATTGAAATCAATAAGATAACTTATTAGGGAACCTTCTATCCTCCATCTTTCTTTGCCTATAAAAGGAACTGAGTAGGAGGTGAAATAGATCCATCACAAGCATTCGTGCACACAAGTATTCAAGCTTCTATGTAGCCACCCAATTTTCTTCCACCAATTTAGAAACAATAACAGAGATCTGAACCTCTATTGAAATTTCTCTCAAGGTAAAGTACCTTTACTCTACCAAAATTGCTCTAACCATCAACTATCAACCATTTAACAAGTAATAGGTATATTTATATTTCATATTGTCATTTTGGTTTCTGACTTCCAAACTTGAATTAGACTTTTTTGCACCTATCTTTCAACCTCTCATTTTTTACTAGACCCTTAAATAGACCCTTACCTAATCATTGATCTAATCTTTAACTCTTTTATACATAGTTCTATAAATCCATTGATAACCATTTGTTTCTACTCAAAATTCTCTTTTAGATCTAAGAGAAAGAAGAAACTAAAAAAGTAATGGACAAGGCATGGGAAGTACCTGGACTAAAGATTGCGCACCGTAAATCCAGACGCTTGTGAGCACTCCTCTTTGGCTGTGGAGGAATGACACCTGCAAAGAAGAAAACTTAGACAAAAAGGCATTAGATGGATAGGCGATGGGTTGCCAAGCGAAAGCCTATTCCCAGAAGTATAAGAACTTCCTTAAGGGAGGTCAACCCACTATTTGATAAAGAGATAAATGACTAATAAAAAGACAGAATGCTAAAATAGACTGAAATGATAGCAAACTGAAAGAGAAAAGGAAGCAAAGGCTTACCTGGAAGAAGCTGTCGGCCTGGTCACAGTCGCCGGCGTCGGTTGTCGGGTCTGCCGATGTCGGTTAGTCCGCCGACGTCGGTGGGGGTAATGACTGGCGTCGGTCGGGGCAATGGCAGGGTCTGGTCTGTGGATGGTCTGGGTCTTGATCTGTGGTCTGTTTAAAGATGGTCAGTGGACGGGTTTGAGTCTGGTGTGAGGCAGTCAGGGGTCTGTGCAGAGCTACAGGAGAGTCAAATGGACAGAGAGGGACAGAGAGATAGAGGAAGCTAATCAGGGAGATAGGAATCTAGGTCTATCTGGTTTGGTTAACTGTCTGGGGGGGAGAAGAGCTGAATATAGTTTAAAACATGATAACTAGAAAGCATAAAGAAAATAAATAGAGCACTACATACCTATGCCCTGCTGAAGAAGGTGTTGAAGAAGCTGTTGTTGAAGCCACAGAGGATTCTGCAAGAAGAGAACTCTGATGAAGAACCTTTGCACCTGTTGCTGTTGTTGCACGAGGTCCAAACAGAGACAAGACGAATGCCAAAACTCCAAGAGAGATCTGTTTGCGAGCTCCAGGGTCCAGGGGCTGCAATGGATGCAGAAAGGGGTAATGAAGGATGCCGACGCCGGCAGTTTCACCGACGTCGGCCGAAGGGTCACCGACGTCGGCGGTCGCAGAATGGGGACAGAGGCTAAAAATAGCCTCTGCCCATTCTTGCACGCCGCCGAATGAGGGGGTGTGGGAAGAACGGTCACGAGGATGCCAAAATGGGCGTGGGGGGAAGATAATGAAGAGATTTGACCTAATAAATGCTAGGGGGAAGGTGGAGGGATTCAAGGGAGGATCCAAGGTGGCAAGGGTAGGGTGGAAAGGGGGCCAAGGTCAAGGGTTAGGATAGGGGGTTTAAGGCCAAAGGGGAGGACCAAGGTGCAAACATGTTTGTGGTGTCTACATTTGCCCCTTTTTGTCTTGTTGGTTGTTCTAGACGAACTGTAAGACAAAAACAGGAGTTGGTTGCCCCAAAAAAAGGGATGAGGTGTTCCCCCCTCAAAGCGATAGTCGAGAGAAGGGAACCGAAGATCGAGTGTCGATTTGACAGAGAAATGGATGAGAAAGAGAGTGAGTGAAAACGCTGCAAAAGTCGTGATTGCGCGTATACCACATCACGGGATGGTCGGGTCAAATTGTCGCATGTCGAGGGTCAAGGAGTGCCAAAATTGAAGTAACCAGGCCCCAGCATTTAGTCGTCTGCTGATCGGGTCACTCAATTTAAGCTGAAGCTCCAAATGGTCATCGTGTTCCAGGTATCTAGGGCTCAGGAAGTGCTCCCAGAAACACGAAAAAGCCACAAGTAGGAGGGATCAACTGGCTCGCGATCCTATACTTGTGAAGGGTCAAAATAGTCTGCGGATAATTCTGCTAACCAACCGTGAGGTAGCACACACGCAAAAACAACCAAGGCAACATTGTCTTGGAAGTGGTCGAAAGTCGAAGGATGGTCATTGGTCAAGAGGATGGATGGACGAAAGGATGCGGCCGAGCTAACCTCAGAAGACCCCATGTCGACTGAGTGCTGCCTACATAGCCCCTGTCGTAAGGGGCCTCAGGCCGATGTAGTTCTCCCTAAAAGGGAGGGAGGGTCAGAGGGATTGATTGGTCTTGGTCAAGGAAAATGATTGGTCTTGGTCAAAGAAAATGATTGGTCTTGGTCAAGGTCACGGTCAAGGTCGCAGAAGAGAAGGTTTGTTCATCAAAGAGACGAACAAACGGGGGTGGTCAAGCTAACCTCAGAGGATGTGTTATCTGAGTGCTGCCTACATAGCCCTGGTCATAGGGCCTCAGACCAATGTAGTTTAGACAAATTGAGAAGATTGGTCGATGATGAGATTGGTCATGTGTTGAAATGATGAGGGTAAGATGAGGATAAAATGATGCTACAGATGGTGTACTCTGTAGAATTGGTCGAGAGTCTTTCATCCCTAGCAAGTTTCCATAGTCGTGATGGATATATGCTAAAAATGAATAGAAGTCTATTTATGCTTCAGCAAGTATTGGTTTATGCTTAACATAAATTGGGTCTAGTCGGTAGTTTCCATGTGTATTGGTGTCCATAGAAACTAGGATGATGTCAATGATGAAAATGGCTAGGTTTGAGATGAGTTGCTAATTGATGTGGTTAAATGTGACCAAAGCGAAGAGAAAAGATGAAAGGCAAATCGCTCTTTCATTGACAAGGACCAGAAAGGAGGCATAGATAGGGGTTATTAGAACAAAAGCCCCGTTCATGCATTACGTCGTTGACCAGTGTTGAGTTAGAACGGTAATCGAATCACTTTGACATTAAAGTGAGCTCAAAGTCCCTTGAGCAGGTGAGAGGAAGAGGATAGGGTAACCCAGTTTAAGAGCAGGAATAACCTTGCCCCTTTTTATAGGAGACCCTGAGACAACTACAAGCCAAGTCCATGACCCGTTTTTTTTTTTTTTTTTTTTTTTTTTTTTTTCAGGCTGATCGATGCGAGAAGCCTACATAGAGATGTCTTTTGATGTAGTGGTCATGTTGCAAAGCTGATCAATGCGGGAAGCCTACATAGAGATGTCTTTTGATGTAGTGGTCATGTTGCGAAGCTGATCAATGCGGGAAGCTTCTAAGAAAGGCACTGTTTGATAGCCATCCTTCGAGGGAGTGGTCTATATTTTTGCTTTATAATGTTTGATAAGTTGGCCTAGCTGTCCTTCGAGGGATCAGTCTAGTAATACAGCAATGATAGTACAGCTGTCCTTCGAGGGAGCAGTCTGTCTTTTTGATTTTGACTTGATTTTGTGACCATGGATATGTTTTGACATCTTGATATATTTTTTTGATTTAGAGTCATGGACAAGGCTGTAAAAGTTCAAGGACGCCCCTTTTATTAGGACAAAGCATCCATGCATCATGAAAGGGTCGTAGAAGACTTGTTAAAGGGGAATAGAGTTGAAAGGGATGAGGATTAAGAGGACGAGGATTGCTCAAGGGATGAGCTCAAGTTACGTGTCAAGTAGACGAGTACTCGACTAGCAGAAGAATGGTCAAAGATGCAATGC
Organism: Torreya grandis; assembly: GCA_037957365.1. NCBI lineage: Eukaryota > Viridiplantae > Streptophyta > Pinopsida > Cupressales > Taxaceae > Torreya > Torreya grandis. The sequence continues at coordinate 371,519 of JARHVA010001283.1, read as the reverse complement.
ATTAAAAAGGGGTTAAGGTCTAATAAGACCCTAGGCCATGCTAGTCCGTTAAAGTTCGAGTCAATTGGGAGAAAACCTGCCCCATTTGCCTCTTTCCAGATTGGTCAGGTGTTGATTGATGGATGTGAATTTGGTTGACATTGTCATTGGTTGGTTGAGAAAGGTTGAATGCTTGGTCGAGAGGTCAGGGTGATTGATATTTGGTTGAAGTTTGGTTGAGACTAGTCGAATAATTGGTTGGGGGTTGGGTCGGTGGATACTTGGTCGGGTTTTAAGATAAAATGAGTGATTGATATGTGGTAGAGACTGGGTTGAACAATTGGTCAAGGTTTGAATAAAGGACGAATTCCCCCAGCGGGTAGGGAGAATGTTTGAAAGGTTGGCTAAGGTTGGTCGAGGTTTAGTGGTCAGATGGACGGTGTTAATGTCGAATAAGGGGGTCAAAGGCGGCAAAGGGACCACAGTCTGGTGTGGAGATCCCAATTTAGGTGATGAAGTTGGAGAGGCATGAGTCGAGGTTGATGTTTTGTCGAAAAGGTGGTCAAGAGGACCCTTGATGAGAAGGGAATCCCTTTTTCAGTGCTGACGAATGATAGCTTTAAGAGCGCAACAACGCTCAGTGTCATGTCCCGGAGTGTGATGATAATGGCAGAATGTGGAGTTGTCGAACCAAGATGGTCTTAATCCGAGAGTTGATGAGTGGGGTGGTGTTGAGGGTTTGTTGATAACATGGTCGAGAAGAAGGGTGTCATTCCCAAGACATTGGCGAATGGTGACCTTGAGGGCATGACAATGCTCCGTGTCGTGCCCAGGCATGCGATGATACGCACAAATGCGAGTGTCATCGAACCATGGTGGTTTAGGTCTGAGAGATTGATATTGGCGAAGAGGCGGGAGGTCAATACGAGATGACTACAACAAGTGCCGTAAGAGCAAGACATATGAACCTGCTAACGGGTTTGGATGCTTTATTGCAGTGAGAGTTGGTGACGTTGGTTTGGGAGGTGAAAGAGGCATAGGTCGAGAGTTCGGATGAGATGTATGTCTGATGGGATGAGGAAGTAATGGAGGCGATGTGCCTCTGTGAAGGATGGGAGTGGGAAGCACTCCTATTAAAGTGGATGGATGCGGGCCCAAGATTGAAGGTAATGACGAAGGTGGGGGAGGAGTTCTCCGGTGTGGTCTAGTAGCTTTCGTGTGTTTGGGTCAAGGGCCACCATTGTGCGAGGCGAGGTTAGATGTGGGTTTGGGTTTGGATGTGGACGAAGGTGAGTGAGATGTAACAATCTCAGGCAAAGAACAAGAGGAAACCGTGACCGGGTCTTCCTTGGTTGAAACGGGTGGAGAGACTGGTTCTTCTCTTGGTGGAGAAGAAATAAGAGAGTTTGGCTCCTCAAGTGGGCAGAGGGCATGGATGATCGTGCCTTCTACTTGTAGTTGAGGAGTAGGTAAGGTAGGGTCTTCGGATGAAGGTGGGGTTAATGGCGTTGATGTGGTCAAAGCATCCTTCGATACAAGAGAGGTAGATGGAGGACTAGTAGGAGAAGGAGGTTCCTCATCCTTTAATGGAAGAGGTTGGTCAAGGACAAGAGGCAAGATAGTGCTAATCATGTGAATGTCATGGTCTTGAGGGTCATTGTTTGAAGTCTGGACATTGTTTTGAGTAGGCAGATGATTCGGAAATGGTTGTTTGAAGATGTCAATATGTTGGTTAGGTGGGGCGTTCGGGTTATCTAAAATAAGATCCCCCTTGTCGATCATGTCTTGGACGATGTTTTTGAAAGTTTGGCAGTTGTCGATGTCATGGCCTTGGACGCGATGAAAGGGACAGAAGTCGGCCTCTCTATACCATGTAGGGATGGCCTTTGAAGGGTCAAATTGAGGTGGTCGGATTGGAGGGAGATTGAGGACCCCTGCTTGAGAAGTTTTTCCAAAACGAAAGCATATGGTTCTCCAAGTGGAGTGTAAGAACGCTGAATGTACCGTTGTTGGAATTGTTTGGTGATGCTGGAAGATGTCGAAGGTTGAGAGTAATTTGTTGTTGTTGAGGATGGTGATCTAATGACCACAGTGTTGGCCACTCCTTTAGACTTGGAGTTGGCAGAAGAAGAAGGTCTGGAAGAAGAATGGTCAGTAGATTTTGCGTTGGTATTATGCAATTTGACCTTATCTTCTTCAAGGGCACGGAGTTCAAGCTTTCGAGCCATGATGAAAGCTTCGTCAAAAGTGTGAAATGTCTGAATCTGCAAGGTAGAAGAGATGTGTTTGGCACATGCTCAAGAGAAGAGCTCGATGAGCTCGGGTTGAGGTAAAGAGAAGGAGAGCTGGTTAATCAGACCTCTCCAACGAGTGACAAAGTCGACAATTGATTCATCATCAAATTACCTGATGGAGTAAAGGTCTGTGATTGAGACTTGTTTGGTGATGTTGATTGAGAAATGGTCAAGAAATAGTTGGGCGAGTTGGATGAATGAAAAGATAGAGTGTCTGGTAAGAGAGCTATACCAGTCAAGGGCAGGGCCAGAAAGGGACATAGGAAACGTGCGTAATAACAACGCATCGTCGTGGGAAATAAGATAATAGGCATGTCTAAATGCTTGTAGATGTTGTTGTGGGTCTTTCTTACTCTGAAAGCGAGTGAATTTAGGAAGCTCCCAATGGTTAGGATATGGTCGAATAGGGACAGAAGGATGGATGGGCTCATTGCAAATTTGGTCATATGACAAAGTATTGCTTGAACCGGAAATGGAGGCTTTGAGACTGGACATTTTATCCATCAGCATCTTGATAAGATCTGCTGACGGATTGGTGGGTTGAGCGCCCCCTAAGTTGTAAGGCACTTGGAAGAGGTTAGAGGAGGCATGTGACATAGTCGGTTGTACAATGTACGGATGACTAGTCGCAGGGGCAAAAGTGGAGGCTAGAGGTGGTTGCATTACAAAGGTCGAAGGTATAGGTTGACTAGGCACTGCCAAAGGTGGTTGAATGGTGGCACTGGTAGAAAGACAGGTTGGCACTCCTATATTTGTGGGCGCAAGAGTGTGAGGAGTCGAAACAATCAAGTTCTGATATGATGTAGAACTTGGTTGAATTGCAGGTAGTTGAGGGGGTAATGGAACCCCGATGGAGGTCGGTCTAAAAATAGACGGGGAGGCCAAACTCTGCATATTGGCCATGGTTGGGTTAATAGTTGAGGCGAAAGGCTGAGTCATAAAGGGTTGGGTGGCGAATGGTGTGGATGTCATCGCCACGTCACCCAAAAGGTCTCGCGTTGGGTTTCTCGTGAGATAGTTTTGGAGGGCTGCGGTATTGAGGTCCAAGAATCTCTCGAAATCTTGGTCCCCTTCAGGGATGATGGGAATTTGAGTCAGGGTCGGGGTCGGGGTCGGTCCTGTAGGAGTTCTTTCAGTCTCTGAGTGGAACTCCATGATAGGACTGGTTAGGGACAGGATAGACGGAAGTGGCTGTTGGCTAAAGTGGTTAAGAAGAGAGTCCTGGTTCCAGAAACTGTGTTTTTGCAGTCTCAGAAAACCAGAATGGAGTTTTTTGACAGAGAAGGGATAGGTTTCAGGTTGCTAGTTTTGAAGAAAAAGGATAGTGACAGAGATCGACGTCGGTTGAAAAACTGATGTCGGTAATAAATGTGGCCGATGTCGGTCAGATAACCGATGCCGGTAAAAGATGAAGCCGATGTCGATAGCAGAACCGATGCCGGTGACAAGGGGAAGGCCGACGTCGGTGGTAGAACCGATGTTGGTGACTGTGTCTTCTAGAGAACCAAAAGGTTCTTGGAAAACAATGAAGAAAGTGACCTCACTCACTCAAACAAACAGATGAGAAGAGGAAAACAAAGAGAGACACACAAGCCTAAGCGATAAATCCTAGGAATTAACTTTAGAAATTGTGGCTTATGCCTTAGATGGATGTTTGGGGAGATTGGCTGAAAAAATGGGTCCTAAAAGAAGGCAGTCTAAAGATGGTTTTGGGTGTTTGTTTTAGGTGCTCAAAAATCTGTGTTAGGGTCTGGTACGTGGCCTGGTGCTAAGGAGCAAGCTCCCCTCACTTCACAATTCCAGTGGTTAGCTGGTCTCGCTTAGCCAAGATATACCTCGCCTAGAGTTTATCCTCCGCCAGAGAACAGAGTGGGCTTGCCCCTTGGTGATGAAATCCAAGTAGGGTCACCGGGACGGGTAAGGTATCCGCTGGGGGATGAAATCCTAGTCGGGCGTTGTCTCAGGTATGTTTTATGTTCGTTTAGTGCATGTGGTTCGGTAGTGTAACATCAAGTGTCTAGATTTATTCAATATGCGTCTAAGTTACTAGATGTGGACTAATGCAAGCACAAGCAGAAATGAAAGTGCAATACGTTTTAATGCCCAAGTCGAAATGTGATGTTGTGATGCAGACAAGTTTGAGAAAGGGTTGAGAGTATGATGTTTAGACTAGTCTAGAAATGCAAGGAAGAAAGATTCATTTTAGTCCTGCTTATAGTGTCATTGAGAAGAAAAGAAGGAGGAGAAAAGGTAAGAACCTAATGCTCCTAAATGAATGAAGAAGAAAAGGAACCCAGGAGGAACCTAGGGTCCCACCGGGCGTGCCAGAATGTTTCTACTCAAAATTCACTTTTAGATCTAAGAGAAAGAAGAAACTAAAAAAGTAATGGACAAGGCATGGGAAGTACCTGGACTAAAGATTGCGCACCGTAAATCCAGACGCTTGTGAGCACTCCTCTTTGGCTATGGAGGAATGACACCTGCAAAGAAGAAAACTTGGACAAAAAGGCGTTAGATGGATAGGCGGTGGGTTGCCAAGCGAAAGCCTGTTCCCAGAAGTATAAGAACTTCCTTAAGGGAGGTCAACCCACTATTTGATAAAGAGATAAATGACTAATAAAAAGACAGAATACTAAAATAGACTGAAATGATAGCAAACTGAAAGAGAAAAGGAAGCAAAGGCTTACTTGGAAGAAGCTGTCGGCCTGGTCACAGTCGTCGGCGTCGGTGGTCCTACCGGCGTCGGTTGTTGGGTCTGCCGATGTCGGTTAGTCTACCGACATCGATGGGGGTAATGACCGGCGTCGGTCGGGGCAATGGCAGGGTCTGGTCTGTGGATGGTCCGGGTCTTGATCTGTGGTCTGTTTAAAGATGGTCAGTGGACGGGTTTGAGTCTGGTGTGAGGCAGTCAGGGGTCTGTGCAGAGCTACAGGAGAGTCAAATGGATAGAGAGGGACAGAGAGATAGAGGAAGCCAATCAGGGAGATAGGAATCCAGGTCTATCTGGTTTGGTTAACTGTATGGGGGGAGAAGAGCTGAATATAGTTTAAAACATGATAACTAGAAAGCATAAAGAAAATAAACAGAGCACTACATACCTGTGCCCTGCTAAAGAAGGTGTTGAAGAAGCTGTTGTTGAAGCCACAGAGGATTCTGCAAGAAGAGAACTCTGATGAAGAACCTTTGCACCTGTTGCTGTTGTTGCACGAGGTCTAAATGGAGACAAGACGAATGCCAAAACACTAAGAGAGATCTGTTTGCGAGCTCCAGGGTCCAGGGGCTGCAACGGATGCAGAAAGGGGTAATGAAGGATGCCGACGCCGACAGTTTCACCGACGTCGGCCGAAGGGTCGCCGACGTTGGCGATCGCAGAATGGGGACAGAGGCTAAAAATAGCCTCTGCCCATTCTTGCACGCCGTCGAGCGAGGGGGTGTGGGAAGAACGGTCACGAGGATGCCAAAATGGGCGTGGGGGGAAGATAATGAAGAGATTTGACCTAATAAATGCTAGGGGGAAGGTGGAGGGATTCAAGGTGGCAAGGGTAGGGTGGAAAGGGGACCAAGGTCAAGGGTTAGGATAGGGGGTTTAAGGCCAAAGGGGAGGACCAAGGTGCAAACACGTTTGCGGTGTCTACACCATTGATGATTAACACAACCACTGAAGGTCACCACCAATCATCGATGGTTACCCAACCACCAATGGTTAGCTTAACTATTGATGATCAACCCAACCATCGATGGTCACTATGGTAAGAAATAATAGCAAGTTATTTCTACCCTCTTACCCCCAACCAAATCTAAATTTCTATGTCTTTTCCTTTTTATATACCCTTGCTTGATTTTTTAAACCTGACTTGATCTATTTTAGCACTAGTATTGACTCACTTTTATTATATTTAGTCATTTTATCTATTAGGCATTCACTTCTTGCTTTATTTCATTTCAATTACTTTATATTATTTGATGCAAGTATCTTACTTTTATTTTTATCAACTTAATTATTGTCAAGAGTGGATTGATAGCCTCCTATCAAGCTCAGATTTCTCAGATCTAGCTCACACTAGGTAGTCCACTTAACTATCTTTCTAATAACTCATTTTGTTATAATTTTCTTATCTACACTTTATTACTTCCAAGATAAAGAGGATTTCTCCATACTCATCTAGATTATGTGCACATCAACAACTAGGTCTACCACAGCCTTATTACTAGTTTCTTATCTTCTTCAAAAATTAAAAAATGAGCATAAATTAAGAGAAACAATATCCATAAGGGATCACTAGCCAAGGGAAAACCTAATATAACACCAAGATGGGATTTAATAACAACGATAGGATTAGAATCATCAAATTGGATAATAATGGATGATAAATAAATAAGGAATATCTAAAGACCATGTCATGTGGGAACTAAAATGTCCAATCATAAAAGTGTTGCTTAGAGGATATGCCAATAGATTTTCCAAAATAGGGCTTAAAACAAATTCCACTTTCTTATTAAGATCAAGACTGGAAGGAAACATTGGATCAGGGAAGGATGAAAAAAAATATGGTTTAGGATAAGGTAATATGATGGGAATAGAATAGATTTCAATGTAGATAAGGATACCCCTAAGTGTTAAGGTACTTTTAAATAACAAATTACTCATACATGATGTTATAAACCTAGTTTTCATCATGGTACTTTCTCAAGGTGCCTTAAACATGGTTTTCACCATTGTATAAATTATTTATCTTTATATTTTGACATGATTTTGATTTTTTTTAATTTTTTGATATTTAGTATCTCAACTCAAAGGAGGATGACAGGATGCATAATGTTGAATTTTTTATCTCTAACCCATACCAATTTTGAAAAGATTCTCTACTATAATTCTACTACTGATGTAGGCTATATTGATGTTGTTGTGATCTTTGTTGGCCATTATTTTGATTCCGCGAAACCTATAAATAAGGTATCTTCATAATATATTTGAAAAAAAGTGCTACTAGGGAGTGTAAAAATAGATAGACATTGGATAAATGATTTTATTCGATAATGGAATATAGGTCTTAAATGAATGATAGGATCACACTGGAATGTATAATAGTTGTGGGATAAATGAAAATTGGAACTTTCAATTACATACAATGTTGTTGATTTTATATTCAATTTGATTTTGGTTATGGTGGGGCTTATATTGACTTAAATAATGTCTTCATCAAATAATGAGGAACTAATTAGCTCAGCTATTGGCACCTCTAAGAGGTTTTCACCAAAAAAGTCTTCTTTATTATTTTGATTTGGATTATCCAATAATGCCTTGAATAAGGTTTCACTAAGGGATGTTTATAAATAATTTTGATTACACCTTAGTGCCTTAATCAAGGTTTCACTAAAGGATTCTAGTTTTTTATTCTACTTATCGTCTAGTGCCTCAAATAAGGATTTACTAGAAGATGTTGAGTTTAAACATTGATTACTCCATAGTGTCTAAAATAAAGTTTCAATAGGAGCTTATTCTTTTGCTTAAATTTGTCTTAGATCCCTAAATACTTTTCCAATGAAATGTCTCCATGAAATAAATTTAACAATGTGTGATTATATTGGTCCTAATCAACATTTATGGGTGATGGAATATAAATATAACAAGTATGATGGTTATTGGTAAAGTCATATATAATGTCAATGGAATGGGAAAAGGTAGACTAGTACTCATAGAGGCTACTAGGAAAACTTGTGTCAATGTCAAAGTAAGAATCCTAAAAAATTGTAGAAGGATCATAAATATAATCAATATGATTTGTAATAGGTCTATAGCCAATGTCATGACATATAATAAGGTATGTTGATTATAATGTTGATTCAGACTAAAGTGGATATGATATGAGTGTAGAGCCAAATTTATAATATCAACTAATATATTATGATTTTATAGTTGATTCTAACTCAAGAGGATCTAAACCTAATGTTTTAACTGGAATTGATTCTACTTTCAATGCTAAATCTAATAATGGTTCTATAATAAAACCTAATTATTCTAGTGGTTCTAAAATAAAACTTGATTATGATTATGATGTTGACTTTAAATTTGGTTTTGATAAGACAATTGATCTTGATTTAGATTTAGCCATAAAGAGTGCCTATTAAATTGTATTATCTATGTACACACCCTAATTTGGTCAAAAAAACACATGTATTATATATTTTGCTCTTATTTCACATGAAGGTCTTAATGGATGAATATGAGTCTTATTTACATGGTCATTTTAGTCTTTTGATCTTTCTTGAGAATTTTTTTCCTATATATTTTACTTCCAGTGATCTTATGCCATACTATCCTAGTCATAGTGCCCCTTGGCCTATTTACAATAGTCAGTACTCAATTTTTTGGTCTCAAGCCACTAGCATAATCCTAGACATTAGTGTAGAGAATTAGAGTATACCTCAACACTAGTGTCCAATAGTCATATTTTTAACTTGTTATGAGTCCTTACCCTTTTTTGAGTCTCTTATTATGATTTTGTCTTGTTAGCTAGAAAATAAAGGTCTCAAAATCAAATTTAAATTAATTTTATATAGACTTACAAGTCACTTTACATAAATTATTTAATATTTTGGCACATAATGACATAAAATCAATCAATAGTATATCTCATCACTCAACAATCACATCTAAATCTGCATGCTTTATCAAAGAAGGGCCTAAGATAAAGTCTTGATAGCATACCATGAATGTTGATTATGAACTTACTTAAGGGATAAATACATGCAATCAAATACCCATATCATTGAAATTAATTTAGGTAGTGATCAGGATAACAAGGGTTATGTATCACATGATCATAAGATCCCATAATCCATCTTTTTTCTTCCTTTTAAATTTGATCTTATTGTTATTTCATGTGTTCAAGTGTTCATTAGGGTTTTAAACAAGAAAAATCTAATCAGTGACATAGAAGAATGATTAAAATCCATTAATCATACCAACATAACCCTAGAGCCTCATTGTAGCATCCCTAAAAGTTCTAGGACCCCTATCCCTAAAAGGATACTAGTATGGTACACAAAACACTAGCATAATGCAATACTATTCTTATAAACCTACTATTATATAAAAGTATTTTCATCTATAGTTCTAAAATGAAAGGACTCCAAAATGATTTTTATACCTATTCCATCCTTCTCATCATCTAGTAATGCCTATTTCCCTTGAGATAAGTTGATTTTCTCATTATAATTTATATTTTAGGTAAATTGATTTGATAGATCTATTTGTAACATTTATATGTATTTAACCTCTATGCCTGATCCTTTAACTACCTAGGATTTATGCTAATAAGTCCTAAATAGGTAAAATATCTTATAAACTTAACTTACCTTGAATGTTGCTTAACAACCCTAGTTCCACCTGAGGGGTTGACTTCTTTGTGTACTAAATTAGGGTTTATTAAATTCTATTTTATTTTTATTTTTTTAGACATACTAACTGATCTATATCAATTCCTATATTAAGGTTTCATTAATTTAACATATCTTAAATTTTGTTTACAAACCCTTCAAACCCTAGATCCACATACTAGGTCCTCATACACTCAAAAGTTAACCCTTAGGGTTTCAAATCAATTTTTGATTTTATCTATACTTTGGGATGAATATATAAAACATTTTAAAATATATCTATGTTAGATTATCTTCTCCCCATTATTCACCTATTATTCCTTTTTTAAATTCTCTTATATGGCAAGTTTAAAATGACTTCAAGGAAACCTCTTACCCCTCACCTAGTTGACCAATTTCTAAAATTTTCACATAATTATACAAATGAATGGACCAATTTTCAAAATTGTACATTATAAAATGATAATAAACATTATTTCATTTATAATGATGATGATTATTATTTTAATGATTAATATGTTGATTACTATGATCATGACAATGAAAGTGTGGATGAGGATAGATTAGATGCACCTTCTTCTCCTTTTCCTCTCTCTTATGTTACTTCTAAAAATCATATTAAAAATATAAGGAAAAATTATCCCCTTATAGGTAGTGCCTTGTTTGAATGCGATCCTAGGTTTTCAACCAATTTTTCTACATCTTTATTCAAATTAAAGCAATACAAGAAAAATAAAATCACTTTACCTTTGCATGATTCAAGTAACATTAAGCAATGTTTCCCTAACATAGAAAACAAAATTACCAATCTTTGCCTTTCTTAATTCAATTGAAAAAATCAATTACAAATGATGTTACACCTTTTACAGATTCACAAACTAAATTAGAAATTATATTATCAACTTCTTTTAAATTTCAAGCTCAATATAGTGATTGTATGTAAAATATAAATAATTCAAATCTCTCTAACTCTCTTACTACATGTCATTATGTTCCAAATGAAAATATGATATCTAATTCTTCTACCCTTGACTCCATTATTAAAAATAATGATAATACATGCATTCCATTCATAACTAGTGAAAATACCCATTCCATTCCCCCTACACATGATGATATGTTGCATAGTAGTAAAAAGCTAAAATATTTTTTTACTCCTCTTTCTGAGCATGAAAATGATAGTTATTATAATTTTACCTCTACAAGTGAATTAAATTATGATTTTGATGAAACTTAGAATAACACTGATTACAATGACTTTAATGAAGAAGATATTAATCTAGTCCTCTGTCTACTTCACCATATCTCATATTGAAATTGATTGACTATTAAATGCTAATTCAAATGATAATATGTATTTGAATAAACACAAGTGAATTAATACTTATGTTCATTGTTAACATGATTTAAATTCAAATGATAAAAATGTGTCTTCTATTCCATTAGCATGTGATACTACTTTACCAACTAACAATATCAGTGATACCAATGTATCTCCCTGTTTTGACCTTTTTAGGACTTAGTGAGAGTAAATCCTATGTTTGTTAAATAGTTGAGTAAATTAAACTAGATAAATAATATGAAATAAATACAACCATTGATTTGTTACAAAATTGACTAGTTTCAATTTTTTCAAAAATAGTAATAAATATTGTAAATAAAGACGTAGCTAAAAAACACATGATATATATGATCTAAGTGCTAGAAACTGAGATGGAAGCTAGTCTAAGTATCATAAAATGTATCCTTATATCAAAAAACCTCCTAAATAATATCAATATAATTGGATAGTAGTGCCATTATTAGAAAAGTGGTAGTGTCTTGATATTGGCGATAGTGTCATATATGTAGTACTATCTCAAACTTTTGAATGCACTTTATGTCTAGATATGTGGGGTCTATTCTTACATGCACAAGTTTTGGAACTTTATATTTTGACTCTAATGTTTGATTTATTATACAAAACTTAATCCTCCATACAACTAGGGCATGAACTGAAAAGTGTGTTTGTTAGTAGGGTAGGCTACACATCCTCAACACCCCACTATGAAGATAGTTGCCTACATACCAATACTCTAAGGAGGGATCGAACCTAATGTAGTATTCCCCACCTAACTTTTGGTACAAGTTAAAGTAATTATAGTATAATAATGGTCATGAGTGCCTTGAATGTGCTTGAGACTAGAAATCTGTAAAATCTAAGCTTAGGGATATTGTAGATGGTAGTATGAAAAAGTAGGGTAGAATAAAAAAGTAGGGTAGAATAGGGATTGATAACCTTAATTGTGCTCAAATTGTAATGTGTTTGACTATGTATTTTTCATATGATTTTCCATATAGTATTTAGAGGGCTAAAATTATTATTTTTTTGCTTATGTGAATGATAAAAGATGTCTAGGATAACCTTAAGAGGTTTTAGATTTAAAAATATATCTGTTTGGGAAATGGTAGGGCAAAGGCTATTATCACAATTTTGGGGACACTATCACCATGTGGCACTAGTGTCCTTATTATGGTGCTAGTGTCCATCTAGTAGAACACTAGGCATAAATATCCAAGATTAGGAAATAAGAATTTAGGACTAATTTGGAGCTAGATAGGGATGCCTATGGTCTGCACGAATGTTGGATACATGTGATAATAAGATCTAGGATAATTATAGATTAAACTAGGGATAAGGAGTCTCAAGTATCACTCTTGGCACTCAAATAACACTTTTGGGTGATTACATCCCCCCCTTTATTATAAGAATGCAACAAAGTAAAATGACTAGGAGAAAAGAAAAACAAATGTACCTAGACTTACTTCAGAAGTGAAGCCCATGAAGCCAAGTCTGAGTATGTGAAGCATGCTTTAATACATGTCCTAAAAATGAAATGTGAATAAAATCAGTCCTTACTAAAGATTTATCAAAATTAAAAGACTAAATTGAGTATATAAGTAAAATTGAGTAAAGAGATAGGAAGGTGAAAAGGAACGCATACACCTCATTGGGTATGTGAACCAATGCATGAACATAGTGATGACATATGTGTGTACATATATATAGTGATTAATTGATGAATAACATGGATTGAGATGATATCTTACTCAATATTCATGTTTGGGTGGCCCAAACACTCAATCTAGTTTTGACTCCATCATTATCCATCTCTACTTGGTGGATCATGACCTATGAATAACTTTGATTAAATTGATAGTGTGTCCAACCCTCTCATATGGGTATATCAAGAACTAAATTCGGATATGAATCAATCATTACCCACCCATGTGTAGTAGATATATTTAACATTTAACTACATGAAATAATGTAAATGTCTAACTTAGTATACCTAATTGTGTATGTCAGCTCTATGACCACTCAAGTATATTATGTAGCTCTAGGCCACTCGAGAATGTGAACCAATGTAGATGGAATAAGGCATCAAATTAGTGTACAACCTATAATATGATGTCAAGTGGATACATTGTAGATAATTACATGGAATTTTTCATTCCATCTAATCAATTGGTGTGTAACTGAGCATGTAAAAAATAATGTGTCATGCACATGCCCCTAAATCTGATATTTGAGTATATGGATTCTTGACAAAGTCATAATAAACTATATCTAGGTATCTTAAATGAATATGGGAATGGTCATGCCATGCATGATTCTCCCAATATTAGTAAATTGATATGAATATGAGCTGAAATAGTATGAATTGAAGTAAAACTTAGTATAATTGATAAATTTGTAACTAAATCTATGAAAACTTATATTATACCTAATGCACTATTCTAGCTAACCTAGGTTGTCCTAAAAATGATGCTATTGGATAGTAGTGCCACATCTTGGATAATAGCACCATGTGCTGTTAGTGTCCCAATTTGAGTGCTATTATCCTTTTGGTTTGAATTCTATGCAAGTGTACTACTTTTTGGGTCATTATTTTCCCACTATGTTTACATATGTCTATTTTTTTTAATTGAGCCTAACTATTGAAAATGTGTTGTCAATTAAATATAGGATCCTGATCTCTATGACAAACCCTTGTGAATGCACCTATTTTGAGGGGAGTTATTAAACCTATCCAAGAACTATCATCATAAGAAAAAAAGATCTTTAAAATGTGTTTTATTTGGAGCATATATGATAATTGTGTGATAATGCAATATAATGTGCATATATAACATCATAATGTAAGAGAATATAATCATACATATGTAATTTAATATTTATTTCATGTTTATAATTTCACAAGGGTGTCAATATAGATTTAATAGTGTATGTAACAATAAATTTGAGTAAAAACTAAGTAGCTACCTAGGGGGATGGGACATGATGTCCATCATGGCACCCAAGTAGGAAGTGTAGATGCATGAGGCCCCTCATGGAATAAAAAACTAGTGTGTGTAATAATAAAATACAAGTGTCATGGACATGATGAATATAACAAAGCATACATACATAATACATGAGGAATGAAAAATATGCCAAGGGGACACACCATAAGGGACATGGGCACATGTTACTAAATCTAAGAAAAAAGATATTGAAGGACATGTTAAAATGTCCACATACATAAGAAACAAGCAAGCTAGATTAGATCCACATAGAAGGACATGTTCAAATGGCCATATACTTAATCAATAAAGGCACACACAAGGACATGGGAAAATTTACAAAGCATACATATTATGAATAAAAGTGGTATAGAGGCAAAGAATAATGGCATATTCAAATGCCATCAAATAAAATAAGTATATAATTACAATCAAGTTTAAACTAGGTAATATATATATGAAATTATACATGAATATGTAATACAAATCTATGTAAGAACTAGGATGTACATATGATGAGATGAAAGTATTAATAGCTGACAAAAATCTTAAGTGTAGCATGATCAATATCAAGATATAATAATGCTAAATATTGAATGTCGAGTATAGAAATATAAAACCTAATAATCAAAACTATGTATAAGATACCCCTATGTGGGTGAATGTGTCAAGTAAAGACCCATGTATCAGTATATATGCCCCAAGTGGGTAGATAATATCAAATTTGAGTTGGGGAATCAAAAAGAAGCTAAGGATATAATAATATAAAAAATAAATTCATTGAGTTTTTATATGTAAAATATCCTTAGATGCATGATGTTAAATGGTTTTTTGATTTCCTTGCCATTAAGAGAATCTAAATGATATATTTTTGGGCTAAAATTTTCTATGATTATATATGGTCCAAGCCAATTTGTTTTAAAATTTACTTTATTCTCTTCCTTGGCATTGGATTTTTTGATATTTTATTTTAATATTATATCATTGACTTTGAATTCCCTACTGTGGACATGGTTATTGTAGGTTTTCTATATTTATTTTTGATATACCTTGATATGATTAACAACTTGAATGAACATGTGATCCAACTATTATAATTAATAGAGATGCCTATCTCTATGCTAATAATCAATGATGAGCCCTTTTAAGGACACCCATAAGGAAGGGATTTATAACTCTAGTAGTATAACTAATTCTATGCCATATACTAGTGAATAAGGAGTATCTCCTATCAATGTGCGTATACTTTTGTGGTAAGCCCATAGTGCATAGATGTGTTGATTGTGCTAGTCATCACCAAATTTGGTAACTATTTCATTGAGAATAATGTTTATTGTATTATTTTTTTATTCTAATTGACCATTTCCCTATGGGTAATCCAAATTAAAGAATGTGTGTCAAATTTTATATTTAGTGCAAAATTTATTCATTATTTTATTCTTAAAAGAGGTTCCATTATATGTGATTATGGTGATTGGGAGGCCAAGGTGGGATATAATATTGGTCATGAAAAAAAAAATCCCTTTATGGATTGTAATGGGATGGATTCCAACCATTTAAAAAAATATTCTATATGTGCGATAATGAATTTCTAACCCCTTATAGATTTTAGGTTTATCTTACCAATGAGATCAAAAACCCAATAACATGAATGGCCAAGGGGATATGATAAGTTATAGTTGATGTGAAGGTAAATAGTGTAGGTTTCCATGACATCAACATTTTTTACATAACTTGGCATATTAATGGAATTTATATTCCATGGTTGGCTAATAATAACCTTAACTGAGTAACTTGTGTGACATTGATTTACCACTAAAATGACCACCAAATTCACTATCATGTACTTATTTGATATCCAACTTAGTTTCCTCATATGTCAAAAATTGGAGTGAGTGTCCCTCTAAATATATTTTGAATAAGTCCCCACTAATAATGACATATCAGTGGGAGTTTCATTATAGTTTATGATTTTCATTTCTTATGAAAGTATTAGGTGTAATAAATTTATGTAAAAAGTTGTATATTTTAGAGAACCATTCAGATGGTGTTGTGATGTGAGTGGTAACTAGAAACATTAGAGAAATGAGGTTTACATATGAAATTGATAGATATTGTAATCATTTGATAGTGAAAATATCATAGTCTTCATCTATGTCAATAGGGATCGATGATGTGACACTAACCATTACATCAGCATGATGATTACCTTTATGTGGGATGTTTTTGATAAAGAAGTTATCAAACTGAGCTTGTAGACATTGAGCCATATTATTGTAGGGAATGAGCAATTATTCTTTGGTTTGGTAGATATCCATAACTTGATTGATAATTAATTATGAATCCTCGTAAACTCTTATTGATTTGATCTAGAGAACTTGAGTTGATTGAAGGCTTAAAATAAGAGATTCATATTTTACAATGTTTTTGGTACATAAAAAAAGGATTTGATAAGTGAGGGGTACTATGTGTCCAAGTTGATTGATGAAAAGAATTCTATCTCCAACACCAGAAGCACACATACAATCGTCAAAGAACATTATCCATGTATTGAAAGTGGTATTATATGCTATGAAGTCATATATAAAATTGTCAGTAATAGGATTTATATCTAATAATGAGGCTACTACCAATTAATATGTAATTATTTGTCCTTTTACTAATTTTTGTTAAATGATCTTGAGGTCAAATTTTATGAGTAACATACCCCATTTTTCAATATGGCTTGAGAGATGCAGTTTTAGAATGAGGAAATTTAAAGGATTGACTTTGGCAATGACATGTGTCTCATTGTTAATCATATAATTTTTAAGCTTCTAAGTAGAAAATACAAGTTCCAAACAACAATTAGTGGGTAATTTATTTTATAGTCAACAAGTGTAAAAATGATGTAGTAAATGGCCCGTTAGTTATGTTTATCATCATATTATGTTAATAGTGCACCAAGTGCATGATTTGTCACTTAGAGGTAAAGTAAAAGTGGCTTGTTAGGTAATAGTGGGACCAAGATAGGTGGGTTTAGTAATTAATATTTAAGTTTGTCAAATCTTTCTTGACATATGGTGTCCCATTCAAATTTTACATGCTTTTTAAATGATTTGGTGAATGATTGGATCTTATTAATGATTTGCACCATAAATAGACATATTTTTTGAGTTTTGCCTTGGAGGGGACAAAGTTGCTTTACATTGGTAGGAGGAGGCATATCCATGATTGACTTAAATTTATTGGGTTCAACCTAAATTTTGTGTTGGGATATTATGAATTATAAAAGTTTACCTAATGAAACCACAAATACGCATTTATTAGGATCAATTTTGACATTTTATTTTATGGGTCTCTCAATTTTTTTTGTAAATATATTACTTGAGGTTTTCTCTATTTTTATTTTTCAAGCAAATCATCAACATAATTTCTATTGTCTTATGAATGAGATCATGAAATATATGCATCATTTTCCATTTTTATGTTTCACTTGCATTTTTTAATCCAAAAGGCATGACTATATAGTATAATGTGACTCATGGTATGGTAAAAAAATATTTTATTGGTCCTTTTTAGTGATCTTAATTTTATTGTACCCAAAAAAACCATCCATAAAGGAGAGCATCTTGTAGCCTATTGTAGAATCGACTATCATAACAATGTTGGGTAAAGGAAAGTCATCCTTAGGACATACTTTGTTTAGGTCTCTAGAATCACAAAAAATATATTTGGTTGTTAGGATTTATAACAAGAACAATATTAGTAACCCATTATGGGTGAAAAATTTGTCAAATAAAACAAACATCTAATAGCCTTTGGATCTCATCTTTGACTAAAAGAGCAACATTGGGGTGCATGTTTCAATTTTTTTGTTTATCTGGCTTAGCATTAAGATAAGTGTAATTTAGTTTACTATGATTGAGGGATAATTCTTGGTATATCAGAATAAGCCCATGCAAATAACTTAAAAAAATATTTTATAATTTGATGAATATCCATATCTTCTAATTTATGTAAGTCAACAACCAATAGTATGATACAAGGATTAATATATGTTCCATAATTGAATTCAAATATTTATTCATTAAGAAATATAGATCGATCCATAGTGTATGGTAATGTATGGATAGTTTCATATGTGTCAAGTAACATATCATTTGATTCATTTAAATACTCACTAAAGTATGCCTGGGCACTTATGGAATGAGGAAACCAACAAGGGCTTGGATACTCATATGCACCTAGTAATTATAATAGAGACTAATTTTTATTGAACTCAACAAAATAAAGTAGATATGGAGAAGATATATCATCAATAAAATCAAGGTAAATAACTGAGAGTATAGAAAAATGGTTTACCGTATCATTTGCCTATGGAATAGGAGGATGAAACATGATATGTTTAGAAGTATAGGGAGAGTAATTAACATTAGATATGCTATCTCTATATCCAAGTCCTTGTATACCCTATTTATCACATGCTTCAATGGGATTAATTATTTATTACTCATGTTTTCCAAGTATTTATCTTTTGTAACCCATCTTTTGGAAATATCTCAATGCAAAAGGAGATGTGAACTTATTATCGTGTATTATGGAAGTAAGTGAGGTAGTGATATTCATGATCTAATTAATAGATTGGAATGTTATTGTATAAAAATACATGTGAGGAATATAATTGTGTGAAGGATATGTATGTTGATAATAATTGAATGGTTATTTATCTATAGGGCATGCATAAATATGATCTCTATAGCTGAATTCTAAACATGCATGTAAAGTGGATGGAACTATGTGCATATAATAAATCCATGGTATTCCAAGAAAGATATTATAATTAATATCATTAGGCATAAATTGACATGTGGTAGGTAGTGTCCTAAGCCCTAATGTAAGGTTTAGTGTTATTTAACCCAATAATTTGTAGGGAATATTATCAAACCCTAGGATGTTCATATTAGAAGGATCCAAATCCTTAACATGTATGTTAAGAAGTCAAAGAAAATATATATTGTAAATGTTCAATCCTAAACCATTATCAACTAAAACCCATTTGACACATACCTCATTAATTCATAATGAAATGTAAAGAGGTAAGTGTAAATATATGATGTATTGATGTGGGATATTTTCCCTCTTGAATGAAATATGTTCTTCAGTCCATTTCATAGTATTAATTATGGAAGAAACATAAGCCAACTTAGATGTTTGAGGCACCTGAGTGTTATGGAGTACAACATACAAAATGTATTTGTATGTGTTTGAATGTTTTAGGATATCTAAAATGGAAAATGTATCTGAAGAAGCATTAGTTTGATCAACAAAGCTATATCCATGGGTGTGGTTAACCTACCAAGCTTCAAGATCATAGGTGGACATCATAACCTAGATCATAGGGTCTACTTAGAGCATAGAGTTGATATTATAGGTGTGATGGTGTTTAGATGTGTGTGATAGATAAGGATGAGGGATAAAAAAGAAAAATGATGTTTCTTTGTGTCTAGGAGTGATAGGGAATGAATCAAACTAAACCAAAGAGAAAAATGCATTTAAAGGAAACTTGTTAACTCTAGGTAGTATAATTGTTATATTATTTAATGTTTTCTCTATGTGATTAAATATTTGTGTCTTAATTATACTCTACATAAGATAAATATAGTATGATAAAGAAATAATGAAACAAGACAAGTATTTTAATTGATATGAAACATCATGTATGCATGTGCCTATGTCTTTTATGAGTTCATTCCAAATTGAAGGGAACAAGCATGCAAACAAAATTATTAAACTTTGAAAAAAAAGTGATACACCTATTTTTTCATTATTATCATGATTAGATCAAATAAAATTAGACGGTGTATAGATCTAAAATATAAATTCTAGAAATGTAAACCCTAGGGTTATCTAGGATTAGGGATTGTGCAATGTTTGAAGTAATTAGGTTTACCAAGTATTTTAACATTTTTAGGAATTATTTAGAGTAAATACTATGTTTTTTAAATATTTTATTAGACTAAAATAGGAAAATAATATGTAATAAATAAAACCACTAATTTGTTATAGATTTGACTACCTTTGATTTTCTAAAAATAGTAATAAATAGTGTATATAAAGACTTAGTTGGAAAACACTTGACACAGATGATCTAATTATTATAAACTAAGATGGAAGATAGTCTAAGTGTCATAAAATAGATCCATATGTCATAACCCCTCATGGACAATATCACCACAATTGGATATTGGTGCGATTATTAGAAAAGTGGCAATAATGACTTCATATTAGATGTAGTGTCCTTTGTGCAAGACTATCTTGAACTTATAGGTTCACCTATGTTTGGATATCTAGGGTATGTTCCTATGCACAAAAGTCTTGGAACTATAAATTTTGCCTCTATGACTCATTTATTATACAAACCTTAATCCTTCATACAACTAGGGCATGAGCTAAAAAGTGTGTTCTTTAGTATGGTAGGTTGGACATCCTCAACACCCCACTATGAAGAGAGTTTCCTACATACCAATACTCTAAAGAGGGATCAATCCTATTATAGTTTTCCCTACCTAAGTGTTAATGCAAGTGCAAATAATTATATTATGATGGTGTCCTTAGGTGCCTTGAATGTGCTTGAGACTAAAAATCTAGAAAATTTAAGCTTAAGGTTGTTGTAGATGGTAGTATGTAGAAGTAGGGTAGAACAGGGATTGATAAAATTAATTGTGTTTAGCTTGTTATGTGTTTAAAGGTATATTTTGTATCTAATTTCCATATAGTGGTTAGAAGGCTAAAATTCATGTATATATATTATTCTATTGCTTATGTGGATGATAAAAGATGCCTAGGCTAACCTCAGGAGGCTTTAGTTTTTAAAATATATATGTTTGGGAAAATATAAGGAAAATGACATTAGTGACATTTTGGGGACACTTGTACCATGCGATGCTACTATCCCTATTATGGTGCTAATGCCCAATTGGCATAACACTAGGCATGAAGCACTAAGATCAGTAAATGAGGGTCTAAGACTATTTTTAGAGATGATTAGGGAGTCTTGTGGTCCATACAAAGGATAGATAAATGTGATAATAGGATTTAAGATAGGTCAAGGGACAATTTAGGGATAGGTAGTCTTAAATATCACTCTTAACACTCAAATACCACTTTGGGTGATTACACTCCCTCAACACCCTTACTACAATAGAACCTATTTCTCATCCTAACCTCTATGAGGGTGATAGCCAATTTCCCTCTCACCAGCTCTAAGCTATCACCCCTCCAAAGGTTATAATGAAAAAAATTAAAGGTCCTTTATTGTAGTGTACCAATGGCTAAAATTAATAATAATATTCAAGAATTAAATGAACCTACTGATGATGTTAATATACCTTCTCAATAAGTAATCTCTTTGATGCATAAAATGTGTGATTTATAATAAAAAAATAAACCAAATCACATTTTAAAGTAAAGCATACCACTCTTGGGTTGATTCTAATTCCATCCATGGTAATCTTATCCCAAATAGAATC
This sequence comes from Torreya grandis, assembly GCA_037957365.1. Taxonomy (NCBI): domain Eukaryota; kingdom Viridiplantae; phylum Streptophyta; class Pinopsida; order Cupressales; family Taxaceae; genus Torreya; species Torreya grandis. The sequence goes on along the minus strand of JARHVA010001283.1, from coordinate 350,029 downwards.
TTCATTACAAAGTTATAAAAGCATTTTTAGATACCAATATTACTAAAGTTCAATGCACACCGAGATCCATATGTGCATCTCAAAGCTTACAAAAAGGCCATCACACATGCTATTAGCATTTTGATCCTATTATATATATTTCCTTAGAATATAAAGGGTAAGGCATTAAATTGGTTTCATCATTCAGTCCCGAATGGTTCACTCCATATATATGATGAGTTAGAATAAGTCTTTCTCATGTATTATATTTAGAATAAGGGACCTTGAGTCACATATGAGATGTTATCTTCACTACATTAGAGTGAGTCAGAAACAATAAACTATTACATTATATGATTCAAATCCTACATGCAACAATTGATCTACCAATTAACATGAGGTACAATACATCTTTGCTAGAGGTCTCATTTTTCCTCTTAAGGATACATTATTATATGAGACATCCAAATCATTTCAACATCCATGTAACATAGATAAGGCATTAGAGAAGAAGTTAAGACTAGTTGAGACAAATTCAGAGGCAGACTTAGATTTAAGTCTCTCATAAGCACAATCATCCAATATGGTACAAATGCATGATACACAAACTCCTAATTAAAAAGTTGAATAGAAACCACTAGTCAAGATACTTGACAAAGGAAAATATCCACTTTGCAAATCATATCATATAGTGAACAGATCTTAGGACACCATTAGTGGAGCCATATAGTTCTTAGATAGAGATATGACTCATGATATATTATTTACATTACTAGATAGAGGGATTATAACTCTTACTCATACTCACCATCATCAAACACATCATTTCCAAAGAAGAATAAACAATCCATATTTTAATTATCATAGAATCAATGGACATTAGAACAATCATTATTATGCACTCAAAAATTGTATTGATCAATGTGTTGATAGAGGCATTATAGAATTCACATAGGGGACATAGATATCTCCTTTTCCACACGCTCTCAGATGACACTCCTCTATGATCGAGTTATCCTAGGATGTTGATTTCAAGGATCCATTGGTTACTCATCATATGATCCATGTGGTTTCTAGGACACCTACTTATGTGATATCTCATGCACCATAGATTAAATAGTAATAAAAACGATTCAAATACATCAACCTACTTATAAAAACATGATAAAAAATGGAAATCAACTCAACCACAAGTCTCAGTATGATAACTGATTAAGATATTTTTCTAAGATCACAAGATTAGAACACAATCTTAGTACGATAATGGATTAAGATATTTCCCAAAAATCATAGAGATCATTACATAGTTCCATACAAAAATTAATTAAGATATTTACAAAAAATCATGAATATCAAAACATAATTCTAGTATAATAATTGATTAATATATTTTCTTGAAATCATAGAGATCAAAACAAATTTTTATTATGACAAACAATTAAGATATTTAGCATAGATCATAGATATCAGAAAACATTTTAAGTATGATAGTTGATTTGGATATTTACTATAGAATATACATAGATAGCTACTAATATTTCACCACAAGTAATATCAGTTACAAATCCTACTTTAACACCTACACAACATGATCAATATGGTCATTTGTTTACTTTGCCTTTAGGGTTCAGATAGTGAAGGCCAAAATTTCATAATCAAAACTTAGATATACTACAATACTTCTTGTTGGGTAAATATTTTGTCAATCAGCTAATTGATGAACAAAATAGGTCTCTTCAACCATAGCATAGGGAAATTGGTTAGCCAGATGTGTAGGTTTACTACATCAAGAGGGGACAAATATCTCCTCTCATCAAGGGGAGGTTCCCTATAAATATGCAGGAACTATATAGTATATATATAAGCAGAAAATAACACTCAAGGGTAGGATAAACCATCCATCTCTCTATTTTTAGAGATGATATTCACAAATCAAAGTAGAAATCTTGATGAAATGACAAAAAGCACTCCTCTTCTTTCATAAGTTTTGTTTAGCAGACAAAAGGAAACTTTCTGATAGTGACAAGTAACTATAATAGGGCATAGTAACACATCAAGATGAAATGTAGCACAAAGTCTCCACGTTAACTACCAAAGAGTGAAATACAAAGGACAATGAGGGCACAAAGTCATCCCAAAGTCATTTACATAGAAATAGAATACGGAGGTAATGAGGGAACAAAGTTGTCCCAAGATCCTTTACATAGGAATAGAAAGAAAACACACTAGAGACAATTTATGGGAGCACAAAGTCTCTCCACAGTTGGCTTTAGGATACCTTTCTAATTATTTTCACTAATTTTGATTATTTAATTAAATAGATAAAAAATTTATTAAGGAAATAGACATAATAACAATTTCCCCAATAGCCAAGCTATTCCAGCACAAAGTCAAAGTCACTTGTTTTCTTATTCAAATAATGAAATATGATCAACAATCTGAGCTCAAAGTCTCAGTAATGCCTTTCAATTTAGGTAGAGTTTTTTTTTCTAAAAATAGTGAGAGATCTCTCTAAAACAATAAGAGAGAGTCTAATATATAGTTCTCCAAGAAAGACTTGGGTAATTTGTTTCGCAAAAAATGTGTTACAATGAATTCAATGCCTTTAATGCATTTTAAATTATGTCCATAGGCTATGCTGGAATCAAGCATCAATTTTTAATATGGGCTACTTGGTGTGTTTCCTTAGATGTCCATAGCTATTTGCTCTACTCAATGCAGGAAAATAGGCTGCGCCATTAAATATTTCCATTCTCTGATGTCTACCTAGTGGACTGCTTCACCTTCTAGAAACATATCCCATGCACAAATTTTTTTGATCCTTATTCATTGTTCCCCATTTCTTGGCTGTATTTTGCCCTTATCTATGTGATTTGAGCTCTCGAGCTATCTCTTTGGTCGGTCACTGAATTTGTTCATAGGGTCTATGCTTAAGCCTGTAAGGACCAATAGTTATTTCATTATCACAAATTTGACATGTTCGGGTCCATCATCATTTGAAAGCCAATGGCTACTTGGTTGCCCTAATTTTGATGACTACAAGTCTGTCATCCTTCTTAGCACTTCCTTCGTGTCTTTCCTATTTGCTTTGGCCACTTTACACTATTCTTAACAAGTGACACATGGCACATTTTATGGTGAAATGTGTGAGGACACGTGGTGGTATCCACTTAAATTATAGAGGCTTTAGATGTCTTTTAAGAATCCCATAGAAGATGACATGTGGAAGCTTTTGCTAAACTCATAGAAACACTATAGAAATATTTTGGATTCTTTTGGATTCATGTGGATGATGACAAGTGGCACATTTTGCTTGAGTTTAGGTAATCACCCAGGACTCACCACAGTCCTTACTCAATAAAAGGAAGACTCTGTGAATGTTGCTACTTGGCAACCTCCATCAAGATTTGTAGATGACACATGGAACATTCTACTAATTTGAAAGTTACTAGAAACTGTGTCATGGTAGATGACATGTGGTAGCTTCCACTAAAATTTTATAATGACATGTGGCAGCTTTCACTGCAACTTTATGAGGGACACGTGGCAGCTTCCATTATAACTTGAGGTTTGATCTTTCCCAGAGGGAAATTACCCTTTGGGGTCTTGAGAAATGGTCCACTTTCCCTAGTGAGAGGCTCCCACAAGGGTACCTACCCTTCAAGATCTTTTAGGTGGCCTTCAGGCTTTTGTTTCCTCAATGGGTTTTTGCTTTTTTGGTGGACTTTTTGTCAGGCTTTCTGTTAGGATTTCTTCCTAGGTGAATTCCTTTGGACAAAAAGTCTGAAGGAATTCCTTCAAACATTTTATTTGAAGGAAATAACTTAATCATTTTCTATGTTATTTTCCTAAAAGATAACTATTCCTTCCTCAAGGACTATTCAAGCCCAGAAATATCCTTCAAACTTTTATAGCGGTCCATCTGCTCCTCGCCTGCCCTCCACAAGGATTGTCAGCTTGGTTCACTTTTTCAAAGGAATTCTCTTTATTCACTTTTGCTTGTTTCCCTCTGCAACGACTATAATCTTGGTTCAATGCCCTCTAAAGGGCTATCAGCTTGGTTTAATGCCCTCCACAATGGCTGTCAACTTGGTTCAATGCCATTCGCAAGGACTCTTTTTTCCTTTGGCTTTGGGGTAGCCCTTTGAACCTGTTGAACTTGTTGATTTCAAGCATGTTGAGTCCATAGAAACATATCTATAGAGTTCATAGATTTAAAACTATAGATTCCATAGAAATGAGTCTGTAGAACTAGTGAAGTCTATAGAAATGAGTCCATAGATTCCTTTTTGTGAAGTCTGTAGAACAGAGTCCATAGATTTTAGCCTGTATAGTCCATAAATTTAAGCCTATAGAGTCTGTAAAAATATGAAAAAGATTGAATGATGAAGAATTTGAATGCCCAGAACAATTTTTGAGAAGGGGAGAGAGGATTTTGGTTTGTTGGACTAAAATAGTTTAAATGTTGTCCCAAAAATGAGTGATATTTTTGGGGGACAACAACTGGCTCCAGTTGGGAAACTTCCTTTAGTTGGAATAGCTAAGGGGAGTAGAAACTAGAATCTCCAATGCCTTAAAGTATGCCATTGGGCTATGGAGTCATGCTACCCAAAAATAAGGGCTCCAAAAAATGAAAACAAACAACACAAAGCAGAAACAAAGACTATATAATTATACATATGTACAGGTGAACTTATCTGATACTTCAAGAGTTAAAGTGCTTCAAATGCTGCCCATTGTAAGGTAGAGAAAAGAGTGTGCCATCTTGATATTTCAATAGGAATCTATTCTTACCATTGAGATGATGAATAATAAATGGGCCCCTCTAAAGAGAATCAAACTTACCATGCATCCCCTTTGGTTCTCTTCTCTTGTCTCACAACAGGACTTGATCTCCAACCTAGAAATCATAGTTTTTTGCCTTCTAGTTGAAGAGCTTCTTCACCAGACTTTGATGGATAGGAATCCAATCCACTACCATAGTTCTCTACTCATCTAGCTTAGTCAAGCACATGATCCTCTTATCAATGGAGATTTCATATGTCTGATCTTCAATTACCTTAGCCAATTTTAATGTTGGCAATTCCAAGGTGATTGGTATCTCAACATTGATACCATAAAGGAGTTGGAAAGGAGACATACCAATTGCCCTTTTTGGTGTAATTCTATCTACCACAAAGCATCAACCAATGCTTTATGCCATGTCCTTTGATTGTCATCCACCAGCTTCTTGATGATAGTCATCAGGTCTTGTTACTTGATTCAGCTTGTCCATTTCCTTATAGAAAGTAATCAGAAGACTAAGAGAGGGTGATCCCATAGTAAAAATAGAACTGAGTAATTTCTTGGGAAGTGAAACAAGCTATGTTATGTGTGACAATCTTGGTTGGGACCCTAAACTTGGAAATGATATTCTTCTTGAAGAAATTACACACTACTTCTGAAGTAGCATGTTTAGTTGGGATAGCTTCCACCCATTTGGTGAAGTAGTTAGTTGTTGTAAGGACATAATCATGTCCAACACTTGAATATGGGTTTATAACTCTAATAAAATCAATTCCCCATTGTTGGAATGGATCTTTTATGACCATTAGCTTGAGAGGTAGGGCGGCTAACTTGGGTCTCCCAACAAACTATCAGCACAATTCACATTTTCTTACCCACTTATATGCATCTTGGAAAAGAGTTGGCCATTAATACTTGGCTCGTAACATCTTGTGGGTAGTTATAGGAGCAAAAAAATTTCCTCCACAAGCTAGATTGTGAAAGGATTTCAAAAGTTAGATTTGTTGCTCCTTGTCCACACAACGAAAGAACATTTCATCAAGGCTCCTCTTGTACAGGACATTGTCCCAAATGATAAAATTGGTAGCTTTCAACTTGATAGTCCTCCTTTATTTGTAAGATAGGTGAGAAGGACACTCACCATAAGTAAGGAAATGAGTAATATCTGAATACCACTCATTCATGGTGGAGACAAAGAGGACTGTTGGTGTGTCTTCCACCTCTGCTTTTTCATACTTTGTTTCTTCTAGTTTGTTATCAACAATTAATTGGCATATGCCTTTTCCCCATACCAAATTTGTTGGCTTGATGACTAGATCAAATTCCTAGATCTTTGCAATCCAATTGCCTCTTTTCATCCTAAACTCTTGCTGAGTTAGTATAGATTTGATCGTAGTATCAGAACCAAGGTAGTAGTGTGAGAATTCAAGATGTAGAAGTGGAACTGCTTGACTACCTTCACCACTACATAAGCGTGCTTCTCCATGTTTGAGTACTTCATCTCATGAGCTTTGAGAGGATAGCTCATGAAATAAATGGGAGATTCCATACCTTCTTTATTCTATTGAACCAGAATTACTAAAAGCGTGTGTTCAGAAGCATAATTGTATATGGTGAACTCTTTGTTGTAGTCTAGACAAACCATAATTAGGGCGTGGCCAATGGTAGTCTAGATATCCTCAAATGCTAACTTTCCTTCTTTATTCCAACTGAAATTGGCCTTTCCCTTCATCAATTTCAAAATGTGTCGAGTCTTCTCAGCAAACTTAAGAATGAATCTTCATAAAAAATTCACCTTTCTGAAGAAAGAGTGAACAATAGTCTTACTTGTAGGCAAGGTAAGATCTTGGATAGACATAACTCTATCTGAGTCAATCTTTATGCCTTCTTTAGACATAATGTGTCCTAGAAGTTTCCATTTTATTACTCCAAAAACTAACTTCTTAGGGTTCAAGAAAATACTATTTTGGTGGTAGTGCTCCAACACTTGTTGCAAGTGGCGTATATGATCTAGGCAATGGTTAGAAAATATGGTCATGTCATAAAGATAAAATATAATGAACTTACCCATCTCATCCTTGAAATCAAGGTCAATTGCTCTCTAAAAGGTGGCACCAGCATTTATCAAGCCAAAAGACATCCTTCTATATGAAAATGTGCCCCAAGGTATGGTGAAGGTAGTCTTGTGTTGGTCTACTTCACTAACTTCAACTTGATTTTATCTTGAGAAGTCATCTAGCATTGATAACATCTCTCAGCCGGTCACTGTCTGGAGCACTTGATCCATGATGGGCAAAGGATAGTTATCCTTTAAAGATGACTGATTTAGACTCTTGAAATCCACACAGATGTAAATTTCACCATTCTTCTTCCTCATAGGGACTATGTTGGCAATCCATGTGGAATGATGGATTGGGAAAATTATCCTAGCATTTAGCATTTTCTATATCTCAAACAAAATAGTACCTGATATCTTTGGATTATACTACCGAGATTTTTTATTGTAAGGGATCGAATCATCCTTGAGAGGAATTTCATGTTGAATTTATTCAAGCCTGAGCAACTTCAGATCATCATAAGAGTACACCAAAACATCCATGTAATGGTGAAGCAGGTTAGTAAATTTTAGTTTCTCCTCTGAAGTACAATACTTCCCAATGTTCACCATCTTGGGAAATTCCTTGGTACCTAAATTTATTTAATCAAACCCCTGGGGGGAGCTTGAATCCATTTATTACTATTTGATGAACATGTCATGCTTATTAAGCAATTTCTCAAGAGAAACTAGTCCTTTAGGAATCATATTCCCTTTTATCTGTAGGAATTCTTCACCTGTATCTAAATTCATTTTAGGAGCTGATTCAAGTTTTTAGAGCTTACTGCCTTCAAAGTGAAGATGTTTGAAGCTATCTTTTTATTCTAGAAAGGTGATGATTTGGTTGTCACTATTGAACACTTGCCAATGATTGGAATTATCGGGCACACTTGGTCTAAAGACCAATTCAATAGTGTACTTGTTTCCTTTGAAGTCTAGATGAGGAACTAAGAGGGTTGCTAAAATAGCCAATGCATTAGCTTGATCATTGAATTCTTTGGGTATGGTAGAGACATTAAAAGCATCAAAGCTTTCAAGTTGGTCCCAGACTAGATTGCGGTAGTGGCATAATCTCTCATTTTTGGTTTGATACAGGTTCCTTACCTGAAAAACCACTAGTTCAGCATCTCCTTTGGCATGAAGGAGTTTAATGCCTTTATCTTGAGTAGCCTTCAATCCAAGCAACAAAGATTCATACTTAGTTATGTTGTTGGTATTGTTGAACTACAACTTGTATGAAGAAGGAAAAATATCTCCTTGAGGAGATATTAACACAATCCTAGCTCTTGAGCTGGTAGAAGAATTTCTACCATCAAATTCTAGGATCTAAACATCATCAAAAACTGATCTTTCCTTAGATTTTTCTTTGCTTGGAAAGGAGAATTCTTCTATGTTTGCACTATGCTCTCTCACATGTTCTTCTATTTCATCTGATTTGATTCTTGGATCATCACCTACAAGACTTTCATCTACTGAAACGTGAATTTCTTCAGTGGTTAAGAAGTAATTACCCATGCCTAAAGATTCAAATAGAATTTGAGCTTCAGGGGCTTATGTCTGAGTGACAACATATTTTGATTCTTTTTTAGGAAGCAAAATCTACATGATGCCTTTGATAGGGATCCTCACTTCAGACAGGTCCATGCTCAATTCTCCACCAACATCCTTGCAAAAATTTTGCCCAAGCAGAATGCCATAAGATGCTAGGACGTCAGCCACTAGGACTGTCATCTTGATTCTTTTGTCTAGGAATGCTATAAATGCGAATTGGGCATCCTTGATTTTTCCCAATAGAGGTACTTGTTTGTTCTCCATGAAGAAATATCTCCTAAAGGTTTTGGTTAATGTGAGTCCAAGAGATTTTTCCACCTTAGTAGGCATGACATTGTCTGAAGCTATAGAATCAATGATGCAATTTCTCAGTCTGTGACCATTTATCAATAAGGAAACATAGAAAGGCTCTATTTTCCTAGGGGTAGTTGGAGGAGTAATGACAAGATTGTTTGAAATGGGAATGTTCTTTAAGGGATCATGAGTTACCTTTTTAACATTTTGTCCTACAGGGATGGCTTTATTCTTTACACACTGAACTAACCTATCAAACTGCTTAGGATTGGATTGTAAGAATTCAAATTCAGACATTTGAATTTTGGTCTTATTCATGTGGTTGATTATGTCAAATGACTGAAATGGACTAAGAATAGAGGAATGGAGTTCATCTTTCTATTTTTTAGGAGGGGTGGTACTAATCTGTGAAGTTGAAGTAGAAGGTGCAGAGATTTTTGATGTACTTACCTTTCCTACAATCATTGGGTCCTTTGGATGGAAAGGTAAAGTGGTTCCCCACTTAGAAATAGAGATTGATGGTTGAGGTCACTCCTTTGTTCTTTGTTTATTAGCTTACTAGGCTGACTGATTCTTGGATCGGGTGAACACATCATATGATCCCTCATCTGCTTTACCTTCACTTCTGGGTTCATCTTGATAATTCAAGAAACCAATGTTGGAGTCACCAGCTGACTCTTCTTGATATTTTACAAGGAGATCAGCATCATTTTATTGGTTTAATTTAGGTTGGAGAAAGAAATTAGATTCTATTTTGAGATATCCAACTACTAAATTGGTTGAGGGTGCTTCAATGGCAAGTTTCCCCTATGGGGGAGGAAGATGATTTGGCTATCATTGATTTCTAGGAGCATTGCCTTGGTATGACTAATTGGGGAATGTCCTTCTTTTCATATCTCTATATGAAGGAGATGAAGAGATCCCTTATGCCATTTACTTCTTGAGAGCTAGCAACTCATTTGCCAGCTTATGTACCATTGGATCAATAGTACTTATAGATGGATATTTAGAAGATGAAGAAGATTTACCTCTATTTGGGTCTCTCCTTATCTTTCCTACCAAGATAAGGTCATCTTTTACCTTAGTAGCCAAATCTTGAGCTACAACAAGGTTTATTTGGCCAACACGTCTCAGTAGAAAACTCACTTCAAGTAGCTGAGAGTTGATGAAGAAACATTTGAGGTTTTCAAGTGTAGGCTAAGCAATTGTAGGAATCCTATTCCTCAGCTTGTCAAACTTGGCTATGAAATCTCTCATTGGTTCATGAGGCTCCTTCTTCATTTGTGTGAGTTGAGCTAGCAGGGCATGTGCATCTTCTATAGGTTTGAATCTGTATTCAAACTTGGCTTTGAGGGTGTTCTCGTCAGTCATAGTCTGGGCCTACAAATGATAGAACCAATCTGCAGTAGCACCTTGTAAAGTTTCCATGAATAGCTTGACTGCTACATCCTCATACACCTATTACGCGATAGGCTATGCTAAATTTTGCAATATGTTCATCAAGATGAACCTTCCCATCACCATAAAATTTGGGGAAATTTTTCTTTGAACTATGTGGTAGCTCATGTAGAGGTGGAGTTAAATTGAGTGGGCCAAAAGAGTTACCCTAAGGACCTTGAATTGCCATTATATGACTATGAAAAGGTGGAATAATAAATCTTAGAGGGGTAAGTATTGACAAAGCTTTATTAATAGCAAAAATGGAGGCTTTGCCTGGTAATGGAGATTTGACTTTAGTAGGAAGAAAGCTCCTAGTTTGTTGGAGGCAAGATGGTGAAGGAAATGGATCAAAATTATTTTGTTTTACCAACTCAAATATAGGGTCAACAATACATTTATCCCTTTGGCTTCACATATACTATGGATCTACCAGATTGTAAACCAAAAATGGGAAGGAACTGACCTTGCTTCAACTTGAAGCTTGAGGTTTCAAACTGCACATTCTATCCTAGTTGGTGTGGAGGTGGATGGAGATGGTAAGGCTATAATGATAATGGGTAAGACATAGAATGGAGTCACTAGAGTCTATAATGGATAAGGGTAGGGACCGCTTCAATCTAAAACTTGAGGCTTTAGATTGTGCATAAATGCCCAACGAAGTCACCAAAAACTGTTGGGTGAATATTTGGTCAATTAACTAACTGATGAACAAAATAGGTCTCTTCAACCACATCATAGGGAAATTGGTCAACCAGATGTGTAGGTCTACTACATCAAGAGGGGAAAAATCTCTCCTCTCATCAAGGGGAGGTTCTCTGTAAATATGCAAGAGCTATATAATATATATATTATATATATATATATATATATATATATATATATATATATATATATATATATATATATATATATATATATATAAGCAAAAAATAACACTCAAGGGTAGGATAAACCATCCATCTCTCTTTTTTTAGAGATGATGTTCACAAATCAAAGTAAAATCTTGATGAAATGATAGAAGGCACTCCTCTTCTTTCAAAAGTGTTGTTCAACAGACAAAATAAAACTTTTTGATAGTGACAAGTAACTGTAATAGGGCGTAGTAACACAACAGGATGAAATGTAGCACAAAGTCTTCCCCTCAACTGCCAAAGAGTGAAATATGAAGGACGATGAGGGCACAAAGTCATCCCAAAGTCCTTTACATAGAAATAGAATACAAAAAATAATGAGGGCACAAAGTCATCCCAAGATCCTTTACACAAGAATAGAAAGAAAACACACTAAAGACAATTTATGGGAGCACAAAGTCTCTCCACAGTTGGCTTTAGGACACCTTTCTTATTATTTTCACTAATTTTGCTTATTCAATTAAATGGATAAAAATGTAATAAGGAAACATACATAAGAGCAATTTCCTCAACAACCAAGCTATTCTAGCACAAAGTCTGAAAAGTCACTTGTTTTCTTATTCAAATAATGAAATATGATCAACAATCTAAGCTTAAAGTCTCAGTAATGCCTTTCAATTTAGGCAGAGTTTTTGTTTCTGATAACAGAGAGAGATCTCTCCAAAACAATAAGAGAGAGTCTAATATATAGTGCTCCAAGAAAGACTTGGGTAATTTGTTTCACAAAAAATGTGTTATAATGCATTCAATGCCTTTAATGCATTTTAAATTATGTCCATAGGCTATGCTGGAATCGAGCATCAATTTTTAATATGGGCTACTTGATGTGTTTCCTTATATGTCCATAGCTATTCACTCTACTCAATGTAGGAAAACAAGTTGCACCATTAAATATTTGCATTATCTAATGTCCACCTAGTGGACTAATTCACCTTCTAAAAACATATCCCATGCATAGATATTTCTAATCCTTCTTCATCATTCCCCCTTTCTTGGCTATATTTTGCCCTTATTTGTGTATTTTAGCTCTCAGGATATCTGTTTGGCCGGTCGCTAAATTTGTTCATAGGGTTTGTGCTTAAGCCTACAAGGATCAGTAGTTATTTCATTATCACAAATTTGACATGTTCAATTCTATCATCATTTGAAAGACAACTACTACTTGGTTTCCCTAATTTTGATGGCTATAGGTCCATCATCCTTCTTAGTACTTCTTTTGTGTCTTTCTTGTTTGCTTTGGCTACCTTTTGCTATTCTTAACAAGTGACACATGGCACATTCCACTATGAAATAGGCAATGACATGTGGCATCATCCACTTAAATTATAGAGGCTTTAGATGTGTTTTGAGAATCTCACAAAAGATGACACATGGCAGCTTCTGTTGAGCTCATAGAAACACTGTAGAAACATTCAAGATTCTTTTGGATTCACGTGATTGATGACAAGTGGTACATTTCACTTGAGTTTAGGTACTCACTTGGGACCCACCACAATCCTTACTCAATAAAAGGAAGAAGCTATAGATGTTGCCACTTGGTGACCTCCATCAAGCTTTGTAGATGACATGTGGCATGTTTTATTGCTTTGAAAGTTAATAGAAACTGTGTCCTAGCAGATGACACATGGAAGCTTTCACTACAATTTTATAACGACACGTGGTGGCTTCTACTATAACTTTATGAGGGACACATGTGGCTTTTGCTGCAACTTGAGGTTTGATCTTTCCTAGAGGGAACTTGCCCTTTGATGTCTTAAGAAACGGTCCACTTTCCCTGGTGAGAGCCTCCCGTAAGGGTACCTACCCTTTGAGATCTTTCGGATAGCCTTCAAGCTTTTATTTCCTTGACATGTTTTTGCTTTTTTGACAGACTTTTTATTGAGCTTTCTATCAGGCTTTCTTCTTGGGTGAATTCCTTCAGACAAAAAGTCTGAAGGAATTCCTTCAAACATTTTGTCTGAAGGAAATGCCTTAATCATTTTCTACATTCTTTTCCTGAAAGAGAACTATGCCCTCCATAAGGACTATTCAAGCCCAAAAATATCCTTTGGACTTTTACAACTATCCATCTACTCCTCGCCTACCCTCCGCAAGGACTGTCAGCTTGGTTCACTTTTTTGAAGGAATTCTCTTTGTCTGCTTTTGCTTATTTCCCTCCACAAGGACTATTAGCTTGGTTCAATGCCCTCTATAAGGGCTGTCAGCTTGGTTCAATTCCCTTTATAAGGGCTATCAGCTTGGTTTAATGCCCTCCATAAGGGCTGTCGACTTGGTTCAATGCCCTCTATAATGACTCTTTTTCCTTTGGCTTTGGGGATACCCTTTGAATATATTGAACCTACTGATTTCAAGCATGTTGAGTCCATAGAAACATATCTACAAATTTCATAGATTTAAACCTATAGAGTCTATAGAAATGAGTCTATAAAACTAGTGAAGTCCATAGAAATGAGTCTATAGATTCCTTTCTGTGAAGTCTGTAGAACAGATTCCATAGATTTTAGCTTGCAGAGTCCATAGATTCAAGCCTGCAGAGTCTGTAGAAATTTGAAAAAACTTGAATGATGAAGAATTTGAATGCCCAAAATAATTTTTGAGAAGAGGAGAGAGTATTTTGTTATGTTGGACCAAAATAGTTCAAATTTTATCCCAAAAATGAGTGATATTTTTGGAGGACAACACTTCTATAAAAACTATAGTAATAAATAACATTCCTAATCTGATATACATATCTACTCAAACATCGATATACATATGAGTAACCAATTACCATTCCTTAGCTAAATAAGCACAATACCCATATATAAAAAAAATCCATATATGTGTGTGTGTGTGTGTGTGTGTGTGTGTGTGTTTGTAACTCAAAACAAGTTTTAGTACAATAATAAATAATCACTCAATAGTTGGAGTTAGGTCATCAAGACCACCCTCTTTTCTCTTACTCTTAGATACATACACACTAGATTTGGATGCTCTTGCATTCCCTATAGATCTTGATCGAGACCTACATCTCTCCTCTCTATCCCATAATACTATCACCTCAACCACCAGCTTAGTATGCTCTCATTATAGATGAATATAATCATCCATGATCTTACCACCCACCCCACCTAGAATATTAGGTTGGGGAATAGCCTACCTCTATAACTTGACAAGTACCTCATCTCTCCATATCTGCTTACCTATATGGTTACTCGATAAAAAGGTGGACATTAATGCTTACAACTCTTATGGCCCTCTCCACTATCCCATCATCTATGACATCATTAAGGATATGTCATGTCATCTCTCACAATGTAACGACAATAATGGTCTTCCATTACTCATCATATCCTAGACCTACACACACCAAATAAATGTGTTAGATATTTAATAAATAAGTCATTTAATAAACTAAAACAAAAATACAAATCTATAAGAACAACATACCCTCAACTACCCTAATGGGATTTACATCTATCACATCCTCCATGATAGCCTCATCTCCCAAAAATAGTAAATATCATGTATATTTCCTCCACCATAGTATGAAGACATCAATCACTACCACATCATCTACATCAAGTACATTCATCACATGATCTTGCTCCATCACCAAAATTAGAGCCAACTCAGCCATAAATAGTCTCGATCTACTACCTAGCCTCATTGAGGCTTGAGAAATCATAAACCACACCCATGGTAAGGGTGGAAAATCCTAAGTGACAACAAATTATCATGTCACTCACTCATACTAAAATCTCCTAAAAATATTGACCAATGATCATGCAACTAATAACTCATTCGAACTGGTCTCAACTAAATCTCATCCTTGAAATAACCTGTAGGGTCTCCAATTTAATACTCAATGATAATACATAGTTCTCTTTGATCTCATGGGATTTGTGTCAGTCCATCTCTATACAAACACCTATGGGTAGCCCCAACCCGTATGTGAAAACCCACTAGATCTATCCACTACAATGTGATCATATTCCCAATGAGTAAATAATTTCAAAGATATAATACCTCTGTCACATAAACCTTGAGTAAAATGGTACAAATATAGATGTAAGAGAGCTATCATGGTTAAAACCCATGAATATATAGTCCCATGATCCTCTATATCCTACACATTCCCATACATCTTGTATGAAATAGATACACCACTTCTATAAATAGTGAAAAATGAATCTAGTAACACCATAAGAAACTTAAACAATCACTAAACATTAACCATAATGATCATCAATAATAGAAAAATCAATGTGACTCCCTCGATGATGGGTCCCCATGGGTATACCCACAAAATACCTAGAGGCCTAATATATATATCTATCTCTAATAACCTTTGTGATATGGCTTGTTGACTAGTAATAGGCACTTTCAATATCCTATAGACATCCTCTAGAGTCACAATGATATTCCTAATGGGAAGCCAAAATATACATGTATCAACATTCCACTACTCACAAAAGGTAATCATCATATGGTAATTCCAAGACATCAATACAAGTGATGCGACATAACTCAAACAATCCATATCAATCATTACCCTCTCGTCATCTATCAGGGGGTGGCCCATATAAGAACTCCACCATTAAGCCACTACTAAACTCCCACATGCAAACATCCACCTATAAAACATAATAAAATTTGACATTAGCATCTCCAAATGACATATAGACATGAAAAAATGATCATTAAACACAAATTAGAATAAAAAATCACAATTTTTACTCCATTAGACACTAGTGCTACCACCAAGACACTAGCACTACATAATAGTGTGGCCCTTGGATGGTAGTGCAGTAGCATAGGACACTAGCATAGTACTTGGGACACTATCATGACCCTCCTCAAAAAGGATCTAAACTACCTAAATTATGCTAAAAATTATAAAAAGGTTAAAACATTTTTTAAAACATAGAAAAATATAGGTTCCTTACCAAGGTAAATTCCTCATCAGCTTGGTTGAGTGCCTCCACCTCCTTGTATTGGGTCATGTTCACTCCTCATCTCCTTGACATATTCTCTAAGCTCAGATAAAAAATTCACTCAATTTAAAGGGTTTCAATGAATTTCAAAATCAATCAATCAAACTATTTATGCTATATTTTAACAATGCCACCTACTTAAGGTTGACCTGCACATAAATTTTGCTAATTAAAACCAAAATTCTCCAATCATAATATCTCAAAATTTGTAGCTTCAATTTAAAATATATTTCTTGTGTGTGGGGTTTAATGATGATAAACCTTGCATCACACTGATTACACTTTTATCCTAATAAATTTTACTCTACAAATTACATAACTCATATTTCTTTAACAAACTCAATATAGATGATAGGTCTATCCTACACTTAACTTACAAATGATTCCTCTACAATGGACAAAAATAATTGATCTTACAATCCTATTATCAATGATAACTATCACTAACATGCATACTAATATCACTTTTGGTTGACACATTTCCCTAAGTTTTAGTTATCTCACCAAAAGGGGGAATATATACACTATTTACACTGATACAATTCTTCTCAGACACATAGTTTGATTCAAAATTCTTGATTTAGATACTTAGACATATAGTGGTTTAAATACTCAGACATACAATTATTTAGATACATAGATACTTAGGCATATAGGTTAATTCATATACATGTATTGACTTCGATTTATCAATTAAGTGACTTAGATATATAGATACACAGTTGTCTCATATTTCCTAATTTAGTGACTCAGATATACAGATACATAGTTGTCTTAGATTTATTGATGTAGCAACTCAGATATATAAATACACAGTTATCTTAGATTTCTTAGTATAGTTTACTTATGTTTCTAGGTTCAGTGGCTTAGATAATCAAACAAATAAATTATCTCAGACATAAATATACTCATATACTCAAGTTCATATATATAACTACAAAAGAACTTAGATAGTTAGATACATGTATTAACTTAGATTTTAAGGGTTCTACAACACTGGTTCAAATTCTTAGATTTCACATAGGATTTTGACATAGTTCTAGACTTTGATTATGACTATAGGGGTATGTACATGGTACACCATAACTATATGGACATAGTTTTATACATAAGATACATAGCTAAATTAATTAGTTATTAAGTTTGGGGGCATGATGTAGGGAACATATCCTTGATCCCCAAAGATTATACCAAATTATATATATGGAATGGAAAATTATACCACTCTCTATGTGAAAACTATCTGATCACACACATATTATCACTAGGATGTCACTAGGATTTCATAAGGTCGGGTCATATAATCAAATGTCATAGTTGATCCATAGTTGTCACTAGACCCAGATTATGAAGATCGAGTGATAAATTGGCCATTGGGTAGATTATTTCTCAAACTTATTTATATGATAGAGTGGGTCCAATTAGGGCTTATTTATCCACAATTACATATTACTTCCTAGACATAGTTACATGC
This sequence comes from Torreya grandis, assembly GCA_037957365.1. Lineage (NCBI taxonomy): Eukaryota > Viridiplantae > Streptophyta > Pinopsida > Cupressales > Taxaceae > Torreya > Torreya grandis. The sequence goes on along the minus strand of JARHVA010001283.1, from coordinate 332,524 downwards.
TAGAGTGGGGGCAAGCACGAATTATTTCTCCAAAGTTCACAAATTACTTCTCAAATTCAACTACATATCAAAGTGGGGAAAGATAGACCTTTGTCTTTCATGATATAATCATTTACTTAGATTCAATATAGGAGACACCCACATTATGGATTTCCTCTTCACATCCAGCATTCCAAATGCTTTTCCATTTCTCTTACAAAGAAGTGGGATAGGCCCAAAATACTTGTGTTTTACTCTAGTAATTTCATTTACATTGAATTACTAGAATAAAAGGGGGGCAAATATACACATGCTAATTTCATAAAAAAACACAAGTATTTTCTATTTTTTTGTCCTTGCATAAGGTCTTAATGATGAATGTGAGTCTTATCCATGTGGTCATTTTGATCTTTTGATCTTTATTGTAACTTATTTTTCCTATTATTTGTACCTCTAGTGTCCCTATGTCGTGTTATCATAGTCACAGGGGTCACTTGACCTATTTTCAATAGTCATTACTTAGTTTTTGGTCTCAGGACACTAGCGTGGTCCTGGGCACCACCAAATTACACTAGTGTCCACCTTAGTGTTAGTGCCCAATGGTCACATTTTCAACTTGTTACAAGTCCTTACCCTCCCTTGAGTTTCTTATGATTTTGTCTTTCTTTTTCACCTTGTCAGCCAATGAACAAGGATCTCACACTCAAATTAAATTTCATTCTATATAAAGAGATTCACAAGGCATTTTACATGGAGTAATTACTATTTTGGCACATAATGACATAAAATCAATTAATAATGTAGCTTAACACTCAACATATTACTCATCAATCATAACTAGATCTACATGATTGATCAAATAAGGGCCTAAGTGAAAGTCAATCTAACTTACCATGCATTTTTATTATGCACATTCCCTAAGGAAGAAATATATATGATCTAAAACCCCTATCATTGGGGTTAATTTAGACAATGATTAGGATAGTATTCATTTTGTATCATGTGATCGTAACATCCCATAACCCATATTTTTTCTTCTTTTTTCATTTGATCCCATTATTTTTTCATGTATTTAGGTGTTCATTATGGTTTTAAAGAAGAAATAGCTAAATAATGACATAGAATAATGATCATAAGGCCTTGAACATACCTATAGGATCTTGGAGCCTCATTTCAACATCCCTAGTAGTCCCAGTACCCATATCCTTCAAAAGACACTAATGTGGTACCCAAGACATTAGAATTATGTGTTATTATCCCTATAACCATGCTACTATATGAAATCACTATCATCTCCAATTCTAAAATGAAAGGATTCTAGACTAATTTTTAGACATGTTCCAACTTTCCCTTCATCCAATGACACCTATTTAAATATAGATAAGTTAATTTCATCATTGCACTTTATATTTTAAGTAAATTAATTTGATAGATTTATTTAAAATATTTATTTATATGTACCCTTTACACCCAACCCTTTAACAACCTAGGATTTACACTACTAAGTCATAAATAGTTAAAGTAATGTACAAGTACCTTTTGCATTGTGAACTTGGAAATGAAGGCTTAGGGATGAAGGAATTTTTAGAAATGTGGGACTTTTAAGGATGGGAGCAAAATAGACTATAGATCAATAATGGGTTCTTTAAAGATGAGCTCATCGAATAAGGGTTCATGAAAGATAGGTGAATAGTCATAAAGAGACTCTTCAAATCCAAGCTCATCAAAATTAGGAGAATAGTCAAAGGATGACTCATCAAATATGGGTGATTCAATGAGAATGTTAGAAATGGGTAATTTGTCTTGATACTGACTTGGAAGTGGACTAGTCTAATTAGGATTAGAAAAATAATCTTGGTATATCCCTAGAAAGTGATTCTCATACTTAGATGTAATTATATCTTTAGTGAAAGGGGGCCTAAGGCTAGATTAAGAAAAGATGCAATTCAAAATAAGTTTTTTCTAGTCTGAAAGAATGAGTCAATTACATATTGCCTCATATTTGGGATAAGGATTGATACTTTAAAATATTTTTATGAATCAATCATGATATATCCATGGTTGATCAAACCTTGGACATAAATCTTGAACCCACCACATCAGTTAAGTGAATGGCCTCGAATCCTATGATACAACATTCTTCTTTTTATTACCACTTAGGTTTCAAATTATTTTCACCAAAAGGATTATTATGTGGATACATAATAATTTTTATTGTGATTAATTGTTAAAATATGTGTTCCAAGAATTCATTAAATGTATTTGACATTTGACATGAATTTTTTAATTTAGAAGTCAAATGGTTATGGGATAAAGGTATCAAAATGGGTTCCCTTTTGATATCATGACCATATAATTTATGAGCTCTATCAAAATCTACAATGGATGATATTGATCAAATTAAAAAATTCATAGATGATTGATTTAAAGATGCCCCCAAGCAAGGATACATGTAAGGGGAAGTATTATATTGGAATTAGATACAAACAAGAGAAAGGATGGATGTCATGACTTCATAATTCCTAATCGATAGGTGTGGGAGATTGAAAATAAAGATAAGGATCTAATTTGAAATAAATTTGGAAACATGATTTGAAAAAGAGAAATGGTTATGTTACTTAAATAGAGATACCTTCATAATAACTTGACTATGAACAATTGATTTTGAAAAAAAATGATTAGATTAGACATACACTTGGAATAAACCTGGATAAAAAATAGGAATATGAATTGGAAATAAATATAGAAGACTTTGGAATTGAACATAAGAAAAGATCATATAAAGACTAGAATTCAATCCTAGTATTGAAATGGTTTGAAACTAGAAACTTGAAAAAATGATTAGAATGGGAAGAAATTCACACGGACAACATGACGATACCATTTTAGATAAGAAAGGTAGGTATGTATCGAACAAATTTGAACATAGAAGGGAATATTTTTTACCAAGAAAATGGATAGATTAACACTTATTTTTGTAGGTGTACATACAATTTCACACAAACAAGGTGTGAAACATATGCATTTGAATAATTTTTTACCAAGAACATGGATAGAGTAACACTTTTTTATGTAGGTGTATATAAAATTATGAAACAATTTTGACACACCAATCAATTAAGAAAATACATACGATCAATTGTCATTCATTGAGTCTTTTTATATAATTTCCTTAAGAGAGTATAAAATTTAAGATTTGTTAAATAAATTATTTTAGTTATTAGTGGTGTTTTAATCCCACCCTTATCTCAAAAGGTTTGTAGGTAAAATATATCTTTAGGGGATGTTAACATTTGCACTATTACATCAATGTATTTTTTTTGGCTAAAGATTCTTAATCTAAAATTTTAATGGGATTTATATATGGTCTAGATATACCTTACAGTACTTGGGTGATTTCTAACTATCCATAAATTGGATCTGAGATTTTATAGGCCCTCCAAAGGGTCTTGTCCCTTCATGACCACTTTAGTCATAAGGGTCTCAGTGAAGTGTTATAGGCACAATCCATCTCTAAAGGAATATAAAATAAGATACTACTAACATAGAATCAATTTGCATACCCTATTAGATAATGGGGTTGGTAGAATGATTGGTAATGACATCACAAATGTAGAGCCAAAAGTAAAAGGAAGGTATTATCATTTTGATTCAAATAACTCACACTAAGGGTGATAAAAGAGCACAATAGGTCAATCTTCAAGATTTAAAATAAATAGGATATTTATGTTTCTAATTCACCCAAAAGGGGAGAGCATACGTGCAAAATATCCTCACAAAACACTCAAGTAATAATAAGCAACAAAGAAACTTGCACGTAATGAAAAATATTGAAAAATTAACAAGTTTTCTTATATCAAAAATGAAATGTGAATTGATTTTTAAAGAACCAAAATAAAATATGAATAGAAAATGTGATTATTTGAATAAGTCATCCCAATTTTTAAGCCTGCATGTAAATAAGGTATGTAGTTTCTCTTGGTGGTATTGACCATTTTTAGCCACCATGGAATACCAATGTCTAATTCATAAAGGGGATTTAGGATTACTTTCAGGCTTCCAATTTTAGTCAAAGTTTGACACAAATTACTAAGTATTTGACTTAGTGTATGTTTAAAGAAGGCTTTAGGTCTTTAAGAAAAGTTTTTGGGGAAAATGTTGTGAAGTTTTTCACCAAACACAAATGTATAACACAAATGCTAAAGTCAAAATAAGGGTCAAATATTGTGTTATAGATCTTTTCTAAAATTTTGTTTAAAAAAAAAGTTTTGAAGACCATTTTCATGTGTTAGAGTTATGCATGGAAGCCCATGCCAATAACAAATGTATAAGACCAAATTCCTTTAGAAATATTTTTCAAAGTTAAGTATTTAGTGAAAAATGCAAAAAAAAGTTAGAATGTCTATTCTGAAAAAATTCCAAAGATAAAACTTACAAAGAGTGAGATCGACACCTGATCAAAAAGTTTGAAAGTATACATACAAAGTGTAGATATTCATTCCTCTTGCATGATATTTTCATAAAATTATTTCACACTAAAATGTTAAGGTTCCATACCTTCATTGAATAAATATATATTTTATTCTTACTACATAACCTTTAGCAAGCACCCTTTACATAGAATAAAACCAAGTGATGGAATAATGCATATCACTCGGCACATGGGTCTCCCATAATTTAATAAGAAAAGAGAGAAGTGCATGAGGAGTATTTCCAAATAATTAATAATGCACTTAAAATTTCCAATCCTCTTGCACACTATTATTAAAGGAATTCCTCACACTCAAAGGTTAAAGTTCAATGTTGAATCATATAATTCTACTTTTGTGCTCCTATGTTTCATAGCCTACAATCTAAATTGCACACCACTTCCTTCGTTAACTAGTACAAGTTATATATATCAAGAACAAAAGTTCGAAAATTTAAGGAAGGATATTAAAAAACTTAATATGTTTCTTTAACTTTCCCACTAGCCATGTGTTATCATTTTGTATCCCTAAGCCTATTCAAAAAGATTTCATGCCTTAGTATTTTCTTTGACTTTGCCTAGATCCATGTGTCACTATTTCATGGTCCTAGGCCTATTTGAATGTCCTTCAAGACTTATATTTTATTAATAATTACCTAGGAGGAATTACATCAACAAAGTTCCAAAGTAAGTGAGTTAGTGGGTTGACACCACATGGTTAAGTCCGGATGAGCCAGATCCCTAAGATAGTCTATGCAACTATGAAAATATGTCAAAGTAGTAGGTTAGTAGGATGATGCCACATAGCACAATTTTGGTAACCCTAAATCCTAGAGCCATCCCCCAAGTTCAAATAAACAAATCCCCTAGGTGATCAAGAAGAATACACATGGTGACTTCTTAGGAACCCATATTTATAAGGAGAAGTCAAAATCTTGAGTGCCTGAGCAAATAGATAAGGGCCATGTATCCACTTGGTGGAAAAGTAGAATATATGTCAATAGAGTTCAAACAAAAATTTTGAAGGCAAAGTATTTTATACTTAGTCAATGTTCTAACTTTACTTAGTGTAACACATCAATCTCACAGAGTACAGGACTTTTAAAATCTGGCCAAGGGAAGTAGTTTGTCACTTAGAAATTTTAGAATTTGAAAAAAATGAAACACTAAAACTTTGAAAAAAATGGAACATGGAACCTTTAATATTTTATCCAAAATCTCAATACTCCAAATTCTTGAGGCTGCCAAAAGATGATAAGTGATAACCCCATATAAAATAGAGTGAATAAGCTTTGAGGCATTAAGGACCAAGAAAATGTCACACCTTCTAAAGTCCCAAGTCCCTAAGATGATCCTACATGGTGAAATATCAACAACCCAGCATCACAAATCCATCTATGAATTTCAAGCCTTCTTATCTCCCAAGTTTATGAGAAGACACCACATGGTGACTTCTGAAATCCCTTGATCCAAATAGTGAATCCACTACCCAAAGTGAGAATCACTGAGATTATGACATATAACAGTGGTAAAATTAGAGAACCAAGTTCTTATGGAGGCTGACTAGTTACCACATGGAAAAACAAGTCTCCATGTTAGTAGATCCAATAAGGAAGCAATGGATAAGGGGAGGGTTATTTTAAGGATGCCATGTGGTAGTGATGACATCAAAAATACACTATCTTAAATTTGACATCCTATCTAACCATCAAAACTATCAAAAGTTGAGGACTGATTGTATAAATAAATTGATTCATAGAAACAATCATGAAGTGGTAGTTAGACTAGGAAATGAGAAGGATAGTCGTGGGATTCAATGGAATCTAAATGAAATTATTTTCTAAAGGTTGGCATGCATTTTAAGATCGAGTAGATCATAAAAGACAAAACAAGTTTCAATCTTGAAGGACATGGCAGGAAGTTACATAGGTATGGATTAGCTTCCCAAAGGAGATTCCCACTTCCTCTAGACACCTTCTATAGTCATGATTGAAAATTTTAATTGACCTAATAGTGGGAGAGGTAAAATAAAGCCCTGAGCTCTAGATATTTTTCCTATTTAATCAAGTAGACATATCATTGTAAACATACTCAATTTAGGTATGGTGAAGCCATACTCTGATAAACACTTATATTTTACCTTTGAACTGAATATATGTTGATTTATAGCCTTTTCAATACTAAAAATAGTGTATATCCATGGTGGTTTGATGAATGCATATGAAAGTGTTTGAAATTTCCTTTTATTTGTCCTATATTTTACATTTTTGTAGGTTTTTAGTCATCTTAGCAGGTCATATGAAGTATCACATGGTCATATAATGGATGACTATGGAAAACATTCACTAGTGTCTCTTATGAGACCTCTTGTTCATCCCTCTTAACTAATGGCTTAACCATAACCTTCATATCAAAACACTAATGCTTGGAGACTTGTATTGAGTTGTGAAATAGGTTTCAATTCTTGTTCATGTTTTTAATGAAGTATAGGCAAGGGGAGGATACTAAGTTTGGTACATTATCTCCATATTTTCTTTTTTGTTTTAAGTCTCTCTCTCTCTCCCCCCCTCTCTCTCTCTCCCTTATCAAAGAAATAGGTTTAGTAGTAATAGTTTAGGTGATAATATCAAAAGAGATATCCCTATCTAGACATTTAACTCAATAGTTAAGCCAACCACATCCTAGAGGTGTCTTCATGGTATCTTCTAAATGAGGAAGGCCTGAATAACCTTCCTCAATGGGTGTAAATTAAGGGTGATATCAAGTGGGTCTTTGACAAGTGGAGGAGGTTGATTTTCAATGTTTTTCCAACTCTTGAATTTTGACACAGAAATGAATTCATCATTTAGTAGTGATGATTTTGTTGATTTAAAAAAACCTACAAAAATAGAGAATAGAATGCAAAAAGCTATAAATAAAGACAATTTCACTAATTACTAGATGATTTCATTGATTAACAAAATAATTTCACTAATTATAAAACCATTCACTAATTATGAGTAAACTAAATTATAAGATAATTGATAATAGACAAGTTCACTAATTTTGAGACAATTTCACTGATTTCATAGACCATTTCACCATTTTTGACAAGTTCTCCATTTTCCTTAAAAATAAAATAAAAATTAATGGTTACACATATTTCTTCAATACCTTCATTTTTTCATAAATGATAGATCGACCAAATGCCTAAGTCAAAAGTTATGGCCTTCAGAAGTTAGGTCTAGCATGTAATTTTTTTGCCAATTTAATGTTTTTGGTGATGCATTCACTATTTTAGGGATGAATTCCTTGATATGACCATTTTTACAATTTTAGTGATGGATTCAAAAATTTTGAGCTCAATTTCACCATTTTTAAGGATGATTTCACCAATTTCAAGAATGATTTCATCAATTTGGCCTAAACCTACACTCAACACAAAATAAAAAGAGTATAATGGTGAAAATACTAATTACAAGTTTGATTTCTTCATTTTGATGTCAATTTAGATGATTTCATCAATTTGTGAGATGATTTGACCAATTTTCTAGTTGAATTCACCAATTTTGTGGTTGATTTTATTGGTTAATAAACTTGAATAGAAAATCAAAGAATAAAGAATAAAAGATAGTGATGATTTCATCTATTACTATGCAAGTTTGACAAGTAGTAGAAAAATAAGAACATTTTTGTTATCTTTGTGAATGATTTCATTGAAACATAAAAATATAAAATCACAAAAATTATGAATATAAAAGAACCAAAATAATTAGATATTCTTCAAAATAAAATTGTTAAAGAGGATCAAAATAAAGGTATGGGTTTCTAGTCTGACTGAGCATGCCATATGTGTCATTAAGAATATCGTTTAACTATATTTTCACCAAGTTAGTTTTAGTAGGTTAATAATACAAAAACAAATAAAAATAATATTGGAACCTAAGACCTCATGAGAATATAAAGATTGGTCAATAATGTATAAGATTCAAACTATAAATATGCAAACCTCTATTATAAACATCTTTCCATATGATGCTAATCAAATGTAACATTAAATAGTCTTTGTCAATGCCAATTATGATGAGGTATATCCATTTAAGCTATCAACTTATTTAATTTGGTAATGAATTCAAATAATTGATACATAAGGAAATTCAATAAATCATTAGTAATTCATTGTATATCTTTAACATGTTAATTATAATATAATGAGGTCTACTTATAACAAATTATGATTAGTGATGACCTTTCATCTTGACTCCAAAGATGAATAGTTGTAAATGAGTCCTCAAAAATTCACATGGATCAACACATAAATCACTAATGTGAGCCTTTAATCTTACTCAAGATGAAGGGTGGAGGATGATCCTTGAAAATATAAAATGAGGATTAATATAATCCCTTCATCTTGGAAAGTGGAGGATTAACCTCATAATATATTTGTGAGAGTCATTGTGGGCCCTTCATCTTATTTCTAAGATGAAGGGTAGAGAATCATCCCAAAAAAACACATGGATAATCAATGTGGGCCCTTCATCTTATTTCCAAGATGATGGGTTGATAAAAATCCATAAAATATCTCATAAGATTCATTATGAGCCCTTCATCTTGTTTCCAAGATGATGGACAATAATCTTACATAGTAATTCATTAATAAATTAACTTGGGTCACAAAAGAATATTATATAGAATCTCAAGATTATTTTTTGAATGAAGATGCCTTTTAGAAGCAAAGGAGGAAATATAATTAAAATAATGATTAATTAAATTAATCAAAAATCAATTTAATTGATATAAAATGGAGAATTTGATTAGAAGAATAATTAATTTAATTAATAATGTGAATAATTTAACTAGAGAAAATGAACAAAATGATAATTGAATAGATATAATATGGTGAATTATCTCACCTAGAGATACACCAAGGTGAATTTGAACTCATATGTTAGATGAACAAATGAATTTAGACTATAATATAAGAATCAGTGAATTGATTAGAGTAAAAGAATCAACTAGAGAAAATGGATAGAATGATAATTGAATAAATCTAATATGGTAAATTATCTCACCTAGAGATTCTCCAAGGTGAATTTAAACTCATATGTTAGATGAATAGATGAATTCAGACTAGTTTGTGTGAAATCATAGGAAGTCATTCCATTTTACAATTTTTACATAGAAGTGATAAAAATGGAGTGTTTAGAGCAACATAACAAAGGGCCATGACTGGCATATTCAAAGATATTATTCACAAGATACTTGAGGTTCATGTAGATGATATTTTAGGGAAATATAGATGGTTAATAAATCATTTATAAGTATTATGCACCATATTAACATGCTTAATCAAGTACGATATTACTCTTAATCTAGAGAAATGTGTGTTTGGATTCACCAGCAAAAAACTCTTAGGGTATATGATCTCCTAGTGTGGGATTAATATTGACCTTGCCAAGATTAGAAAAATCTTGGAAATGCTCCCTTCTACATATGAATCAGGCATCAGAATATTCTTGGGTAAGTTGGGAGCCATTTAATGTTTCATCCTTGATCTTGCCTCTACTATTTATCGTATAAATAACCTACTTAAATAAAAGTGGTTTAACTTGGATAGATGATTATCATAACATGTCTGAATCCATAAAATGCTTCCTTATGTCTCCCCTCATGCTCTTAGTGCCTAAGTCAGATAAGAACTTGATAATTTACATTAGAATGACTGAGGTGTCACTCATCTGCATGTTGGATTAAGAAGATGATACTATCAAGGAACATGCCATTTATTTAATTAGTCATACCCTTATCAATTATGAGATGCAATATATTCAAGTAGATAAGGAATGTTTAGCTATATTATTTGAGACCAAATGGTTACGACATTATATGATCAATCAAGAAAGAAAATTTATCTTGAGGTCTCAAGTCCTATGTATTTTTCTTACCTAACCAACTCTCTCTAGGAAGGTTGGGTGTTTCATCACACTCCTAAGTAAATTTGATTTAACTTACATCAAACAAAATTATATTAAGTGATAAATTATTTATGATTAGTTGGCCAATTCTCCTTTGTAAGTTAATGACCTCGTCGATACTAACTTTCCTGACAAATTGATTTGCTATGTAGAAAACATGCTATTAGTTCTTTAACTTGGTTCACATATATCATCAATTACTTAATCAACCACACCTACCTCAAAGGTTCCAAATCATAGTATAAATGTTGCCTTTAAATCATGTCATCCAAGTATGTTATCCTATACATGGTCCTTTATCATAAATCATTTGATGGCATGTTACTCAGGTATGTCAACTAGGAGGAGTCATAATAGGTCCTCTTTCATTATCATAGTGGAATTTATAGTGGGAACTTCAATTAAAATAATACTTCTCATAAAATACACAAGGTTAGTTATTTATATAACACTTTAGACCATAATGCCATTGAGTATGTGCAAAAATGTGAGAAATTTCAACACATTTCACATGATATACATATTCCCACTAGGTCATTGTAGCCCATATTCACCTCATGGTCCTTCTACACATGGGTTTATATTTAGTAGTTAATCTCTCCCCTACTTCTTCAAATTGTCATAATTTCATTATCATGGCCATGGAATACTTTACTAAGTGGGTATGGGCTATGCCATTAATAACTGTCATAGGTTTAGTTATCATAAATGTTATCTTAATCCAAACCATTTATTATTTTGGGATCTCACATGTTATCATTACTAAAAATGGGTCCCCTTTCAAAAACCTTGAGATTAATGAGCTATGTAAAAAGTTTTATATATCACACTACTCAGCCTTTTTGTATTACCTACAGACCAATGACTAGGTCGATGTCACTAACAAAACCTTGAAGTCAATATTAGTTAAAACTATCATATATTCTCAATGAAATTAGCACTTATAGTTCTATCCATCACTCTGGGATTATATAAAAACTATTAAGATAGCTACAGAGGGAATCCCTACTCATGTTTGGATATAAAGTTATACTTCCCTTAGAGGTAGAGATACCTATTCTTCATGTTTCCCTCTAGGGTCTCCTTTATCATGATGAGTATAGAAAGACACAACTAGTTGAACTAGAAACTTTAGATGAATGAAAAATCATTTTTGTGAAGAACCATATTACTTACATTGATCATATTAGTATAAAATATAACAAAAATATCCATGAATTCTTAACTCATTTAGGAGGCATTGTCCTTATACTTGATAGTCAAATTGATAAAAATAAATGAGAAGGTTGCAAGTTCAAACCTAATGGTTAGGCCCCTACCTAGTGACTAAAGACTTTAGAAATAGATCCTATCAATTATAAACTCTAGAGGGAAAGGATTTTGGTGAGTTCATAAACTCTTTACACCTAAATCATTTCTATATCTATTAATTTAATATCACACTACTCTCATTTACATTACATTTTCATAGTTAAATGTTCATTTGCATATCAAATATGTTTTTTGGTGATTATTTGATTGTTATTTCACACAACATAAAACTTTTAGAATGAAACATATCATATCATTCCATTACACTATTATCCCATAAAAACATTCTCAAAATAAATTTTTTATCAGTGCTTATCTTAGTTCTTACGATCAAAGTACATATATTTTCTCTATAACTTCTTTCACAAATTAGAAAATACAAGCCTATAATATAATATAGAATATTATCCTTGGTAGAGTCATCTCTTATAGTGATTTATAAATTATAATATTAAATTATAAAAAATAGGTAACTTTACTTTTCTATCTTGATCTTTGTTGATGAGTTCTTATATCTTACTAGTTGCATGGGACCAATATTTTGGGTTAGAGACCTTACAAATAGAAAAGTATACACTCTTATGAAATCCAAAAGATTATGAAAATATAAAATTCAAATTCCACATATCTCTCCCTTTACTAAGCTTTGGTGGTGAGCCCTCACATCTTACTAGTAATGTTAGGTTAGTAGTGGGGAGAGGTGTCCTTACTTGCCTACATATAGCCTTTGATGATGGGCCCATGTGTCTTCCTAGTAATATAAGGTTAGATGTAGGGGGTCACAAAGGGAAGATAAAATATAAATGTAGAAGTAATATAAAATTGAAAAGTGTCTAGATATAATTTTATTCAAAAATCTTGCTTACATGCCTATGTTTAAAAAGGTAACCTTTTCCCATTTACTGAGTCTATTAGGACTAGTTATCTCTAGATGAAACTAATAAAGTTAGTATTTTCTAAGTCTACTAAGAAGTACATTTTCTAATTTTCTCATAAGGATTAGGTTACCTTTTTTTCCAATGAAATTTTGATTTATGGTTTTCATCCTCTCATATTTACCCTATTCTCCATTTCATCCCTTGTTACAATTTAAAAGTCATATGTTGTGTAAAAAAAAATATAGGTCATCACCTAAAAAATAATTATTAGCACATTAATAATTTCATATATTTTTTAAATAATTACATCATTTGCATACTTTTTTCCAATATACATAAGCATTTTCCATAGCATTATATCAAAACCAAAGAAATATGTGGAAAATCATCACATGCCTACTCATCTAGAGTACATAAACTAAAAAGTTAAACATGGAAGTTAAACCTAAAAGACATGAATGATAAGTCACTAAGATAAGATAGTATGTATGTATGTATGCATGCATGTGTGTGTGTATATATATATATATATATCATAAATATCAAGTTTGTATAAAAAATATGTCTAATACAAACACCTTCATGGAGGGCCATTATGCCTCAAAGAATCTCAAAAAGAATAAACATATGAAATGGTATACAAAACAAAATATATAACAAGGCTCATGAACCTATCCTCCTCATGTAAGAAGGTCTTTATGTAGAGGAATATTAGGGGTTGTTACTTTGGTGGGGTCTCCTGTTAGTGGCTCCCTTAGAGGCAATGTCACCCTATCCATTATAAAGGCTAGTATGATGGCCCCTACTATCACCTACATCTAAATTTGTCCCCCTATCCTATGAATTGAGGCTCTACCTCCTCATTTACCCACCATTATGTATACCAAGGCCTACACTCTCCTTAATATGGATAATAAGGTATTATTATCTATCCTCATCATTGTCACCATTACAGATGCATGGTATGCTAGGGAAAATATCTCCATCTACTAAGTAGTCCCTACAAGGAGTCTTATATGTATCAAGAGTCAGTCTTTAGTCAAGCTAGTGCTTAGATAGAAAATGTTGATTAGGGTGTCCTTGATCATGATCCTTCACCCACTCATGGTATAAGTATCATAGAATATAAAATCAATATCAGATCTAATTTATATAAACATCCAAAACATATAAAATTAGTTGAATAACTAAACTATAAAATTAAGTACAAATTATAAGTGAAAATATCTAAATTCATTTTTTAACTTGGTCCCCCTATCACTAATTAATTTTATAATCATCATTTACATCCTCTTCCTCATCAATATCCAAGTCCTCCTCCAGGTTGATATAATCTAGAACCTCACCATCTCCACCTCTTGGATACTATTTCTATATGGGGTTCTCTTGAATGAGGACTTATTATGTTGGTTTTTATGGTGATAGTGGTGGTGGTAGGTAGATATGTTACTTACCTATTACACCTTGGCCTCCTCCTCCCATAGTTGGTTATATGGGAGGTTCTTGTGCTATTATGGATTAAACTAGTCAGGTGATGGTCACCCCTCTCACAAGTGGGTGTCATTCCAATCATCCCAATTTAGTATCTCTCAGCTCTCTTATGCCCTTGTATATGACCCTAAGGATAGGAAGGTTTCCTACATAAGTCATGTTGAATTATTGTGGTAACTTATCTATAAGGTTTACCTCAACCTATGAAATTCTCTCACAAACTTGAGTGGCTTTGACAACTACTGTAAGATAAGAACCTTCATTGGCCCAATGCCTAACCATGTCCTAGTAGGGTAGATTAATCATGTCAATCACTATTAGTGCCCTAACTACTCATGTAAGATTATATAATGGTGCCACATTTATTCAACCAATAGCCTTAATGTCCCTGGGTTATTCAATCAACACTATATTCTAATAAGGGAGGATCTGTTTATATATCTAGCCCATGACAACTTTTAGGTAGATGATCAAGAAAACCCCCAAATAACAATGTAATAAATGTCCCTATAGGTCCAATATAATATCTCTTGTCTCTAAGATTAATGTGTCCATCTCTTCTTAATTTGTCACAAAATTGATGACTAATTGAATAGTATCTTGTTGGTACCCTTATCTCTCACTAGTTGGGTGGCAAGTATACCTATAATGGCCTTTCATAGGTTGGGGATCATTGATACCTCAAGTTGAGAAATATATATGCCACACTTCATACCCACATCATGTGTATCGGTATCTCAAAAATTCTCTACCCATCTTTGGGCCTCACAACTACTATCAACAACATGAATGGATATTAACTGACCTATCATGGAAAGACCCACAATCTAGCTAACTTCAATGAGAGTGATCAAACACTCTCTTGGGACCTAGGGGAATATAAAATAATTGTAATCAAGGTCCCAATAAGTCAAAATATAAAAAATTAATTAGCTAAAGGTTAGAATAATCCATGCCTATGCAATCTATAATATCCTAGTATAATCAAGGATAGCTAGCTCATCAGTTGTAAGAAGTGTCAAAATTCAGGGGAGCCATTCTTACTCTTGAGATTTACTCCAATATATGTAATGTCTATAAAAAAAATAAAACACCCTAATTTAGCTCAAATATCATCTCTATCTATCAAAATAAGGAATAATTACAAGGTTTAGATTCCTGCTCCATCAAATATAATTGCCCCTATTTATAGGTAGTGGTTATGCAACCACCATGAAAGTTACATAACTACCCTAGGTAGTAGTTACTTAAACACCATAAGAGATTTTATAACCACCCTCAATAGTAGTTATTCAACCACTCCCATATAGAGAATAGTAATTACATAATCATCATCCTGTAAAGGCTAATGGTTCCATCCCTAAGTGATAATTTTATCTATTAGCCATGTACCCTCTAAAACTACCACAAACTCTAAAACAATATGCTAATTGGTATAATTTGTACATTTTCCTAGTCTACCCTTCCACACAAACATTCTAAAACTTTTTTTTAAAATGACTAGATTTCTAGTAAGAGTTGATTAAAATTTGTGAAAAATGGGGCAAAGGGAAAGGGGGCACAAAACCTACATGATCGTACCCTAAAAATTCTCCCACGGTTATATTTACCATCTTATCATCATCCTATTTTTATTTACTAATTTCTTGATCGAAACAGTCATAATGAATCCAGAGTTTAAGAAATATCATGAGAGATTAGCATAAATGAATTAATTTTTGGTAAGTTTTTGAATATATTGGGATCCAAACTAACGATTTTAATTTTAAATTTTGTATATTTTCACATTTTTATGTATATTTTCATATTTTAAAATTTTATTCCCACTAAATTATATAAATTATGTTTTAAAATTGACATTGTAAGATCTTTATATCTTTCGTATCATGTTTTATGGTTATACAGGGTCTTAACTACTTGGCATTGGATTTGGTCCCATAACGAGATGATTCAAGTAGTATAATTCTCTGCACACATACGATATGTATTATTATTGATAATTTGATTACATTGTTTTCTTTTCACTTTCTCATCATGTTTCAATTAATTATCATCTTTTGTTTGTAGGTTGTATGGGGTATCAAAATGCTTTGTTTCATAATTAAGGTATGTATTTTTAACATCCTATTTCCCTTCCACACACCACAATTTTGGACTACACTCCTTTTAATCCATGACAAGGCATCCTCCTGAGGTGGAAATATGTATGCATCTAATTTTTGCATGGTGTGATTGTTTCAAAAAAAAATCACTTATATTATTTTGTAAGAAAGAGAGGAATAAACTCGAAAAGGGTATGGTAGAAAAACCTGATATGTTATGCATGTATTGATCTAGATGGTTGTAGATACTCCTCTTTAGCTTGGGAAGAATGACCTATAGATAAGAAAGGACTAAAGAAATGGTTGATTAGTTAGATATTAGGGTGAATTTCCTATAAATCTAGATCTAAGAAGCATAAGATTTCTTGGAGGCTATCAACCCAAACTTTTAGAAAATCAAGTTATGAAAGTGAAAGATAAAGTACTTGCATATATCATAAAAGATACTAAAATCAAATAGAAGAAGTGCTTGATAAATAGATGAATTTGACTAATTAAAATAATAAACAAATTGATATTAATGCTAAATGAACTAGGTGTGGTCCATAAAATAGGGTGAGGCTTTGTGATTAGGTAGAGGAAAGAAAGTTAGATTTGGTTGAGGTTTGGTGCGTGAAAACAATTTGTTATTTATTTGTCACACAAGGACCATCAAAGTTTAGGATGATCATCAGTGGTTAGGGTGACTATTAGTGGTTAGGGTGACTATTGGTGGTTATCGACATATTGTTAGTGGTCAAGGTGACCATCAATGGTTACTATGGGTTCTAGTTTGGTTTTAAAAATTGGTTTCATAATGTTGTAGAATGGAAATCTAGAAAGTGAGTTTAGGATAGGTTGGTAGCAAAATAGAAACAAAGTATCTAATTAGTGAAAATAGATTAGCCTGATGGTTTCTAATCTAAAGGTGGTTGAGGGATTTATTAGGAAATCATTTGATAGAGTTTGGAGAATTGAAGTAGACTAATGATACTTGGCTATTGGTTGATGGATGATAGCACTTCAAATCTCTATCACACTTGTTGGTTCACTAGTTCACTAGAAGAATACCTATAAAAGGGAAGTATTGATGCAAGAGGCTCTAACTTTAGATGTAGATGATGATGGATTGATTGATTTTCACCTCTTCCTCTCTTTTTAAAGGAAGGAAGGAGAGGTCAAATAATTGGATAACAAGAGGTTTAATAAGTAGTTTAAATTTAGCTTTCACATGCATTAGATTTTGCATGAATTAGATAAGCTAAATATAAAAAAAAGCTAGAGTTGACTATTCAGGTAGTTAGAACTTGACCATTAGTGGTCAAGACTAGCTATCGATAGTTAGGGTGATCATCAGTGGTCAAAGTGGTAAGGTTAAGTTTGGTCAAGGGTGGGTTAGTTAGTCAATTTAACTAGTTAGCTAACTTGACCCAAGTTTGTAATTAAAAGGTTAGAAAAGAGACCCTAGGGGGTTTGGGTATTAGTTAGACATCTAAAACTATTGTGTGTGGTTTTTTAGTGTCTACATTTCCCCCCTTTTTGTTATGCAGGTTATATCAACAAGTAAAATAAAAGCAGATTGTGGGTTGAAAGTTAGGTTGTCCCAAACACGAGAGGAGGTCTTTTACCTCAACTTGGGAATCGATGAGCTGAAATAGAATTGGGTATGGTTTTGATAAGTGGATAAGCTTGTTATGAAGTTAGTGGTAGGTTAGGCACTAAAGCAAAAACACAAATACAAATTTTAACTAATCATTATAGTCAAGATTGCACAATGACTAGGTTACCATGGTTGGTAAAATACAGGTCATCACTAAAAGGACAAGTGAAGTGGAACACATGACCATATGTTATGGTTGGGTCACACTTGTAAACATAAGTCTCCTAGACAAGGTTAGTGTTTTCATGGGTATCTAAGTTAGGAAGTGATTTCATGAAGATACAAATTAGTCGGGTGCGTGCAAGGTAGTGTAAGTTCAAAATGTTCAACATGGAAATTTAGTTGGTGTGGTCAAAAAGACCAAGGCAAGGTCATCAAAAAACATGTGATAGTTAGGTTGAAATAGCCAATGGTGAGGTTAACATTGTTTAGTTATATTTTTTAGATAAGGCAATCTTTTTTGGTGAGTGGTTTGGATATGGTTTTGGGTTAAAAATTGCTTGAGAAATATGGGTGGGAGGAAAAAGCCTTAAAATTTTAACCATCGATGATCATGGAGGATCCTCAAGATTGATTGTCAATGGTCACCATGATCATTGATAGTCATATATCAGCCCTAAAAGTGTGTATATAAAAGAACTGCTAGAAGATTTATTATTTTATTTTAAACCTTTGATGATCACTCTTTGGCATGTTGAGCAAAGTAGTGATGATAGTTGGTAATTTTTTGAGATGTTGAAGTGAGTGATTGAGAGGACTAAGAGATTTATTGGAGGTTAGATCAAATTAGGATGTAACATGGATGAAGAAGGGCATGAGGCTAATTAGATGTGGTCCCTAAGGTTCCTCCTCAATGATAGTTGAGGAATGAGGTAGGTAGTGTTATTAAATTGGTAGTTTGGTTTCACTTATATAAATGAATGATTATTTAAATTTTGGTGTTTATTAATTATTTGACCTAGGGCTAGGGTTTTGACCTATGTATATGTTTTGATATTTTTTGTAGATGTGGGGTTGGAAATGGTAGGTTAGATGCAAAATCTATGGGGGTAGTATAAATAAGGGAAGGTAGAGGTAGTTGTAGGTAGTTTTTTAGTTATATGTGGGGTTTTGGTAGAAAGTTTTGAGGGGTAGGGTTTAAGTTTGATCACTAGTGGTCACTTTACAATAATCATCAACGATCATTTTTGGATGTCGTTGATCATGAATAACCATTGGTGGTTGAATATCAATCATTGATGGTTGATAATTTATCATTGATAGGCCACTATGTGGTGATCATCAATGGTTGGTAATCTAACTATCAGCAATCAACTATAGGAATAGTTGACCATCGATAGTTGATGTATGAGTTAAATTTTTTTTAGAATAGTGTTAGGGTTTAGGTAAATTATTGAAAGTTAGAAGGTTAAAAAGGTAGGGTTATGGTTGTAGTTTAGGTTAGGGGGTTAGGTGAAGGTGATATGTAGGGTTTTAAAAAAATTGAATGATGGGGTAAAGTAATAGGTATAGGTCAAATGTTAGGTAAATTTTATGAGTTGAGTAGATTGGAATGGGGGGTAGGTGTAAGTGGTAGAATTCACAAGCAAAATATGTCAGTGAAATAAGGTTTTTTATGTGTTATCAAACCTTATAGGCATGGGAGAGAATATATATGATGGATAGAGTGCCTCAAATACTAAATAAGATTCAATGGGGCATGATTGATGATGATTGAGAGCACAAGGAAGATGTGGGACTTGAAGGCATGAAGTACTACCAACATGTACCTTAGGATGTGGTGATGTTAGTGGCACTCATTGAGAGATGGGACCCTACCACTAACACTTTCTTACTTCTTATAGGTGAGCTGACTATCTTACCTAAGGACATCCATAAGATGATGTGGCTACCCATTCAAGGATAACCTATCTATCATATTGAGATTGATGAGTGGGATGGGTAGATGGAGCTGTTGTATAGATATGACCTTGATTTTGTGAGGTGGCACTCAGGAGGCTTTCATTACATGCCACTATATTAGATGGATAGGGATGTGAGGTTGTTGTTCATGATGATGATGATGATAGTGGTGATGTGTTATGCATTACCAGATAACAACAGTGAGACATTCCCTTATTTATTGTTGGGGGTACTTGTGGAGATATGGTTGGGTTGTATAGTGTTCACATGGGTACCTATGTTATTAGTTCATATTTATCAAGAGCTATGCGGATTCCATGCCCATAAGAGATATGGGATTAGTGTCATTTTTGTTCTTAATTGTTGGGCTTATGAGTACATCAGGTTGTTAAGACCTATGGGGATACCCTAGGAGGGCTTTGTGTAAATGGATCATAAGGTTAGATATATGATGTGGAGAGGTGACTATTCACTTTTAAGACTAGGAAGAGGATCAAATGATATAGATTGATATAGGGGCCAACTAGATGCCTTAGTCATGGGAGACATGATTTGGAGACCATGTGTTAGGTTTCTAGGTTTGGCACTTTATAAGAGACATACTCTATCTCTTCAGAGCTACAAATGGATCTATGGTAGGTGAGATCACGAGATAGATCTCATTCCATTTGATAGGGTATGGAGGTGTTTCATGCTTGTTCAAGATATACCCAAGGCATTCTCGAGATATAAGAGGGAGGATGTAGAGTTTCCACTACTTGCTCTACATCTAGTCTATGATTTTCTATGAGGATAAATATGGTTGATGCAAGTGTTATAGCTAGTTATTTTGCATAGTACTAGGTATACTACACTATAGATAATTATGGGGCAAATGATGGTGGTTGATAGGATATGTATGTTGATACTGGAGGAGATAGTCAATAGGTTTAAATCCAAGAGGTTGCCCTAGATGTATAGGTAGTGAATGCAGAGAGGGACTAGGCATGAGAATATCTAGTAGTAGCATAGGAATCCTTGGTAGTAGTATAGGGTCAAGTGTCCACTTTAATAGGGGAGAGAGATCAGGCTAGGTCTCAGATAGCCTTGGTGATGTAAGAGAGAGATTATCTCCAATAGGTAGGAGGTAGAGTACTAATATCTGCATGACCAACAAGTACTATCTCTATGTAGAGATATGTAATGAATATTGAGGAGCTATAGTATTATGAGGCCTTAGTTTTGAGGCATTTACTTGATGATCCTTGATGGGCTGAGTAAAGGGATATGATTATAGGAGGTGCTAACATGGTGACACCAATTTAGTAGGCTACATTAGCTCCATGAGGAAGTGGTACCCTAAGATCATAGATTTGTTATGAGACATGACATTTTGATGTACTATATGATTTTGATATTGGCCTATGAGCTGATATAGTGAGATGTATATGTGTGAGAGATATAGATATTTTTGTAGACACTATGATGATTATTTATGAGATATAAATGCAATTCTTTGTTTATGATTAATGGCTCATGGTTTGCTATTCATGTTGATTATTGATGATGTAATATTGCTTATGGTTATGCTCATGATGATTTTGATGTGGACCCACCTAGCTAGTCATGTGATGATATGTCTCTATAATGTATGTTCATGATGATGTTTGATATGGATTGATGTGATTATGATGTGATGGTTATGGATGACAAAGATGATCCTTATATGAGTATGTGATGCTAATGTGATGTTACTTGATGACTAGGATGATGGTTATGATACTATGATTATGGTATTGGATGATGTTGTTTATGGATGTGATCATTTAATTTCATGTTTGGAGATTATTATGATTATGATATTGATATGATTATGGTTATGGCTACCATTTATGCTTAGGTGAGCAAGGTTATGATGTGATTATTGTTATGGTTATGGATCATAGCTATATGAATGTGATAAATGGTAGGATGTTAATGATGTAATGATGATGTTTATGATGTGGTTATGATCATGGTGTTTATGCTGAAATTTAATGAGTATATACTTCCTCATTTATATTTAGACATGTATTGAATATGGTATATGTGATTATGGCTTTGCGATGGTGATAGTTGATTTGTTTATGGAGGTGGTGATTATGATAATGATTTTCATTTTTATTTATGATGTGATGATGATAATATGTGATGTGGTTATGATTATGGTTATTTTTTTAGATTAAGGTGAAGTACATAAGGTAAGTTAAATAACAAAAATATATGTGATAAAGAGAAGACAAACTAGAGAAAAATGTTTAAGTGAATATATCAACCAATATGAGAGAATAAGAAGGAATGATGCTTCTTCTTTGGCCAGGACTAAAATGAACTAAAGTTGGATTGGGTTAAGGAACATAATACTTTGCATTAGCATGTGTTAGTTGGTTAAAAAGGTGTCTTGATCACATAATTTCAAGTAAGCTCAAAATCCCTTGATTATAGTGTATAAAGGGGAGATGGGTGAAGGTGGAACCTTATTGTGAGACTAGCTTTCCTCTTCTAGAGGTTACCAAAGAGTTAGTGTAAACAATTCTATGTCATATAAGGTATAGACTGATTGATCAAGAAGTCTAATTATGAGAGATAGTTATGGATTTCAAAATTACTTTGCTATTTTTGATGTCTAATAATGGGTTTTTTGTTATTTTGTTATTATTTTAAAGGGTTGGGGAAGCTGATCGATGTAAGAAGCTTCCAAAAAATTTGCTATGATTTGACAAATGTGTGACTCAGCCTTCCTTCAAGGGAGTAGAATAACTTTTGTGTCCTTTGTTCAAGGCTTTGTGATATCTATCCTTCGAAGGAGTAGTCTACCATATATAGAGAAAATGTTATATGTTTTTGGTAGCTATCCTTTGAGGGAGTAGTCTATGAATTCTATATAATGACCCATATGGGTTCTTTTGATTTTTATTTTGATGTTTGCCTTTGATGTCATGGACTTGGTTATATAGGCTTAAAGGGTCACCTTTTATGAAGGCAAAAATAAAAGCATAATATGGTTGGTTAGGTGTGAAAGAGGTTTAGCTGACAACAATCATAGGAATTCATCCTATAAAAGGGGTAGAAAGTACCATGAGAATCATGCCATGGGTAGAGCTATGGTACCCATTGTTCAAGATTAGGCTATGAGTGTGATGGATAATCACATGATTTACTATAATCAATTGTCCCTAAAATAAGGATATGAATTTGGTTTAAATAACAAGGGATGAGCTTAAGGTGGACCGAATGCGAGTTTGATCATGTTTTAACAAAAGAAAGGACACAAATGCAAAGCATTGAGGGGCTTAGTTCTAGGTTCCCTTCAAGAGAGGATAATCGATAACCTCCTAATATATACTTGTGCATTATGATATAAGGTCCAATTTAATTGAAATCAAGCTTGCCTCTCTTACTTTTCTCCATATTAGTGGCATATTGATTTTCTTTGAGTATTGGGTATCTAATATTGAATTATAATATTTTAAGGTGTTTGTTATAAACACATTTGATGTATCCTTGATAGACATGAAGGTGAGAGTGATTATAAATGACATTCATCAAGTAGATCAAGTTGGGATAAATGTTATTGATGATAATCACTCTCAGAGATGATAGTTCATATCAATATGTGAGCAGAGGGAATTTGGACTTTGAGAGGTAAGATAACCTCTGCTCCAAAAACTAGAGAGAAAGGAGTACCACTCTTAGGGGTTTGAATGCTAGTATGATATGCTCATAAGGTGAAGGGGATGTGTAAATGTTAATCTTGACTAGATGTATTAACCATTTTAGTGATCATGTTGTTGAGAGTTTTATTAGAGGCTTCCACCTATCCATTTTCTTATGGATTATAGGGTGATGAGAAAATTAATCTGATACCAAATACATCACAAAGACCTTGGACTTGTTTATTTTTGAAGGATTTTCCATTATCAGTGATAATTTTGTGAGGAACACTTAAATGATATATGTTATGATGGTTGATAAAGTTGACAATATTTTTGGATTTTATTGAGATAAGAGGAATGGCCTCTACCAATTTGGTAAGTTATTAAATCATAGTGATGATGTAATGGTATAGTTGTGAAGAATGGGGGTTTATTTCACCAATAAAGTCTAAACCCCATTGTGAGAAGGGCCAAAAATCTTTGGATACTTGAATACTATGTCTAGGTACGTGATGTAAATTGGCCTGTTATTGACATTTGACACAATTTTTCACATGATCATATTAGTCTTGGTTAATGGTAGGACAATAATATCCAAGGTGAAGGATACATTTAGTGATGGCTAGGCCACAAAAGTGTCCCCCACAGATCCCATCATGTGTTTCCTTGATAGCATTAGAGGCTTCATGACTATGTAGACAATGAAAGAGAAGACCTTCAAAGCCACATTTATAAATAATTCCCACTAGAATGGTATAAAGTGAGTTGATCTAGATAAATGCTCATCAAACATTTATAGAAGGATCAAAAGGAATGATGGCAAGGTTGAGATAGTCAAAGATATATGGATGCCAAAGGTTGAGTTGGGTTTCTTACACATTGAAGATGGTGGGAGAGTCTAATTTAACATAAGAGGGCTGGGTAAATCAATAGATAATGACAAATAGCTTAGATTCAGAAGGTGGAGAGGAGATTTGAGAAGAGAGGGAAGCCATCATATCGATAAACTTATTCATAAATCATGGGGTGGTTTGGATACATTAGTGTTCAGATGATTCTAAGAATATGTCAGCTAATTATTTTTAATATTATAAAACATCATTAGTACACTGGTAAGATCTATTGACTTGATTGACCACAAGTTGAGAGTCATAAAAAATAGTGATCTTTTTTACTCTTAAAGCTAATGTATTTTGGAGGCCTATCACTAAGGCTTCATACTCAACCATATTATTGGTACATTCAAAATATAACTTAAAAGATAATGGAAAAGGTTCACCATCAAGGGGAATAAGGATGATTCTAACTCCTCCACCATGTTGACACTATGATCTATCAAATAATATGGTCACTTGATAGGTGAAGTCTACCTGAGAGAGGGTTATGATAGACTCATCTAAAAACTCAAGAGGAAGAGGTTGATTGTCTATTAATGGTGATTTGGCCAATTGGTAGATAATTAATTACCCTTTAATTAAATTTTACTAAAGAAACTCAAGGTCAAACGTAGCCAAAATCATGAGTCATTTGGCCATACATTGGTTTTGGTATGGCTTGGAGTGCATATACTTGAGTGGGTCAATATTGGTTATGACATAGGTCTTATGGTTGAGAAGGTTGTGGCAAATTTTGGTGACCATGAAGACCAAGGCTAGGTAAATTTTCTTAATATGGGTGTACTAAGTCTCATACTCTACAAACATACAGCTAATATATTATATGGCTTGATCTTTATATTGCTCATCTTGATGATCCAACATTGCCCCTAAGGAGTGGTTAGTGGAAGAAATATAAAGGTAAAAAGGTTGATATTCCTTGGGAATAATGAGGACAGATGGAGATAAAGGTAATTTTTAAGTGAATCAAAGGCCTTTTGACAGTTGTTTTAATTAAAAGATACATCCTTCTTTAGAAGGTGATGGAAGGGTTGGAAATGATCAAAAAATTGAGGGATAAAGTAATGAATGGATTAGAGATTCCCCTACAAGATGTGGAGTTGCTTGAGGTGGGTAAGAGGAGGCATATCAAGGATTGCTTTGATTTTGGTTGGATTGACTTAAATTCTTGACAAGACCCTAAAAATACACTTTTTGCTATTAAGGAAAACATGGTAATCGATGATTTTCTCAAAGATAATCTTAAGAATGGCCAAATTATCTTTATAACATTTGGATTTTCTAAGAAGGTCATCAACATAATCTTCTATGATTTTATGAATAAGGTCATGGAAGATGTAGGTCATAACACGTTGGTAGGTTGCACTAGCATTCTTTAGTACGAAAGGCATGAACCTATAGTAGAAATTTCCCCATGGGGGCATGAAGGTAGTTTTATGTTGATGCTTCAAGGGCAATGAGGATCTGATTGTAAGCCTAGAATCCATCCATAAGAGAGAACATCTCATGTCTAGATGTAAGATCAATTAGCTGGTCAATGCTTGGTAAAGGAAAGTCATCTTTTAGGCAAGAAAGGTTGAGGTCACAAAAGTCCATAAAAATGCATAGTACCCCTATGGATTTGGTGACAAGTACAACATTGGAGACCCATTGGGGATAATCAATGGGTTGAATGAAGTTAATTGATAAAAGTCATTAAAGCTCTTCTTTAACAAGAAGGGATGTATGAGGGTGCACTCATCAAAGTTTTTGCTTAATGGGCTTGCATCATGGTTGGTGATTATGTTGTGGGTAGTAATGGCGGGGTCAATTCTTGGCATGTCACTATAAGACCAAGCAAATGGTATGTTGTGGTCTTAAAAGGAGGGGAAATCTTGAAGATCCTTAAAGTATAGTGATTGGCCAATTTTGACAATGCATGAGTTATTGGGAATGCCCAAGTTGATATCCATGACTGATTCATTAAACATGGTTGAAGTCTCAAGAGTAAGATATTTGTGGATAGAATTATCTTTTTCACCAAGATAGGTGAGAATACAATTATCATCCTGATCTTAAATGGTATTAACGATATGAGAGTCATCTCCTATCATCTCAAGATGGGCTAGGGGAATGATTAAAATTACCCCATCATTTGGATAAGTTAGGGGTGAAAGGCTGATCATGTTGATGAAAAAAATCTAGGGGGGATGATGTCAATATCCTCAGTTGTTGATAGTGGACTGGAAGGTGAGGATGAAAATCCCTCATCAATGGCGGTAATATGATGTGGGTTGGTTGGTTGTTTAGGTGGCATGAAGTTGAGGCCATGTTTTTTGTGAGGTTTTTGGGTCTTGATTGGAATCAATTTATGTGTTCCATGTTCATACTAACCTAGACCAAATCCCTTCCAAGCACACCTATAAAGGCATGTCTGGGAAAACTCTACTTTATCTAGAGAAGAGAAATTGGAGGTGAATGGTCGAGGTGAAAAAGAGGTGGTAGAAGTGTCAAGGGGTTTATAAAGTCCCCTATAGATGAAATTAGTTTGACAAGTTAAGGGCCCAAAAGGAATAATGGTTTTAATATTGGGGTCATACCTGAGTTTTTAGTCAAGATTCTCGTACTCTTGGGGTTTAAGGAAAGCTTTAACGGTCAAAATGGGATACTCCCCTAATGAAAGATGCTAAAAGGTTGATTATAAAGGGTCCATTATGGGGATTTAGGTGGATGAAATGAATGAAATGGTGAAGGCTTCAATGTAAAAGGAATATGGAGCTTCATTCTTTACTAGTGAGGGTTTGTTAGATTGCTACGCCCCTAACCTATCACATGTATGAGGATAGTATTAGCCGACTTGTGGCTTAATTATCCCTCTTTGATGTTATATTACATTTATCTATGATTTATTTTGATTAGTAGGTCAGCCTACGGAGTAACCATGGCCTAGATAGACTATATATAGGAGGTAGTGGGTAATTATTTATCATCATATTGTGAATTTTGTTCTTATTGAAGCTTGTGGAGGTTGCCCCCTCAAAGTGGCTTGTCTATTATCATATATTAAAATTTATTATAGTCATATTTAGATCTATTTTTGATATTCTATTTTATTTTTGAAGTAATTTCATTACAAGTGGTATCAGAGCTGCGATTTGGGCAATCTTGTGGGCGAAACACTAAATTTTTAAATTTTGTGATATATAAAAAATTGTTGCCAATTTCTCTACAAAATTTTTACTAAAGGTGAGAAATAATAAATTTAAGATTCGATTAAAATTTAAGCTCATTTTGATCTATTTTACAAAAGTTATCGCTATTTTATGGTTTTTCATAAAATTGCTCTATAGTGCACAATTCAAAGAATTTTTCTGAGTTATTTACATTTTTGGAAATATTATAAAAATTTGGCTATGGTATGTTCTTTGTATATTTTTATTTGAGGCTGACATAATTCCAAAATCACTTGGTCAAATTTGGGTCAAAAGTGCCAATAAGGGTCGACATCGTAAAACCCTTTTATGGCAGGTCCATAAACTCGGGGCCAAGGAAAGGGTGCTAAAACTCCAAGTAAAACTCATAACAAGGAAGAGATGGAGTCATAAGGGGGATTTACTAGACCCTTTATACCAGGGTTTTCTGACATAGATCATAAAGTGAGCTAGCTTGACTCTAGTGTGTAAGGCATTCAGAGTGAGGTGCAAGGCATACAATCTAATATGCAATCCATACAAGATAGTTTGGGAGATATCATGATGGATTTGAAAATTAATCAGTCAAATCATCAAGCTAACTCTATTTCATAACCCCACCAGGGTGGTTCTCCTAACCACTCTAGTTTAAATCTAACTCCATGGCCACATAGGAACCTATTACCAAAGGTGGATATGCACAAATTTGATGGAAAAGATCCACACAATTGGATCAACCAAATGGAGAATTTTTTTGACCTACATCAGATTCTAGGTGGATAGAAGGTTACCATGGCATCCTTGTATCTTGAACTTGATCAATTCATTTGGTATCGATGGTTGTGTGCTTAAAAGAAAAAGATGACTCTCAATGTCATCTGGTCAATTTTTATAGAGGCATTGCAATTACACTATGGCAATAGTGTGACATAGAATTACTTCATCCAACTGGTAAAATTGTGACAAACTAGCTTTATCAAGGATTATATTCATCATTTTCAGAACCTGTCCTTATGTGTGGAGACAATTTATGAAGCAAACTTAAATGACCTATTTTTGGGTAGACTCAAGGACCACATTCAACATGACGTATGCATGTTTAATCCACTTAAGATTTCTGATTCTATTATCATGGCATGTAGAGCTAAGGAAAAATTCATAGCCAATAAGAAGCAGTGATTCACTCACTTCAAAGATTGTAGCATATCTTCACCAACATTTCTTCCACCTACTAGATTGACCCCTCAGAAAAGTGAAGAGAAGCATGCAAAAAGATTATGTTTCAGTTGTGACAGCAAGTGGAGTAAAGGACATAGATGTGCTGAGAAGAAGTTATTCTACATTGAGGGACCAAATGAAGATGAAGAAGTAGATGATGCCTCCAATGATGATGAGGAAGATATAGAGGAGGTACTTGAATATTCCCAACCTATAATCTCTTGTCATGTACTTGTAGGTATTAACAATCCACAAACTCTTAAGGTGGTGGGTTTCCTCAAGAAATAGAAGGTGATAGTGTTGATTGATTTAGGGAGCATACATAACTTTATAAACCATAAGTTGGCCACTCGATTGAACTATTTCATCTACCCAACACCAAAATTTTAGGTCATGATTGCAGATGGTGGCACAATTAATTGTTCAAGCAAATTCCATATTATTAAGCTTACTATGGGTGGGTACAATCTCAACTCTCCTATGTTTGCTATTCCCATGGGTAATAAAGACATTATTTTGGGAGTCCAATGGCTCACAACCTTTGGTAAAATTGAGATGAACTTCTAAGAAATATTCATGTGATTTCATTCTGAAGGTAAGAAAATTGAACTACGTGGATTACATGACAAATCTCCATAATTGATTAGTTCACATCAGATGACCAAGATGCTAAAAAAGGGGGCAGAGGGAATTATTGCATGTTATGCTCCATAGAAGTTCAACCCACATAGGAATCTAAACATCCAAATCTATAGATAAATCTTGAGGACCACTCATCTATTTTTGGGGCCATGCCAAAAGGACTACCACCAAAAAGAGAACATGATCATGCCATTCAACTAATTCTAGGTAGTTAACAACCAAATATCAGACCATATAGATATCCAAATGCACAACAGAGTGAAATTGAAAAGATGGTCCATGAGATGCTAGAGGCAGGGATCATCAAGCATAGCCAAAGTGCATATTCATCACCAGTGGTCATGGTGTGGAAGAAGGATGACACATGGAGGATGTAACCAGATTATAAGGAACTCAACAAGTACACCATCAAATATAAGTTTCCTATTCTAGTAATTGATGATTTACTTAATGAGTTGCATGGTGCTAATTATTTCACAAAATTGGATCTTCACTCGGGGTATCATCAAATTAGAATCAAGGATGAAGATGTTCATAAAATTGTTTTTAGAACACATGAGGGCCATTATGAGTTTTTGGTAATGCCCTTTGGTCTTAAAAATGCACCATCTACTTTTTAGAGCTTGATGAACACTATTTTTAGGCCTTTTCAAAGGAATTTTGTGCTAGTTTTCTTTGATGACATATTGATTTATAGTCAGATATGGGAAGCACATCTGCAACATGTGAAATAGGTGTTGATAGTTTTTGAGAAGCACCAACTTTATGTGAAGCCATCTAAATTTGCTTTTGGAGTATATGAGGTAGAGTACATTGGTCACATTGTTTCCCATGAAGGTGTCAAAGTTGATCCCCAGAAGATCAAAGTGATAATGGAATGGCCAATGCCAAAAACTCTCAAAAACCTTCAAGGGTTCCTTGGACTAACAGGTTATCATAAAATATTTGTGAAAGGTTATGGCAGCATAGTAGCTCCACTCACTGCATTGCTAAAGAAGGATGCTTTCCATTGGAATGATGATGCCACTAAAGCATTGGAGAAACTAAAAGTAACTATGTGTACCACTCCAATTTTGGCTACTCCAGACTTCTCACAAACATTCACTATTGAATGTGATGCTTCTGGGTCTAGATTGGGGGTAGTATTAATGTAAGAAGGAAGACCCATTACATTTGAAAGTCATTATTTCAAAGGTAATAATCTACAAAAACCTGTCTATCAAAAATAAATGATGGCTATTCTTCATGCAGTTAAACAATGGAGGCCTTATCTGATGGGTAGAAAATTTAAGGTGAAAATGGATCATGATAGTCTCAAATACATTTTGGAGCAAAGATTATCATTTGAGGAACAATAAAAATGGGTAACCACAATGTTGGGTTATGATTTTGAAATCATCTACAAGAAGGGTAAAGATAATGTAGTAGTAGATGCACTATCCAAACAGGATGCATCCACAAAAGCATTACTTTGTGCAATGTCCATGTTGCAAGCAGATTGGGTGGATGAATCTAGGTTAGAATGGGAGTAAGACAAGGATACACGGGTTCTGATTTAGAATCTCTAGCAAGGTAATTTAGCCTTTGACAAATTTGAATGGAAAGGTAATGTCCTATGGTATAAGGTTAGGATATACTTGTGCAAAAATTTAGAGCTTAAGCATAAGATTCTTGCAGAGTTGCATGCATCTCCAATTGGGAGACACTCAAGGTTTTCGAAAACTTATCATAAAATTAAGAAAGAATTATTTTGGGAAGGACTCAAGGGAGATGTACAAAATTTTGTGGAAGAATGCTTGATATGCCAATAGAATAAAGGTGAAATTGTTAAGACCCTAGGTCTGTTACAACCATTAGCAATTCCTAGTCAAAGGTGGGAGGAGGTTTCCATGGATTTCATCACTTGGTTGCCTTGTTCTGAAGGTAAGAATCTTATCTTGGTCATTATGGATAGGCTTACAAAATATGCCCATTTTTGTGCTCTCTCACACCCATTTTCAGCAAGTACAGTAGTAACTATTTTTATGGAAGTAGTTCTCAAATTACATGGAACCCCAAAAATAATTGTAAGTGATCATGATCCTATTTTCACTAGTAATTTCTAGACTGAACTATTTTCTTGTTTGGGTACTCAACTAGCTCATAGCTCATCTTACCACCCCCAATCTGATGGACAAACTAAAGTGGTTAACAAATGTTTAGAGGGGTATCTCCATTGTTTTATATTAGATAAGGAAGAACATTGGGTTAAATGGATACCACTTGCAGAATGGTGGTATAACACATCTTTCCATACCTCTTCTAAAATGTCTCCATTTCTAGCACTATATTGTTACCATCCACCTTCCATCACTTCTTCATTAAAGGTGCACACTAAGGTTTGAGATGTGGAAGAGCACATTCAACATCAACAAGAGGTTTTGGCTAGTTTAGGAGAGAATTTAGCCTTGGCACAAAATAGGATGAAGCAACAAGCAGATCAACACTGTAGTGAGTGAAATTTTGAGGTGGGTAATTGGGTATTTGTTCATTTATAGACTTACAATTAGATGTCCTTGAAATAACATAAAAAGGACAATAAACTTACTCCTAAGTATTATGGCCCTTATCAGGTTCTACAAAAAATTGGAAGTGTGGCTTATAAGCTCGAGTTACCTCATTCATCTCACATACACCTAGTATTTCATGTTTCATATTTGAAAAAGGTCATTGGACAAAAAGTTTTAGCCTAAACACAGCTCCTAGAACCAAATGAAGAAGGATGAGTCATTTTGGAACCAGAGAAAATCCTCCAAACACATACTAAGAGGTTGAGAACCAGAGAGATTAGGGAATATT
This sequence comes from Torreya grandis, assembly GCA_037957365.1. Taxonomy (NCBI): domain Eukaryota; kingdom Viridiplantae; phylum Streptophyta; class Pinopsida; order Cupressales; family Taxaceae; genus Torreya; species Torreya grandis. The sequence continues at coordinate 300,362 of JARHVA010001283.1, read as the reverse complement.
TGATCAAGTGGAAAAACTAGAGTAGTGAAGATGCAACTTGGGAAGGTGAAGATTTTCTACAACAACATCTAAAGTTGTTCAATGTTGAGGACAATGTTGGTTTGAAGGGGAAGGGCATGCTATGCCCCTAACCTATCACATGTATGAGGATAGTATTAGCTGACTTGTGGCTTACTTATCCCTCTTTGATGTTATATTACATTTATCTATTCTTTCTTTTGATTAGTAGGTCGGCCTATGGATTAACCATGGCCTAGATAGACTATATATAGGAGGTAGTGGGTAATTATTTATCATCATATTGTGAATTTTATTCTTATTGAAGCTTGTGGAGGTTGCCCCCTTGAAGTGGTTTGTCTATTATCATATATTCAGATATATTAGTCATATTTGGATCTATTTCTACTATTTTACTTTATTGTTAAAGTAATTTCATTACATGGATGAGGGAAGGAGAATGTCATTAGGTCGGTACATCATGTTTCATGATGTGAAAGGACTCATGTCAGATTGTATGGTAACAACCTAACCTTTGTGATCAAATTTGATGTACTGGTGTAGGGTATATGGCACACAACCCATGTAATGAATAGAAGGGCATCCCAACTAAATGTTGTATTAGAACTCTCCTTCTACTACATATAAGAGCTGAGGAAGCATGTGGGGTCCTAGGCAAATATGAATGATAATAGTTCCTAAATTCATGGCCATGGTATCATTGAATGATGAAAGCACCACTAATGTTTTCAACATAATGTTCTTTGGTAATTTGAGTTGGTTATACATGTGGGAGGAGATGATGTTGATGATATTTCCCCCATCAATCATAACCCATTTGATGCAAGTTTGGTTGATGTACATGGTAATGAATAGGTGAGGATCTGGGTCTTCTAGATAGATGGAAGGTATTTATGAATCATTAAAGGTAACAAGGTTAGAAATTTGAAGATCTTTGATAAAGGTTGCTAGAGGTTAGGGGTCTTCTACTTAGACCTTGATGGATTGCAAAGCCTCTATCATCACTTGGCAATGATGGGGTGAGGTATTGATTAGCTCATAAAAACTCATGTTTATCAATGTTTGGTGAAGCTATTTTAGAACTAATCATTGGATTGATTTAGACATTTAGAGTTAGAGGGTCGCAAGATAGATACTTTGGGTTTGGTTGAATTTAAAGGTGGTTGGTGTTGTCTAGGTGGTTAGGTGGTGGAAGAGGGATATGTCCATGGAATTTTCCTTTCCATTACCCTTTTATTGGGATTATGATCATGTGACCACATGGATGTGGAGTGGGGAAAGAATCAGGATAGAGGATTGATTCAGTTCCTCTTCACTCTGAGGTGAGAGTGAAAGAGATGGTAGATTATGGTCAATAGCTCTTGGTTCTTAGATTAGTGTTAGGCTCATAAGAGGCTCATTTGATAACAAGTCATCCTTGTGATATAGCTAATGGGAAACCACTTGGAGAGCCTTAAAATTCTCAGTATCATGCTCAAGTGTTATATGGTATGAGCATACTAATCTATCATTATACCAAGATGGTTTAGGATTACGTGGATCAAATGGTCTGATAGGTGGCAATGTTAAGAAATATGCTTGCAATAGCCTTTATAATATGGTTGAGTAAGATTCAAGAAATGATGGCAATGGCATAGGGGTCTTACTTTTGGTAGTTGAGGTGGAATCCCTTTTAGGAGTGGTCTTAGTGGTAGAGGTTTTGAGTAAATGATCATTCTTGGTAGATGGTTTTGGTTTTGGTAGAGGGGTTGAGAGTTTTGGGTTAAAAGTTTTTAGGGTAGATGTTTGGGAGATAAGTGGTTTATTTATAGATGATTGGGAGATAGGAGGTATGTTCATGAGTGGTTCAATGAAAATAGGTATGGATGAGTGTAGGAGTGATGGCATAACCAAAAGTGGTGGTTGGGTTTTAATTGGGATGGTTGGTTTTGAAATTAAGGTAAAGGGATAAGGTTCCAAAATAGAGGGAAAAGTGGAGAGGGGAGGTATATTTTTGGTTTTTGGACATTTAGGTGGTTTTACCTTCTTTGTTGGCTTAGTTTGGGGTTTGTTTGATAGGTTTAGTGGGCTTAAATATAGCTTTACTAATGGGTGAGTAATGTTATGGGTAGGAAATATGCCAAGGTTCTTAGTGGGTTTAATTAGAATAATTGAAGGTGAATTGGTGACTTTGGGTGAGTTTAGTTCTAATGGTGATACTATAGTTTTTTAGGTACATGTGTGCGATGATTGGGTTGTGGTGATAGTGGATTAGATAGTGGAAAGAGTATTTTTTTTGATAAAGAAGGCTCCTACTTGGATTTATAAGGGATCCCAAGCTATTACCAAAATGTGGCTCAATTTAGGTTAGGGTCGGATATGAATTCTAAGTTTTTAAATAGTCTAGAGTAAGGTTTATCATTGGGTTTGAATCCCTCGGTAGTGGATTCAAAGGATAGACAAAAGGGTTGAGGGGGAAGAATGATTACCTCATCCTTTTTTTGATCAAAAGGTCCCAATATTTGGGAAGGTAACTCCTCGGTGGGAGGTGTAAGAAAAGTGCTTTCTTCCTTAGGAGTGCTTTCTAAAGGAAGAGTGGACTATTGTATGATTGAGAAAAAAGGTAGAATGGTAGTGGATGCCTTCTCTGATGTGCATATCAAAAGAAAGGTTGGTGAAACCACTAGCTCAATAAGTGGAGTAAGAGCAGAGGTGATTTGGTCAATGGTGTCCTTAGCAATTAGTTTACCAAGAACCATATTGATAGTTTGGGTATGAGAGGATTCTACTTTGTTTTCATTAATGGCAAAAGGAGCATGGTTGGGAAATGATTATCTGAATATGTCAAGTGATTGGTTTGTGGGTGAATTAGTGTTATCCAAAAAAATTTTACCCTTGTTAATGAGAGCTTAGAAAATGTTCTTCAAGGTATTACACCTACTAATGTCATATCCAATGACTCAGTATAAGTTGCACAATTCTTTATCCATATAACAAATAGGTATAGGATGAGAAGAATCAAATTATTGTAGAGATTTGATTAGAGGGAGCTATATGAGATTGGATTTTGATAATTTGTCCAAGACTGAATTATATGACTCCCCAAGGGGAGTAAATTACTTCTAGGTGTTGTGGTTTGGGTCCCTGGTGTTTTTATTGGATGAACTGGAAGAGTTAGATTAGTTAACAATGGGTGGAGGTGTGGTCTTAAGGACAATCACATTTATGGTTCCCTTGTTTTTAGATTTAGTGTTTGTTTGGTTATTGGGTTTAGAGGAGGAAGCCTCATTTGATTTGAAGGTAGAATTTATGTTTCTCAATTTTAGTTTTCCCTTATAAATGCCTCTTTTTTCTAGTTTTTTTGTGCCATGGTAAAAACTTCATCAAAGGTATTGAAGCTATGAACTCATAAGGTAGAAAAAATGTGTTTGGTATAAGCCCAAGCAAATATTTCAATCAACTCAGGTTGGGGTAGAGATAAGGAAAGTTGGTTTATCATACTTCTCCAATGGGCTATGAAGTCAAAAATGGATTCATCATCAAATTACCAAATGGAGTAGATATTAGTGATGGATAATTTCCTAGAGATGTTTACGAAAAAGTGATCTAAGAAAATCTGAGATAGTTGGGCAAAAGAATAGAGGGAGTGCTTCTTTATAACACTATACCAATATAATGCTGGACTAGACAGAGACATGGGGAAGGTAAAAAAAGGAGAGCATCATTGTAGGTAATCAAATAACATGAGTGCCTAAATTCTATCAGTTGCTATTGAGGGTCTTCTTTACTTTGAAATTTAGAAAATTTGGGAAGTTCTCATTGAGGAAGATAGGGTCGAATGGGGACAGATGGATGAATTGGTTCATTATAGATTTGGTCATATGATAAAATATTATGAGCTCCAAAAATGGATGACTCCAAGATGGTCATTTTATCTATTAACATTTTGACAAGGTCAATTTGGGTTTGTGAAACTCTGTAGTTGTAAGGTAAATTATGTTAGGTTTGGGTAGGTGTAACATATGTATAGTTGGTTGGGGGTTGAGAGGCTACCACTTATTGGTATGTTGATATGGGTGGTTAGGATGATGTCACATATGAATACATAGAGATAAGTGTTTGGGTGAAAGGTAGAGGTACATACCCTTGTGGGTTAGGGATGTAACTTAGGTTCTATGTAATGGGCACTTATTGAGAAATTAATGTGGGTTGGATAGGAGGTATGGTTGGGTTAGTATATAGAGGGTAGGTGGTAACTTTGGTACTAATAAGTTGAAGGGTAAAAGGTATGGGGACCACCAAGATTTGGAATAAATTAGAGTTAGGTGGGTTGGGAATAAGGGTAAAGGTAGTGACACTAGTAGAGGGTACTCCTATGGTAATGGAAGTTTTGGATCCCAAAGGTTGGGTTGATCCTACACTAGGAGGGTTATTAGTTGGGGAAGAAGGTGCTTAGGCATTGATTGGTTGAGTGGGTTAGTTTTGGATAGTGGTATTGATAGGGTTATTTGTAGATGATGATACTTGGGTGACTGAAGGTTGGGTGGAGATGGTGGAAATAGAAGTGTCACATATAAGGTGGGATGGTATGCCATAAGGTAAGTCAATAGGTGGAACCAAAGCAGGGGTATGATGGGATATGGTGTTAAGGTAATGTTGAAGGGCTATGGGGTTGTTATCTAGAAAGATGGTAAAATCCACATCACCTGGGGAAACCATTTGAGGGATGGTAGGAATCTCAAAAGGATGGAGAGAAATCTCTACATATGATATGTACTCCATGGATGAGGGAGAGGAGGAATATGGATGATTAAGAGGTGGATCTTGGTTTGCTTGGTTTCTTAGTTGTGTCGTTAAAACCATATAGATAAGGGAAGGAGGTAGATAAAAGTAATCTCACAAATCAAACAAAAAGAAGACAAGAAAAAGTCAAGGAAATGAAACACATACTAAAAAATTAAATATTAAGGTTATTTTTAATCTCTCTTATGGTTTATGCCTTAAGTTGTAAGAACTATGTGACTCAAATTGGCTTATAGAGAGGGTAATAGAAAAGAAGTTTATGGTTGGTCTCAAGTTGTATCTATATTGGAAATCAATATGTAGCTTGATATTGGGGATTACCTCCTCACTTCACACACTATAGTGATAAGGGTGTTGGATGCTTAACCAATATACACCAATTACCAGACATTATACTCAACTAGAGAGCTAAGTTGGTTCTACCCTTGGTGATGAAATCCAAGTAGGATGGATAGGAAAGGTGACCACTTGGTAATGAATCCTAGTTAGGCCTTATGTCAATGTTTTTATGCTTGATTAAGTGCAAGTGGTTTGGTATTGTGTGTGTGATAAGATTGAAGCTATGATTAATTCACTTTATGTGATTTAAAATAGGCAAACAAATAATAGATGTAGTCAATTTGAATGTCAAAATGGCATTTTAATTTTTTTTTGTATGAGTATAAAGACAAGAAGTACCTAGATGCAACTATGAATCCAAGAAAAGATTCAAGGTTCCCCCTAGGAATGTCAAAATGTTTTAGAGAAACTTTTCTTATATTCTTTTAGAAATGAGAGGAAGAAACTTGAGAATGGTATGGTAGAAAAACTTGATATGATGTGCACATGTTGATCTAGATTATTATAGATACTCCTCTTTGGCTTGGGAATAATGGCCTATAGATAAGAAAGCACTAAATAAATGGTTGATTATCTAGATAGTAGGTGGATTGCCTAGAAATCTAGATCCTAGAAGCACAAGCTTCCTTGGAGGTTATCAATCCACACTTTTAGACAATCAAGTTATAAAAGTGAAAGATAAAGTGCTTTCATATATCACAGAAGATATTAAAATCAACTACAAGATGTGCTTGATAAATATATTAATTTAACTAATTCTAGAAATAAATAGATTGATATTAATGTTAAATGAATCATGTGTGGTCTATAAAATAGGGTGAGGCTTTATGATCAAGCAGAGGGAAATAAAGTTGGATTTGGTTGAGGTTTGGTGGGTGAAAACAACTTGCTATTTATTTATCACATAGTTACTATCGATGGTTACTATGGGTTCTAGTTTGGTTCAATAAATTAGTCTGACAAGGTTATAGAATGGAAATATAAAAAGTGAGTTTGGGCTAGGTTGGTTGCAAAATAGAAACAAAGTAACTAATTAGTGAAAATAGATACTTAGTTTGATCATTAATGATCTAAAGGTGGTTGAGGGATCTATTGGGAACTCATTTGATGGAGTTTGGAGTAATTTTAGCAGAGTAATGATACTTAGATAATGGTTGATGAATGGTAGTGCTTTAGATCTTTGTCACACTTACTTGTTCATTGGTTCGCTAAAAGAATATGTATAAATGGGAAGTGTTGATGCAAGAGGCTCTGACTCTAGATGTGGATGATGATGGATTGATTGATTTATTTTCACCTCTTCCTCTTTTATTTTTATAAGAAGGAAGAACAAGTGAAATAATTGGTTAAAAAAAGGTTCAACAAGTAGTTTAAATTTAGCCTTCACATGCATTAGCTCGCACATGAATTAGAAAAGCTATATATATAAAAGCAAGCTAGAGTTGACTATTTAGGTGGTTAGAACTTGACCATCAGTGGTCAATCCTAACCTTTGGTGGTTAGGGTTACCATTGATGGTCAAGGTGGTAAGGTTACATTTGGTCAAGGGTGGGTTAGTTAGTCAATTTAGCTAGTTAGCTAATCTGACCTAGGTTTGCAATCGAAAGGTTGTGGAAGAGTCCCTAAGGGTTTAGGGGTTAGGTCAACATCTAGAAATATTATTCATAGTTTTCTAGTTTCTATAGTGATATTCTCAACCTGACAACTCCAATGATGATGTAGTGAACTAATAATGCTTAAAAGGGAACTCTCTAGCACTCCCCCCCCCCTCTCTCTCTCTCTCTCTCTCTCTCTCTCTCTCTCTCTCTCTCTCTCTTCTAGGTCCCTAAAAACCCCTCTTTTTTCCCTTGTAACTTCCCTCAGTTTATTTTCAAAAACTTCTCATTAGTGACATAACTAACTTATTTTCTAACATAATCACCCTATAAGGATACAAAACTGCCTCATTATTGATGGGTTCATCATGATAGTTGTGTAAACTATTATAGTGGTTCCATACTGAGAGGGTGGTTGTGTTTTAAATTAGGGGTTGTTTTTTAATTTTTAAGGGTGGGTTTTTCCCCAATAATGATGGTTTTATAACTTTCCCCTACAAATATGGGTGATTATGTCACTATTATTTTGCCTTTTAAATCTAGCTTTTGTGATTCATTCCTTGACATGTTTTGTAAGATTATTATTATCATGTTTCTTAATTTTTCCACCCCAAGATCAGCTCCAATTAGACCTAGATCACTCCCTCTTATATTTTCAATAATTTTGAGTCCTTTGTAAGTTCAAATCTCAGTTCAACTTAATTAGACTCCTTCATGCAAACTCCTTTGCTCTTCTATAAGTAAGCCCATATTGTCTTGATTTTGGATTAAAAAATTTGCATTAGAGGTTAATATTTTTAAAGCCTTTATAGCCACAACCTACTAAAATTAATTTTTAGCTATGATTTGATTTATTTCATGTTTGACTATATAATTCTATAAAAGGAGATCCATTATTCTTGAAACCATATCTTTATAAATGGTATATTCAACCAACCATAATCATTTGTTCCTTATTTAGGGTTATTTTTATTTTCTTCTTATCCCATTTATGATATTCATTTATTCACCCTCATTATTAGAGAGATCTTGACATCTTCATTTGAGAAATTTTCACATAAGGTAGCCTATTATATGGAATTTGGTTATGAATCTGCATGCCACCTTGATAAGGAGGCCTATTTGGTTAATATCGATGGTTGTAAGGCTGATTGGGATAGAATATTGTGATTTTTTCCATTTGAGTACCACTAGCTCATTTCCAAAGCTCTATAATAATGATTTGACTTCATGTAGCTCACTTGAAGGTGCAACTAATAGAGAGGAGAGCTAGTTACAATAAGGATGGGCTCTAGGGTCAGAATAAAAGGTGAGGTAGGTTGAATTTTAGATGGGGGTTCAAGAAAAAATGGCATAAGGGGGTTTGGGTGTAATATTTCCATCTCGAATCAAATAATTATTTGCATGCACAATAACCTCATATTCATAAAAAAAAAACATTTCCACCCATGGATTGGACCATTATATCTACGTCGTTATTGAGAGCCTTCAAATGATACAATAATATAGTGTTTGGAGATGGATTACATAAAGTTGGTATCATATCCTAGACCCTCTATAATATAAAATTAAAATCAACCATCAACTCTGCACGACTCACTTAATAGTGATGAGTTACTCTATCAAATATAAGTGGTCACTTCTATCTTCAAAATGATTATATAGTCACTCTTCTAGCTCATCCCAGTTATGTATAAAATTTGGATTCAAACCTAGGTATCATTGGAGAGCCTTTCCTTTAGAGGAAGAGGTAAGTAGCCTAACTACTATGTTATTTGTCATGACATGGTGAACTGAGCAAATATTTGCAACATCTTGAATGTGTTACATAGGGAAGGTTGCATTGTGAAATAGGATAATATTTTAAGGGCTATGATTGGGATGTCATAATACTGAGCTAGAACTAAAGGGATACCCCCATTAGAAGTCACAAATAGCTAGTTCCTCCATGTAGCCATGAAAGGAATAGGGAATAATCTTCTTCCAGGATAGGGAAATATATAAAAATGAGGGGTAAACTAATATCTTAGGGAAGTTTGCCTTGAATCACTAGTTCCCCTAATTGGATACAATGATAATCTAACTCTTCTTCTTCTAGAGGGTGAAATCATCTCAATGAAATGGAAATCGATACCTCTTAAAGATGATCTTTTCTACCTTGGTATATATGAAAGGTTGATATTTTATAAAATATAAATGTTTAGAGTCTCCAAGTGCTCTTTAGAGTGTCCTCAACACTATTGACTAAGAACAACACCAAGATCATAGATGAATCTTTGTATTGGTCCCATCAAGAATGCCAAAAACTATTATCATTCAAAACATGCACCTATGGATAGTCTATTTTTCAAGGGGAAATTAAAGATGGGCATGGAGTGTGAACACTTGGAATAAAGTGCATAAATACTTGATACAAGGCACATACGAGATCCCATGTCTCATCATAACAATGAACATCCCCAAGGCATGGGAATAATTCACTCCTTAGGATGAACCTTGATAAGTCTAAATTCCTTCTAATCTAAGTTTGCCTATTTTAGAACCAATGCATAAACCTATAAAGATTAGAAATGGAATCTAGGGATAATGTTAAAACTAATATTGATAAAGGAAAAGGGGTGAGATAGGGTTAGAGAATTGATAAAAGGAAAGTGATGATGCACTAATAATATAATGAACACCTCACCCACTTAAAGGTATAATAAAATTAATGAACTAGATGCACATGGTATTCAAACAAAATACTAACTACATAAGTGTTTTGCATTGAGTTATAAGAACACAACATAACATTAAGAGAGTGAGAAATGGTCCAAAAATAACACTTATATGGACCCATTTATACATAATGTGCAACCTACAAAGGATTTTGATTCCATGTAGAGGTGTGAAGTGAGGATAATGATGAGGGGCAAACATCCATAGACAAAGATAAAAAATTAGTAATACACATAAAATGTAGAGTATGAATAAATGTGATTAAGTTCTCATCAATTTCAAGGCCTAAAAAATATTACAAACTTTAATGGGTGGAGCTTTGTTACACCAAGGATAGGGCTCTAAAAATAATAAAAATCAAGAATTTTATAGGGTCAAGAAACCTCTTATGCAATAATTCACCACTTGGAGTGGTATATAGAAACATGAATCTAGAGGTTAGTGTTTGGGATATATTTTGATTAGTAAGACAAAATCACCATGCAAAAGTCACTAAGAGCCCTGTTTATTAAATTTTGTCTGATAATTTGAATCTATAAATTGTTGAAAGGATTTTTGTGGATCCATGTGCATGTCTAGTAATAGAGGATGCTTAGGAAATCAAGGGAGATATGTGGATATACTCCACCAACTAATAGTAATTTCCACTTTTAACTTGTTCTAATTTAGCTTCATTTAACACCTAACTACCCATAACTACTACACATACTTGATCACCACTTGTTAATCCATTTGGGCTTACTTGCTAATGTAGAAGATACATAGACTCCTTTAAATTCTACCATGTCATATTACATGTGCAATGGAAATCTATTCCATGTACCCTTAAGAACCATTTATTTACTAGATAGTGTGTGCTCAAGACTTTTCTGGGATTTATGTAGGTTGCACACTTGTGTATAGAGAGCCTATATGGAAAGAAGGTGTGTTCCCTTCCTTTAGTATCTATATCTTGATTAATCTCTACACCCTTAAATTAATGCATTTAATTTCATGCTCACATCACACTTTGATATATGCATGCTTTAATACTTGGTTTCATTTTATGTAAAGTTATGCACTGAAGGCTATGCATTAGGATCAATTCTAAAGAGTAATGTCACAATGATGTAGGGAAACTAATATCCTATGAAGGAGGTATGGAGAATAATTTCCTATATAAGTATAAGTTTATGATTCCCTCTACACTTAATCCTTGTTTTTGGTATCATGAGTCTACATATTATGTTTAGGACATTTTACAGATATGTACAAAGGAAGGTGCATATCCTACAAATGATAAGATCATAAATAATAACTACCATGATTGATATCAGGTCTTTAACATTTTGGCATGGGAGACTCTTTGAGAAAAAACCACATAAGATGAATGAATATTTTTTTTGTGATCTTATAATTTAAATTTGTACTCTATATACTTCTTTATTATTATTTCCTAAAGCTTAGGAACCTTGTGTGCATAGTTTATGTGTGCACATTTAGTTATGTGTCTTTTTCTTTACACACAACTTGCACCATGAATCCTTATGCTTATAAAATCTATGAAGACCTAGGCCTTCATATTTTTCATTTTTTGAATTTTTTTTGCAACTTGGTCTTTGTAATATTTTTTTGGTCACTTGTCTTCGCAATTTTTACTCTTGAACTTGGTCTTCATCATTTATGTTTAGAAAAAAAGTTATAACACTTCTTCACAATATTTTTCTTGATTTTTTATTTAACCTTTAGAACATTTGTCTTTGAAATTGTCTCTACCTAAAAAACCTGACTCTCATTTTAGCCTTTATAACTTTTTTCTTCAATAAAAGCTCTAAAAAAACTTTGACTGTGTTTTGTGAAAGGTGCAAAGATTAACCTTTCTTATAAAAATTCTAGGTCAAAAGACTCAGCCATTTTATTGAACTCTGACTAAAATTTGAAACCCTTAACTACTGACTTGGGTGGTACTACTCCATAATGACTGAAAATGGACAACATTACCCATGTATGGTGATGAAATCCACCTTACATAACCCAAATAAAAGGGAAGGTTCATTATTTCTAATCCTCAAGATCCCACAAGTGGGAAAGAGGAGAGCATACTCTAGTATTGCTTCAGTAAAAGGTGATAGTCACCTATGTGTTTTTTTATCACCGAGGGTCTCATAAGTGGGAAAGGGGGAGTATACACATATTAATCCACTTAAAAAAATGACATAAACACAAACAATAAAAACACAAGTATATTTTAGAATGCCGAATTCAAATGTTGGTTCATTTTACGCACCAAAATAAAATTTGTTTATTTTTTAAATAACCACTTATTTGAGAAGCAAAAATCACATAAAATAGATTAGAGTTTGAATTTATGGCTTTTGAAAAGTAAGAGGAAGTTAAAATGTTGTTTTTTTAAGCATCAAAAAATTGACATAGGGTGATACTACCATTTAGTAGGGTGAATCCATCATTTCTAAAATTAGTAATGTTGATCAGTAGACAAAAAACACATATTACATAGTTTTGGTGATTCTACCAATTAGCAAGGATATATCACCATTAGGCAGGGTGATTTCATAGACTAGAAGAGCAATATCACCATTTTCAAAAATACACAAACAAAATTAAAATAAAATGATTTAATTTATTAAGTATTTGATTATGTTGTTACTAAGTATGATATCACTGAAATGCAAAAAATATAGAGAAGAAATGTTACCAAGTTGTTTCCACCAATATATAGGTCAATCCCACCAATTCATAGGTCAATTCCACCATTTCAATTTTTGATTACATCATTTCTATAAAACCAGTGAAACATGTGAGTGAGTCCATTGTTTCACAATGCATTTCCATCAATTTGTAGGTCAATTTCACTGATTTTTATCTTGATTTCACCATTTATCTTAAAAGCACAAAAAGATAAAAAATAGTATAGAAGTGACACCACTAATTACCAAATCAATATCATTATTTATAGAAAGTAATATTATTTCTTAGCATAGTGTTTCCACTACTAAATTGGGAACATAAATTTGGAAACTTTAGAAGGAAAATAAATGAAATTAAGATCAAATTTTAGTTATTTACCATATTAAAAGAATGGTATGACATTTTAATAGAATGTGGGGTGATACTCCCACCTGACATGACATATGTGATCAAATGACTTTAAATGATGTTAGTTTCTTACTAACACAAAAATCAAACCAAAAAATTATAAAATCAACATCCTAGCCACATGTCCTCAGATTGGGCAAGGTCAAAAAATAGACAAACAAACTAAATGAAAGACAAATCAATTAATTATACCTTCTCTTTTGTATTTCTCCCTCTTTCTATATTTCATGTTTGGATAGGCCTAGATATAATGCTTGAGCTCTTTGGAAATGTTACAAAGTCACTTGGATGACATCTCCCCTTGTGTTATGCATGATTTTTTAGAAATTAAATAAACAAGTGTATCTTTTCTTGGATATTTGGCAATACAAGTTTAACACAAAAATATTGTTTTGAAGAGAGGAGTGCATATCAATTGATATATTTCTCCTTTGAATTTGGTCCATTGATCTCATATCAAGATGTGTGGTTGAGATTGAGATCTCAAATTGGATTTGGGAATTTAATGTTAATGGGTGAAGGGTGGAAAAATAAGTATGAAGTGTGGAAGGACTTGTATGAGATTTCCCCCATTCCTTAGAGTTGAATAAAACCTTCCTTGCACACTATCCAAATTTCATTCAATTTTCCTTGAGAAAAAGGAGAATTTTATGAATTTTTAATTGACAAGTTGTTGTGGGATGAGGATATTAGCTGATTAAGTTGATTTTGTCCTTTTTTGGTCTCATTCATAAGGTTTGATTTACTTGGTTTAATATACCTAGTGAGACATTTGCAAGAAGGGGACTAATTTTAGGATGTTGATGATGGATTAAGTAATTTGATGTAGTTTATTAGCCTAATTAGAAGTAAACCAATATTTCTCAAAATGCATTAATTAAATTATGAAAATGATTTATAAAATTTTAATGATTTCTATCATGATTTGTGCATTATTGAGGGAAATTGTTTTGATTTGACATCTTGAAATGGGAGTGATGAAAGTGGAGTGTCTATAAGAATATTGGAACTTTAGATGACTTTTGGAAACTGTACGCTAGATGAAGATCTAGAAAATACCATCGATAGTAGTGCCCATTTATGTTGGTAATGTCTAGAGGGATATAAAATATGTATAGATCTAAAACTGATAATGTGGGATGTTCATCGGGTTTTAACCTATTTGTGTAGTGTAGGAGACATGAGTCATCAGAATGATGTGGATTAGACTACGAGATAAGTATTTAGTCATAGTGAAATGGTGAATGTGAGCCTTTTGGTATGAGGGAGGTCTAGGAATGAAGGGTATAACTCCAGTTAATATTTTTCAAATGTAAAAAATTAAGATGATATAAATATTCAATTTTATTAGCTACACTCTTATAGATAGACTTATTATGTAAGATTGCATTACAAAGTTGGTTAGTCAAAAATTATTTAATAAATCCATGAAAAATGAATAAAGAACTTAACAAACTAATACATCATATTCCAATGGGGTTTTCAAAGTCTAATGAAGGATAAATGAAAGAAGTAAATACCAATTACCTTTCTATGTGATTCCACCATCCAAGAGTGGCTATAAGCATGATTTTCCCCTTGATCTAGTGTTTTAGTCTTTGTTAACAATCAATGATAAGATCATCCATTATTTCAATATCACTATGTATAACCTAGGCTCAAGATAAGAAATATCTAATTTGGCCTATCAAATGAATCTTTCAAATAAAACACAATGATCAACACAAAAGGTTGTGGAGATAATTCTGCATTCTAATTTTACAATAATTTATCTTAAAAATGATGGTCTGTGCCCTTCTATTTATAGATTTTCAAAATGAGATAAGATCAACCATGACCATCCATCTCAAGATTGAGATGTGTGGACATGAATTAATCTAATATTGTCAATTAAATCCATAAATATCCTCATAATGATTTGGGAGGAAGGGGCATTAATTAGTCATGGGTGCTTATAAACCTAATATTTGTTGCATTTATGGCTTAAGGATGCCACCCCATAGATCATGTCACTAGGTGATGTATTTAGAATCAATTTCCAATAATGAAATATTCAATAACCTCCATGTAAAATCTACTTAAGCTCTTGATTTGAATTAATTATCTTAAATAAGATTAATCAGTTTTAATGCAATTATTTAGAAATTGGTGCTCAATTAATCAAAATGGTCAAAAAGTCATATTATTGGGTCATAATTTGAATCAAGAATAATTAGATGATGATGTTAGATGCATTAGGACTATTATCCCATTTAGGATGTTTCTAACACAAAATAATAAAGGTATGTGATTTGTATTAATGAATTAGACAAAAAGAGTGATTCAAATCACAAAAAGGTGAAATCATCATTTGAATTGAAATGAATTGATCAAAGTTAAGAATCACATAAAATGAATTTCCCCATTTAGGGTTCCACTAGCCTAAAATGACACTTGTATATGACAAGCTCTAACCATTTAGCAAAATTTTAGTGATTTTGACCTAAATTGTGCATTTGAGTGCAATTCAAGTAAGATTGATAATTTCAACACAAATGGTGTTAGGAATTGGATGTCTATATTTTCCCCCTATTTGAGAATGCATAGTGAGACATTTAGGTGAAGTAACATCTTTTTAAATAAAATATTTTTTTAATAAGAAAATGGAAATGACCCATGATGCCCCCTTGAGAGGACATATTAGGCTGAAAAAGAAGGATGGACTCTCAAAAAGAGAGGGCAAGTGAGAGATAAACCCATGTAATAGATCACATCCAAACAAGCTAATACTTGCATGTATGGTTACAATCAATGATCAAAATATAATTAGTGGTATAATAGGCCCCAAGATGGATGGAATAGGCAGGATTTAATCCATACATATAAGTGACACACTTTGAATGCACCTAATCTGAGAGTGAAAGTTGCATGCTTATGACATTTATCAATCCTAAGATGGGTTTCACACTAAAATAGTGCCATCATGGGTATTAGTGTGGAGATCTTAGAATTAAAGGAAAAAGAGAATGTGGTCTCCAAAGAAATGATAATAAAAAGTGCCCTAGTAGAGTAGATTTGATCATGATAAAATAGTTGTGACCCAATAGGGATAATTTTGATAATTGATAAATAATAAATAATGGTCTACCCCTATAGGGATGATTTATATTTGTGGCTTGGTTCAAATTTTTTTCCCCATCATGGGAAAATTGGTAAGCAATTAACTCAAGGATATAACCTAAAACATATGTTAAAGATGAGCAGGCATAAACATAGATGTGATTATGGAATGCCTTTGAAAAATCCACAAAATTAGGTGTATAAGAATACATAAAGTGATAAAAAAAAGTGAATAGAGGTGGTCAAGTTGGCCCAAGATACATTATGTATCTAAGCATGACCTACATAGTCTAATTGGACCTCAAGCTAATGTAGTTCACCCAAAATTGGGATGGAATGGAATGAGGGATGATGAAAACTAACCAAAGATTGATTATACTCTTTATTTATGTGAAGAGATGCATGTTTGAGAATAGATTTAGGTGCTAAACCTATTGAGCCTAGTTTATGGATAGGGATCTTGAGATCTATTCATCAGAGCTATGTTAACATTAAGACTTGAATCTATATCACAAATTTCTTTCTATTACAAAAGAAATTAGGCATCATAAGTATGAATAACTCATAATGACATGGCATTTTACTTGCATAGGGCTAGTTTAAATTTGAATACCTATAACTAAGGATAATGGTAAAATAATGACCAAAACTAGAGTTATAGCTATTTACATTTAAACAAAAAAAAAATACAAAGAAAAAGATAAACATAAATGAACCTAACTTAAATCAAGATATAAACAATCAGGATTCAATTAGGAATAAAAACTTTTAAAATGAAAGTAAGAACAACCTGATCACATGAGATCAAGATATGAATAATCTATATCTATGTGGTCTATCAAGATGTTCCTAGAAAAAAAAAAAAAAAACATGACCAAACAACAAAATAAAATACCAAACAACACCAATAAAAATTAAATAAACAAAATGTTTTTGGATTTTAAAATTTTTATGAATGTTTTTTGGAATTTTCTAAGTAGCTCTGCTCAATTGAGGATTAAGAGACACAAAATGGTCCATCTCATTAAATGGTGAGAGTATGCAAACTTAACATGCTTGTAATATAGAGAGAGCATAATGAAAAAGGGGACTGAGTTGACCTAAACATGAATTGAGCATAACCTACATGATCCCATTAGGACCTCTATTCATAGTAATTCTACCTTCACAAAAGGTGATTAAAAATGAACTAGATGACAACAAGTTTGAAAACAAAGGCAAATGGCAATGCAAATTATAATAGTAATGACCAGGTGACATGACAATGCATGATAAAAAAGGCATTGTACCTAATTTACCCAAAGGCATTATAATCAAAAAATAATTCATAATTTTTATTTGCCCAAAGGTGATTATAATCAAGGGTATCAAATACAATACTAATTTACCCATAGGTGGTTATAATCAGTGATACTATCTAAGATAATTAATGAATTATAACTTGTCAAATCAAATGTCACACTACTCCAATAAACTATCATTCAACATGACATTCTAAAAATGGTTGAAACTAGATCATAATCCCCTTGTAGAAAGGTGTAGAAAGAACCAAAGGAACCAAGATCAAAATAGGTTAAAAAGGATGGCTAAAAATAAGCCATGATCAATAATAAATAAATGGTATAAGGATAATGATCAGAAGACAATTGGATATAGTGGTAACAAAGTTTCCCCCAAATGTTGATTGGCTTAGTGTTCTCACAAAATGGTGAGAGCATGGCTTATGTTACTCATAAAAATGGCAAGAGAATTAAAGCTTAAACAATTGCTCACAAAATGGTGAGAACATTCAAACTTAGAAATTTATCACAAAATGGTGAGAGCATGGTGAAGGTGATCGAGCAGACCTTAATAGAAATTGAGCACTGCCTACATAGTCCCGAAGGACCTCGAGTCAATGTAGTTCAAACAACATGATAAATAGAACACAATGGTATAATACTACATATAATGAAATGGTATATATGGTTTATCCCAAGGGATAAGGCATGGTAATGGAAAATAAAAAATGGTTTTGTTTCTTTTGTTGATAGAAAGATACACATCCTAGTCAACATATGAGATGACAAAAATGATTAGCTATAAAAATTTCTATCCAACACATTAGAATAAATAATCTATTAAGAACATGTTTTAGATATGGATCTTAATAATGTGTTCATGATATCCCTTAGTCGTTAACTTTGATTCCTTCAAACATAGAGACAATATATCTTTGTAGCCTCTAAAAAAGAAAGTGTTGCCAGGGATGGTGAATAATGTTGGGCACATGATAAATGGAATAAATGGGTAATGAATAGGTGGATGATAATGAATTTTATAATGAATGGGTAACAAATGAATATTAAGACTTGTAATTGCACATAATGTTGTTGATTCCATATTTGAAATAATTCTGGTTGTGGCTAGGCTAGTTCAAATGTGAATACCTATGACTAAGGATAATGGTAAAACAATGACCAAAACTAGAGTTACAACTATTTACATTTAAACAAAAAAGCAAAGAAAAATAAAAAGATAAAGATAAACACAAATGAACCTAACTTAAATTAATATATGAACAATCAGGATTCAAGTAGGAACAAAAATGTTTAAAATCAAAGCAAGACCAACCTGATAACATGAGATCAAGATATGAATAATATAGATCTATGCGGCCATCAATATGTTTCTGGAAAACAAAATAAAATAACAAGACCAAACAACAAAAGAAAATACCAAACAACACCAACAACAATCAAATAAATAAAATGTTTTTGGATTTTAAAATTTTATGAATGTTTTTGGGAATTTTTTAAGTATCTCAACTCAATTTTGGATTAAGAGACACAAAACTATCCAACTCATGAAATAGTGAGAGCGTACCAACTTAACATGCTTGCAAGATGATGAGAGCATAATGAAAAGGGGGATTGAATTGAGTAAAACCTACATGATCCCGTTAGGACCTCTAGTCATAGTAATTTTACCTACACAAAAGGTGATGAAAAACCAACTATGCCATAACAAGTTTACAAATAAAGGCAAACGATAAGGCAACTGATAATAGTAATGACCAAGTGATGTGGTAATGTATGATAAAAAAAGAAATTGTACCTAATTTTCCCAAAGGTGGTTATAATCAAGAAAAAAAACATAATTTTGATTGTCCCAAAGGTGGTTACTAATGATTTTTTAATACTTGAATGCTTAATGGGATAATGCTCTTTTACACAACATTATTTATGTGAGCTTTTTTATTTAAAGCTATGATATTTCACTCTAAAGTTCATACATGATTTGTTGTTCAGTTGATCATGGTGAAATATAACATGGTATTAAAGTTATTCTAATAGTTGGTTGCTATTTGAATCTTTGTGATATCCTTACACTACATTCCTATTATTTTATGTGATTTCAATTTTCAAGGGTTTGGTGGGGTTTTTCAAAAAATCATGTAGATATTTATAGCCAGAGTTTCTAGATGAAAAATAGATAATTTTATTAGATTCAAAGGCTACCAAAACCTTAATACTAATTGTAAACATGACCTAGTTTTATGATAGACATTTTTGGCCATTTTTGGAGGGTTTCAGGTACTTTTCTTGGTTTTCATGTATTTCCATACCATTAGAGTCTTCAATATAAAAATTATTTTTTGGTATTTATGGGTTTTATAGATTACCAAGTGCATCTTTTCTATTTTTACATAAGGTCAAACCAATTTTTATAGATCTAAGTTCTTTTTCCATGGTTTTCCACCATTTTCAGCTAGTTTCAATGACTTTTTTGTAGAATTATAGACTTGGAATATTTTTAGGTTATTTTAAAGCCCACTTATACAAGGTGATGTGTCCATAAAAATGTGTGCACATTTATGAACCTTTGTAGGACCAAAGGTCCACCGACTCAAGCCAAGCTGACATAAACATGGGGATGTACAACTCTGTACACCCACACCTCATGCCTCTATAAGGACCAAGGCTATTTGGCCTAACCCCTGACTATGTAATGATGCATCTCATGGTAATGCATGTACTTATAACTTGATAGGATTGATAGTCTATTGTCTTAAATCTCACATGTACAATGATGTGGTGAATCCAAAAATGCTCTTGCACATCACATGATCATGGATACTAGGGTCATACATCTTGATCTCTAGACTTATGGTGATTTAGATGACCCTTACACATACTTGAATGTGTAATATCTATATTTTTTGGACTCTCCTAAAACATAGTGATAGTATAACAAGGTATCAATTTTAAGGTCAAATCAAATTTAAGATAGAGGTTTATGGCACTATTCATTTTCAAAATGGGGCCATTTTGGAGATGATGCATCACACACATAAATCAAGGTCACGTAAAAAGTAAGGGGGAGATTATCCCCTGGTCAAATAGGAAATTATCCATTGAGGCTTAAATTTTCCTTGTAAAAATTCTACCAACTATTTTCACACCAAAATTTTCTCAAATTTTTGAATCTTAATTTTTCCACCTTTATCTCCACCCATTTTTTATGTGAGATCAAATCTTAAAAAGGCTATAAATTTAGATCGATAAATCCATTTTTAATGCTATATTATTCAAAAGTTCTTGAATTTTCATGATCTAAACTTTGGTGGTATTTTTGGGCCCTCTATACCTCTTCTCAAGCCAATTATTTTATACTCTTGGAGGCATTATCAATTGATCCCAATGTCCCTATAAGTTGTTTCATACTTATGAACAATTACTCAAGACATATTATTGGCTGAGTTTGATGTTTATATGAGCATGATTATATTTTCAACTTAAGGGGGGATCATTTTGATAGTTATAAGGTGGTACTATGTGGTGTTGTGTATTGTTATTTTTTGCACTTCTTCTTTCCTTTATGCAACAACCTATTTTTTACATTAAGCATTCAAATCAAATAGGTACATTCATACCATTTAATTATCATGAATGGAAATATAGAATGGAAATCATTTTGAAATCCAAGGGTTACCATAAAATTGTAATGGGCACTAATATTGAACCTACAATAGAAGAAGTGAAAATTAAAGGGTTTAACCATGTTGATAAAGTCTATGGACTATTATGTCTTTCCATATCTCATGATCTAATATTCCACATAGAATATTCCAAAACTTATTTATCAAGTGTGGTACACTCTAAACACACTCTTTAGAAAGTAGGATGTGATGAGAGGTCATAATCTAGAGAATGGGCTCATTAGTTTGAGCCTAGATGACTAGAATACTCTCTAGGACTTCTTCACTAGGTTTAAAATTTTGAGGTTACAGTTGAAAGAATGTGGAATTGATAAGAAATATGATCGACTTGTTATGTTGATACTCTCGAAACTAGGTCCATAGTATTATATATTTGTATCCACGTTTCATGCCATAAAAAGTGCTCTTGGATATGAATGGAATATGCCTTTTTTAGATACCTTTGTTACTAACTTGATTCAGAAGAAAGATAAGTTGATATGGATGGGAAAAATGAAGTTGTAAAAATCTCATGTACTTTTTAATGAGAAATAGAAGCCTTCAAACCACAAAGAGAAGAAACATAATAAAAAGGATCAAGAGAAGGATGGAAATCCTCCCACTCCAAATCCAACCATGAGTACTCTTCTTTAAGTTCTAAGCCTAAGATATATTGGATCAAATATGGGTTTTACTCAGGAAAGAATGATGAAATAAAATGTTTGAAGAAGCATATTAACCAACCAATTAATATGTTTAAGAATCACAACATCAGTGTCCCTAATTCTAATAATCATCACTCATTAACCCATGAGTCCTCTAAGGTAAATAACCATGGTAAATAATAAGTAAATGAGAATAGTAAGGAGAAATCAAAGGGAAAGGCCCTAGTTGATATTATATCTTGGATTATTACATGGTTCATTAAATTTGGTGCTTAACATCAGATGGCCTCTTCATAGATTGAGTTTCTTTCCTTGGAACCATATGACATGTCCTCTATACAACTAGGTGATGACACTTCTAAAAAGTTTCTTGAGAGAGGGTCTATTAAAGTGAGTGGTGGAATATTAAATAATTTTCTAAGGGTTCCCTCACTTTCAACTAATCTCCTATCATTTTACCAAATCACTCACCTTATCATAGCCATGTGAGTTAAGTGCACTCTAGATTTAGTGTATGTTAGAGAGATGCAAAGTGACACTATATTGCTAGTGGGAATGGATGAACATCAGACTCAGATATATAAATTCTCACACTTTACTCTTGAATCTCCTTTAGACTCTTCTTATTTAGACTCACTTGAACTTGATGACACCTTTGAACTAGACAACACTTCTAATATTGATTACTCTTCATCTATATATGACTATATTAGTAACAAGGGTGCACATCTACTATTTCATTATCACTTCTAGATATTGAGGAGTTTTTTATTGATCCACCTACCTATAGTCCACTTTTGACATTATAGGGAACAAGGATACTAATACAAAACACATCATACACCATGTACTTTATTACATAATTTTAGGGTATACAATGGTCTTTCATTACCTTTAATCTTGTTACACCATCATTACATAGAGCAAATGACACTCTTACCTTGTAGGAGGAGAACACTTCCTTGTACTTGAATCACACCTTAGTTGAAGATCCATCAGGCACTTGATAGACTCATTCACTATTCCATGGTCATCCTTTCTTCATTACATTTACTTCTGATCCATCGTCACTCTAGGTCACTTTGTTTTAGGACACATGATGTCTTCAGGCAGTTATATATTCTAGTGAGATTTTTAGACCTACCTTATTTTCTCTCTTTTGGAGACGAGTTTTATTCTTATGGGTTTTATCCTTCTATCCATTTTATGGGAGTTTCGTTATGCTTAGGTACCTCATTAGGCCTCATTGTTGGGACCTACTTCTTCTAACCATTAGTTACACTTAAGGAGGGTTTTAGTATATACTTTTGTCCCACTAGTTTTATCTACATGGTCTATTCAACTTGCTTAGTTTTAATAAAGGTCCTTATCCCACATGCATGAAGATGTTAGGATATGTATATTTTCCACTTATAAGGATCATTCATATATAATTTTTGGATAATAGACTAATGCTTTTTCCAATGCTTGAATGCTTAATGAGATAATGCTAATTTGCACAACTTTGTTTGTGTGATATTTTTTCTTTCAAGTTATGAGATTTCACTCTACATATTCTTCATGCATGCTTTATTGTTCAGTTGATCATGGTACAATATGAAATCATGAAATTGGTGACTTTACCTATTTTTCAAATAATGAAGGGACTTTGATAGTTATAATAAATGAATTCATGCCTACTAATTGATTATTTTTTTAGTTTTATATATTATATTTATTCTATGATTTTTAGAAATTAGTGACTTCACTTTGTCTAAAAAATAATGGTTTTGCCTTGTGACAAAAACTTGAGAATTTCAAAGTTCAAATATTTTCCTTGTGTATGGAATCTAATCAAGAAAAAATCAATCCTATAATTCTTATTTAAGGGTATTAAACAAAATATAATGAGTATAAAACATTAACAAGGCCATTTCACATTTCCTTTCATGTTTTAAAAATCATTTCACACTTATCTTTTGATGTTTAAAAAACTTTTACAAACAACTTTCCTTTTTTTCCTTTCAAAGTTATAAACAAAGGCCAAATTTCAATCACATTTATAATAGGTGCTTAAAAATGACATTCACATTTACACTAAGATCTCATAAGAGCATTTTTATTTTTGTTCTTTATTTTTTTACAAAGCACTTACTTTCATTTTTAGTAAAAACTTGTGCCTATGCTCTTCCCTTGTCCCTTTTAGGGAACTTGGGTGGCTAGAAACACATTATTTTGATTATTTGTTTGTGTCTACATGAAGAAATGTTATTTATGGTCTCTCCTCAGACTTGGATGACTAAGAAACAACCTAGTTATTTTTTAAATTTTTTGTGAGTGTATTCTCACAAGTTATTTAGGTGGACTTTGACATGAGGTTTCATCTCCTAGCATTATTCCAACCCCATTTAGTTGGTAGGGTATATAAAAAAAGTGTACTATATATTGGGATAGTGGTTAAGCTATTAACCTAACCAATTGGAAGGGGACTTAGGTCAAGTGGCAGTCTAGACATCAGACTTCACTAAGTAGTACATGTCTAAAGTCATTTTTAAAGGGACAAGACCATTTCATAATAATCTAGGAAATTTTTAATCCATTGATGGATATTTATTACGACCAAGTGTTTGAGGCACTTGTAGATCATCTATAAAAAACAATTGAATTTCCTAGATTAATTGGCCCCATTTACCACATATTTTTCTCCTAATGTTGAGTTATTTCATCACTCTAAGTTTGTTTCCATGCATTAGTTTTAAAGAGATAGAAGGGGCCTTAAAAAAATCTATATACATATACACTCTTTATTTATTATATTAACAATTAATTCTTTTTAATAACTAGTATATTGATGGAAGTTTGGCAGATACTATGTACACCTTGTGTTAGTTTAGCATAAGAGTGTGCACTTAGGTGTTTCTTCTTCTTTACTTTCATTTTTGAGTCTAAAATTCTTTGTACCAAAATAAATCAAACAAAGTCCAAAATTTCAAAACCAAGCACATATTTCATACACCATTTACACAAAGAAGTGTTATGCTACCAAAATCACCCCAATCATTTGCCTCGGTCAAATAAACTCAAAAACCAATTCATGCCATTTGTTTATAATAGAATGTTACATTTTCCAAATTATTCCAAACATTTTCATTAGTTTAATTCAATATCAAAACCAATTTTTACGTTTTTTATAAAGATCTTTGTTATGCTACCCATTTGGGTCTAGATTATTTGAAGTTCATATATGAACAACTTTCTAAGATTCAAAAGTGTGAAGCCAAATTCAAACCTAACATCATTTCACTATTTTCATAAGTTTGGGACCTTTTTCCACAAGCCAAGTTACCTTGTCAAACCAATTCTAAAACCCACTTTCAAGTATAAATATAAATATAATTAGTTTACACTTGAGTCTAGGCTACTTCTTGGGCTTGAGTATTTTAATATTTGTATTTATTTTATGTTACTTTAATTGGATTTCTAATCGGTTTAATATGTTTGCCTAGAAAAATTTTAGACTTTAATTTTTAGATTACAATTTCCTTTTTAGACCAAGATCACTTTCAACCTAGTTTCCAAGTTTTTACCTTGACCAACCATGCCTATTGTTTTAGGCCAATTACCTTAGACTTAAGTTAATTTCAAATTCATGCCTTGATCAAGTTTCATTTCTAATTCTAGTTTTGAGTACTTTTTCCAAAGACCAAGATCAATTTCATTTTCAATATTTTACCTATACTTAATTCGTTTGGCCTTTAGTTTAGTTCAAACATTTACCATGGCCAAATTAGAGCTTTTTCACTTAGACTTGGACTTAGTATAGAACTTTTATAAACACCAATTTTATGATTAGACCTATTTCCAAGACCTAAGTTAGAACACAATACAATTTTCAAGAGATCATTTTAGGCCAAGTTCCAAATGTTTGTTACACATAAATAAGCTTTTCATGAGATGCTTAACCAATGGTTTAACCATGCCTTGATATACACGTAGTCAAGTTATCTATAATATTTTATATGAGGACATTATCACGAGTGACCCATTTTCTCAAGAGACTTATGGAGTTGACATATCCTTCGAGATGAATCCATATCCCTCATATAATACCCACTATACATAATAGAGGCAGGGCCTATTAAAACACTACGTTGATAACACAACTCATATGAGATAAGAACAAGACCAAACTACCCAAGACCTTTATAAAATACCACATAATGTAGAATAGGTCTAACAACAACAACCTTATAATGGGACCATATCAACCAGTACCAAATATGATTCCTACTTATTTAATTTCCATCTCTTGGAGCATAGAGATGAAATTCTTGTTAGAGCGGTAGAGGTAGGTGTTAAGTTCTCATTAGACTTCCCCCATGAAGGTATACCTAACTTTTTTACAACACCTATTAATTAACCTCTTGTCAAACCATTTGATTATGCTTCTCTAGCCAAAATCAATCCCTAATACCAATGCATAACATAGATGTTTTCATACTCACAAAAGTAGAAGGTTAAATTATTGACCAACTAGCTCAAATGGAATAATAATATTAAACATATCTTAACCTATCCATAAATATAAATTCCATAACCATTTCTAATACACAAATCATAGAGTTATCTCCTTCAACTAGGGTAAAAATTGACTCGTCGGGTCATGTTAATATAAACAAAAATCCATTTATTCAAACTACCTATGTTACAGACATATTTAATTTCCCTATAATTGAGGAAGAATCCATGGATCCATCATAAAACCCTTATCAAAACATAATAAGTAACATTCAATTGTATCCCAATCTAACCTATGTTTAGTTGAATGTTCAAAGGAGTAATTCATAATAGGTTCTTCCTAAAAACACCAAAAATAATTCAAAATAATAGGGGACATGAACATCTTAATCACAAACACAACATGTAGCTACTCCCCTTCCACCAACGACTTCCTCGAACACATATCAAGGGAAAATAACCAAACATAGACAAATATTCCACCCCAATAGGTGGTGAACACTAATCAAACCCAATAGGTGGTGAAAACTAATCGACCCCAATAGGTGGTGACCAATATTCCACAATAATTAATACAGACTAATGTGCCACAAAACAAGTGGTAAATCCTTTATCTCAAACATTATCTAATTAAAAATTTGTCATTATTAGTCAACATTGGATGACTACTAGTTGGTAACAAGTGACAAACATTTATCAAGTGACTAACATTCTATAATGAGGGCCCAACATACAAATAGTACCCATTAGGAAAAAAATTCTCCATACCCACCATGTACCTCACATACGATAAGGGCCTAATATGTAACACCTTCAAAAATAGACCTTTAGACAACAATGAGTGTTTTTTATATAGTAAAGTTTGACTATCTAGAAACAAAGTTCCTTTAAAGCCCATCCTACGTAGTTAGTTCACTAATACTAAATACCTTAGTTAAGTCCATAGTTCCCTACAAGTCAAATTTTCATTACCAATCCTAATCCCAATATGTACCAATAATAAATATGAAATCAAAAATATAACCCTAACCCAATGAATGTGTATTCCTAGTCAGGTGACCCACCAAGTAAACATCCCTTAGTCCTCTATTATTATATTGTACCATGGTCAAGGCAGTTCAATTTGGACTACCCAATTACAACTATTTATACCATTTTTACCATACAAATTTTCAGCCCAAGAATTGCAACAAATCAAGGATGTAATTATGGCTATTCAGACTAGAAAATAGGTAAATAAGTTTAAATTAAATGAGATATGCCTATACCCTTTCAACATGGACTATATTCAGATACATTTACTCTAGGTTTTGAGCCACCAAAGTTTAAAAAGTATAAAGGAAAAGATAACCTAAAGGAACATTTGAAGGAGTTCTATGTTACTTACCATTTAGTAGCATTTAGTGATATTTACCTACATCTTTGTTTTCCATGTAGTCTAGTGAGATAGGAGTTAGAGTGACTACTCTAACTTTTGAATAATTTTGTGCCAGACTTTGATGACCTTTTAGATAAATTTTTGCAATACTTTTTCTATAATATCAAGCATGAGATTACTATGGTAGATTTGGTCCAAGGACAACATAGACTTGGTGAGATATTCTCATGCTATTTTTAATTATAGAGAGCACTTGAAAGCCACTTCATGCATAATATATTGGATAAATGATTGAACTTAGTATTTATCCACAATTTATAAAGTGATATATCCTATCACCTTGCGTTATATTGTACCCACATGTTTGAAGAGATCATTGACAAGGTCCTACAAATTTATAAAGCTCTTATCAAAAAAGTATCAATGAAGTTATACACACATAATAAAAGAAATAATTAGTACCAAGGATAAAATCAAAACCATTACTAGAGCTAAAATCAAATCCAAAACCAAAATCAAGGCAAAAATTAGAACTAAAACCTAATTAAGACACAAGTTCCTACACTAGCCCAAGAAAATACTTTCAAAAAATCCAAAGCCTATAAGTTTAATAAGAACATTATGGGTAATGAAGTTATTGAGTCATGCCATGTCAAAATAGTGAAAACATCCCCTATTCCACCAATCCACATATGTGGTTAATACCACAAATGTAGGCACTCCGACCTCCTCCTTTGTAAATGCCTCAACCAAGAAGAGGACCAACTATAAAGATAATTTTAATGACCTAGGAGAGACCATTGAATCTATGTTTTTAAAACTAGATAATGCCATTGGATTAGTTGGCCCATTCTAAAACCATTCCCTGAGGGTGTTCTCTTCCCTGACTGCTATAAAGAGCACTATTTTTATGACGATTAATGAGTAAAAATACATTACATTAATCAATGTGTTTAATTAAGGCATCTCAATTATAATATGTTGGAAAATGGAGAAATTGATTTTGATAATAGGGCCCCTACTTATAATAAGAACTTGGGCATTTATCAAAACCCTTTTCCATAGCATAATTCTAATAACCAAATCAAAAATAAGATTAGCAGTCACATAGGCAACCACCATAACAAAAAAACAATAGTAATAGTAGAAACAATAGTACAAAAAACAATAATAGTGGAAAAAATAACTATATAATAGACAAAACCAAGATCAGAATGATAACCATGGAGCATATCATGTTATTTCCCATAACTATAACAAAGTTATAGGACATATCATGGGTGGTCATATATCCATTTATACCATCAACCTAAGACCAACTTCCAATCACTAATGACCAATACCAAACAAAGCCTAACCACTTACTTATGATGGTAATCCTCTTATGGTCTATGTCAGTAGCCAAGCTCACCAATACCCAAGAGTTACCATCTTAGGAACCTCTTATATTTTTAGCAGTCTATTACCTAATTTAGATTACACAATCACAATTTGATTTATGAAAGTTAATATTTAAGGATCACAACCTCCTTCTACCCATGAGCCTATCCAAGCTCCCATGCTAGTCCAAAATAAGCCAATCACCTATGCAAAGGAGATGATGCATGATATTGTGGAACAATTACAAAATACACCCTCTCAAATATCTATTTTAGATTTTTTGCATACCTATACTATCTAAAATAATATCCCTATATAACTCTTGAGTGATTCCCAAGTGCCAAATGCCATTATGCTAAATAAATTCTAAGCTTTGGTCAAACATTTAGCTCTTGGCCAATGATTGACACTTGACCAAGGTGATATATCATGCCTTGGACCTCTCCACAATAAATCATTATACATTGAAGTTATCATATCTCAGAACAAGGTTGAATGTTTCCTCAAAGATAATGGGCCAGACCTTAGTATTGTGCCCCTAAGGTGAGTCAAACATCTTGCATACATGGAAACTAATCTTCAACTAGATACCATTACCATCAAGGCCTATGATAATGTGAAAAGGGCATCTCAGGGAATAATTTATTTTTAAGTTATCAGTGGGCCTTTGACCCATGATATGCTTTGCCATATTTTAGATCTTGATTTATCATACAAATTACTTCTGAGATAACCATTGATACATGAAATTTAGGCCATACTTTCCACATTACACCAATGCATCAAGTTTCCCCATTTGGGGATGGAGGTGATTATAATTTCAAAATTATATCCATATCATTTTTACAAAAATCTAGAAGTTGAGTATAAGAGTCACAATTACCATTTTATCCTAGACCCAACACCAAAGAAGGACAAGGATGTGATTGTTAAATTACCATATTCTAGTTATATCAACCTAAAATTCCTTACCTCTAGTTCCTTTGCAACCTCTTATAAGATATTCAATCATTTTACTATCTATGATAAAGGTCTAATAGAATACCTCGCACATAATGCCTTCCATGTATCCAAACTTTCATATGCCCCTAAATCTTATGGAAGAACCAAAGTCAAATATTTTCACATGTAATGGAAATAAAAAGGAAAGATTAATTCCCAAATGCTTATTATTTTCACATAGGCCACTAGCCAATAACAATACCCACTATATGAAGATGAATCTTGGATTTATAATGATGATCTTGATTAGTTTTACCGAAGAAAAAAGTATCCCTTCCCTAATTAGTTAATGGATGATCAATATTATGAAGGTAGAGTCCTAGGGGAAAATCAACAAGGCAATATTAAGCCCATATCTATAACCAAACATAAAGGAACTTATGGTGATAGATTTAAACCATTTATGGGTGACCCTACATATCTTATTCATGTTTCTACACTAATGACTAGTGATGATGATGTAATTAATGAAATAGTGTCCAATTACAGCGTATATGAGGACCTAGCCAATACCAACCTATTTAATCCTTATTCTATATGTACCATTACACATTTTTCACGATTCCCCACTTTCCTTCATCTTCCAAAACTCATCAACTAAGAATAATAAAAATCCATAGTGTCACTTGATGAGTTCTAAAATGATGAGGCCATTTGTGACTTCTTGGGCCTAAGAAACCATATTCTTCTTGGAGATCATAAAAAAGGTTTCTCTATCAGGTTAGATCCCACCATGTATTTTGGAAAGTGAGTGAAATTACTTTGAAAAAAATAAAATCAAACATTGAGATCACAAAGTGAAAACCTCTTGAAGGTGATTTCAAACCAATAAAAAAGTAAATAAAAAGGCCAAGCTCTTGGTGAAAACCTATTTCAAGATCCATTAGATGAGGATGTTCATCCTTCTTTGAATGAATCTCATGATACCACTAATGACACAATAATATCTAGGTCTAAAATCATTTAAGAATAATTGAACAAATTGTTCAAAAATGTCCAAAAGTATTTTTTACATGGCCCTTGCCATTATTGGGTGATTTTAATTAATCCTATCTAGGGGAACCCGATGAGCTAGTCCAGTAAAAGGACTTTAATATTGATAACCAATTCACTTATTTGTTGACTCTAGTCAAATATGGCTCAACACTTTTAGTGGGGGACACTTCTAAAGTCAGAATTAGAACATCGACTAAACCAAAGTGGATCAAACTAAGCATGTCCTTCACTGAGGAGGCAAATTAACTCCTTATTACTCTCTTGAGGAAGTTAATAAATATATTTTCATGGGATTATTCTAATATGTTAGGATTGGATCCTTCATTAGTTGTACATCACCTTGTAATACACCCTGATGCCAAGTTAATCAAATAAAAGCTGAAGAAAATGCATCCTCAATTTTTTATATTAGTCAAGAAAGAACTAGAAAAAATCCTAGAGGTGGGATGCATTCATCCCATTAAATATTCAAATTGTATTTCAAATATTGTGCCAATTAGCAAGAAACCATAGGGTATTAAACTATGTGTCAATTTATGAGACATCAACAAAGCCTACCTAAAGTATGAATTTACTCTACCAAATATTGACATGATTGTTGAATCTATAGTTAGGTATAGGATGTTTCATCTCATGGATGGTTTTTTAATTTACAATTAGATCAAAAAATTACTAGAAGACCAACACAAGACAACATTCACCACTCCTTATGGAAGGTTTTGTTATCAGGTAATGCCTTTTAGCTTCAATAATGCTAGTGCCACATACCATCATTCAATAACTAAGAATTTTCATGACATGATGCATGACATTGTTGAGGATTATATTGATGACATTTTAGGTAAATCTAAGACCAAAGTAGGCCAACCAGAGGTGTTATGTAAAATATTTAAATACCTCCATAAGTACAAAGTACATCTTAACCCTTAAAACTATGTATTTAGCATCACTTCAAGAAAATTTATAGGATTCATTATCTATTGTAAGGGAATTAAAGTCATTATCAGGCACTTCATTTCTTAATTGGCCAATAAATTCCATCCATTTACTCACTTGATAAATAAGGTCACCACCTTTTTGTGTGATGTTGATTTATAGAAGGTCTTTGAAAATTTTAAATAATACATGGCCAATCCACGTATGCTAAAGAAGCTATTACCACTCTACTTATCTACAACTGACAATACCATGGGGACACTTTTGGTCCCTCATGATGAACAAGGAACATGTTGTGAAATACTTGAGCCAAACATTAGTTGTATATTAAAATAATTATATGCCATTATAGAAATATTTTTTATCTATGGTCTTCATAACTTATAATTTGTGGCACTACATGATTAAAAATAAGACCATTGGCATTTCCAAAATAGATCTATTCAAGTATCTAATTTCAAAAAAAAATTAGAGTGTCACATGGATAAATGAATAATGCTTATAAGTGATTTAAAAATCAAATATATCAACCAAAAGGCCATCAAGGGATAGGTAATTATAGACTAATTTACCAATGCTCCCATTACTGACACTTAACCACTCATGTTTGGATTTATAGATGGGTTTATCACGATAATAGCATAAACACTTCTTGAAGAGCAGTAGTGGAAACTTTATTTTTATGGTTGCTTCACATCTCATGGATTGTCATTAGGATTTTTTTTATCACACCTCAAGGGGATCTCATTCCCAATTCCTTTTATATCAACTTTCCTTGTACCTCTAACATGGTTGAATATGAAACACTCATTATAGGGCTTCATCTAATGATATAATGGAATATTAAATGTATTTTAGTTTATGGGAATTCTCATCTTATCATTAATCAAGTTATTGACCAGTTTTATACCAAGGATGAGAAGCTCGTACCATATAAAGACATGGTGGACACCTTAAAAAAAAAATCATTATTTAATTTGAGTAAATACCTTGAGATAGTAATATAAAAGTGTATGCCATAACCAATATTGGCTTTGCTATCAAAATTATAGACAAAGCTAAAGATTATCAATCTCTTATTGAACATCTTCTCATACTAACTCATGAACCTCTAACCTTCAAGATGATTTGTGACATTGTTGGTCTCAGTTCCACTTGGTATATTGAACTATATAATTTCCTTTATGATCATGTCATTCCACCTAACCTATCTCAAAAAAGATAAAAAATCCTTCATACACCAAGCCTCTTATTATACCTTTAATTTCACCTACACTCTATTGTATAAGCTTTTATGGAACTCTACTTCATTGTATAACTTCAGTAGGATCTATATTAGTGCTAAGGGATGTTCATGAATGGGTTTTTGGGACCCACACAAGTGGGGCCATATTTTCTAAAAGGTTACTATGTACTAGTTATTATTGGATGACCATGGAAGTAGATTTAGTTGATTATATTAAAAGGTTTAAACAATGTCAAAAACATGCCAATTTGATACATGATCTCGCTCAAACACTCAAACCACTAAACACACCACATTTTTTTTCAATATGGGGACTCGACATCATAGGAAAGATTAACCCTACCTCCTTAGATGGACATAAAATATCCTTACTACCACAAATTACTTCACTAAGTGGGTGGAAGCTATTCCCTTAACTTATGTAACAACCAAAAAATTATCCAATTTCATTTTCAATCACCTCATTGCCATTATGGTATCCCTTCTAACATTATATTTAATAATGGTAGTTCATTAAATCACAAGGATGTCAAATCCCTTTATGATGAAGATAATATTACCCAACTTTTTTCCACTCCATATTACCCACAAGGTAATGGCCAAGTAGAGCCATATAACAAAACCATTATCAAGATCCTTAAAAATATCATCAATGATGTTGGCCATGATTAGCACTTGCAATTTTACCACACCCTTTGGGTTTATCAAACCAATTTTTTCACTCTAATAGGTGACACCTATTTCATAGTTTATGGTACTAATGTTGTTACTATTATCAAGGTTGAGTTACCTTTTATATGAATTTCAATGAAGTATATCCTTGATGATGAGAATTACAAAGTAACTTACTTATAAAGCTAGAATTATTGGATAAAAATGCATGGTAGCCTTGAATAACCTTCAAGTATACCAAAACCAACTGCATAGTCAATATAATAGGTGATCCTAACATAGATAGTTTGAGCTTGGTGATATTGTACTTAAAAACATAAAAAAAAACACCAATGTTGAGCATAATAAAAATGGAAATACTAAAGCCTAACTAGTTAGGACCCTATGTAATTATTTCTAACTATGGTTTTGGGGCATACAGATTGGCTACACTAGAAGGAGATGAACTTGATGAAGCAATGAACCTAATAAACCTC
The DNA here is from genome assembly GCA_037957365.1 of Torreya grandis. Taxonomy (NCBI): domain Eukaryota; kingdom Viridiplantae; phylum Streptophyta; class Pinopsida; order Cupressales; family Taxaceae; genus Torreya; species Torreya grandis. The sequence continues at coordinate 266,507 of JARHVA010001283.1, read as the reverse complement.
AAGCACTTTTGTTCTTGAGTGACTCATCATATTGTCTATGAGTATTATTTACTTCACGTTTTACCATATCTTTATTTAGACCATTCCATGTTCCCTTCTTGTTGTACCTTTTCCATCTTATTTTGACCTTAGTTATGATCCATTGGTACTTCAAATAGCATTATTGGTTTGGTTTAGACATAGTTTTAATAAGAAATTTAGGTTGGAGATTATTGATCATGTTCCTTCAGTGGCAATTTATTTAAGTAGTGTATAAGTGATCCTAAGAATTGCATCCTTCAATTTTTCTAGTTCTATACCATTATACCTTATTATACAATTATACCATTATGCCATTTTATTATTCATGAAATTATTTTTATTTAGTTATATTCTTTATTTTTGGGTGAACTACAATGGTTTACGGTCCATATAGACTATGTAGGTAGAGCTTAATATTTTTTGAGGTCAACTTGGCCACCCTTTTAGGTAATACTCTCACCATTTTTTGAGCTTCCTAAACTAATGATCTCACCATTTTTTGATCAACCTAATAAATTATCTCACTATTTTATGAGTAACCTAAACCATGCTCTTACCTTTTTATGAGTAACCTAAGCCAATTCTCTCACCATTTTTTTAGAAACCTCAGCGAATGCTCTATCTATTTTATGAACAACCTTAGACAAATCTCTCATCATTTTGTGATTAACTTTATCCATGCTCTCATTATTTTATGAACAACCTAGGCCACACTCTCACCATTTTACAAGTCATCTCATCCATGTTCTCACCATTTTATGAGCTTATTCTTGTTCTCAATCTTAAACATAGTGACCACTATGAACTATTAACCTATTTCATTTGTGAACACTTTTATTTTGTCTTTTAGTGTGGTTTTAGCCTAAACCAATCTCTTGTAGTTTCCTAAATTCCTATACCCGATCTTCTCATAGTCGTGAGCATCAACGCCTTTTCTTTCATACTCTCACTATTTTACGAGCCCATTCCTATTTTCCTCTATGATTAATCTCTTTTACATTTCATCAATTTTATTCTCTTCCCATACCCTAGGAGAACTAAATTTGGTCTAAAGTCCATGTTGGAACTCATGTCTATGGGATTATGTAGGTAATGTTTATTCACCTAGCGCATTTGGAGTCAACTTAGCCACACATTCCTTATTCTTATATTCCTGATTTTTATTCCTATACCATCATATTGTGCAATTGTTCCCTATATCCTATAGGTAATATTTTTCTAAGCATAATACTTCTATTACACATTCACAAATAGTAAGATTAGTTATTTGTTCTATTTTTCAAAAGATAGGTTATTTGTTTTGTATGCCCAAAGTAGTTTTTTGTTTCATTTACCTTAGATTATTTTTTTCATTGCATTGGACCTTAGGATTATTTCATTTCTTACACTAGACTTAGATTAACTTGTTTATTTTACTTTGTCGTAGGTAGTTTTATTGTTACATTTTTAGTTAGGTGTTTTTCTGTTTGTTTCTTGATTATGACATTTTACTTCTTGTTTTGTTTTGTTTTCCCTCTTTACTAGGTTTTGTTTGTTAATTTTGTTTATTCTAATTGGTTGATGAATAACATTTATTTATGCCATAGGTTTTATAATATTTTGTTAATGCTTAAGTCTTGATTTTATATATTCTGTACTTGAGTTGTGTGTATTTGTAATCATTCCTACACTTATTTTATTGCATTATATTACACTTAAGATTTGATTGATCATATCTTATGCCTTAGTTATTTATATTTGTATTTAAATTAAATTGTTCCATGCATAGGACATACAATGTTGTTATGGTTTGTTTATAACGATGATGCATAAAGTCACATGCTACAACAAAAATTAGGTCAAATACATATCAGACAATGGTGCCAAAAATATATCTCCTCTTGTTCACAACAGGCATACCCTAATAATCCAAACCCATAATAAAAAATCACAATGACTATAATATGTACTAATAAGGATGTGCATCTTGGAATAAGCATATATATTATAAAGTCATAAACATGAATACATGTTATATCATAAGCATACAACATATTTGATATCATACACTGAATGAAAGAGAATGAATAATATCAACATTTCCAATTAAACATAAAATTAGCATAAGACCATAACACATCATGATAAAAAAATAACAGGGCATAACATATATATCAAAAGAAAAATAGTTCATGTACAAGTCCATAGACTAAGTATTAATGTCATATATCTTTAAAAAAATTAATGTCATATATTCATGATTGTATACATGTCATAGCGCTAAAATTCATCAATGACAATTATTTATACATCAGCTCTGACTCTACAAGTCTATAAACCCTATAGGATGTGGCTTTAGTGGTCCTAGTGGTGGAGGTGGTTGTAGACAGTATACCAACTACCCTAAAACTATTGTGCCATGTGTCTTAGGTATAGATCAAGAAGATCTACTACTAACCCTTTGAGCATCTTGCACACCAAAAGTTAGTATTTACTAATATTTAGGGATGGTGGTATTTTAGGCTCATTAGTAATATGAGGCCTCATCCTTAGCTTAAAGGCTCTCCAAAACCACCCTATAAAATCTTTCCTATGTGATATCCCCCATGCTTCACCTTGCTCATGTTAGAGCCTCTAAACATCTGATAAGGCCTAATCCTTCTCAGCTATGGCCTAATCTAAATTATTTTTGTCACCTCTACCTTCAATCAATTAACCTATAATTGAATGGAAGTAATCTCACTATTTTGGAGATTAATTTTTGCCTATAGTTGACCAATCACTGTCTCTAGGCCCTTAATCTCACCAAACCTTATAGTAATCTCTTTTGCCAAAAAAGTAATGTCCATATCTACTCTTATTGATTATGATGTACTTACCTATCCAATATCTACTCTCATAATACTGTATGTACCTACCTAGATAGGGTCTATACAAATAGCTCTCCTCTTAATACCCCTAGTAATTGCCTAGTCAACTCCCTAACCAACCTCAATCTCATCTCCACCTTAATCCCTAGCCCACCCAAGAGGTCATGTCCACCTTACCCAACCTATCAACCTTGTACCTACCCAGCCTATCCACACTATGTATGTATATCATGTGCCTATCTTGGTGTTAATAAAGGTGTTATAAACCTCAATAAACAAAATAATTCCCATAATATAATATAGGCTAGTGTCACACTTGTTTATGTCATGCCTCTTACATAGACCCATGGATTCTATGGAACTACCCCATAAATGACCATAGTTGTGCTCCTTAGGATCATTAGTGTCACTTGGATAATCTCTAAAATACTATGTGGAAACCAAGAAAACCACTTAGGATCCTTTAGGACATCATGTCACATTACAGACTATCATAACACTTGATTAATCCTATATTCCTTGGTAATGTGAGTTTGTCTACCTATCAAGAAGCACTTGGTAGTCATAAAGGTTGTAAACCAGTTGTCTCATCACCACTAAAGCTTTAGGATAATTAGTGCTACCAAATTAAATATTATACATAAACTCATCCAACATACACCAATAGAAGTATATCTCCATGTGGTGCCCTTTGTGACCTATACTTATCAACACCCAATAATATACCACTAGATCTTGTGGGTCTTATACCCATATATGGCTAACTGGGTGCTCCATAGCTATGTTCTTCCATCACCAAACCTATATTAAAGTAGCCATAAAAATATTCTAGCCTCCTCAGTAGGCCCTTATATATAAATCTCTATATAATTGGGCCAACACTATCATCCCACAAATAAATATGGTCATATCATCTATCATTTCCTTGATGATTCCACCTAACCCCATATGAAAAAATTGGTCATTTTTATTAGGTAATTGTTGGTGTCTAGATTTACACCCTAGATAAGTATGGGATTGTTCATATATTCCTACTCAAATCTAGTCCAACATGGGATTGACCCTAGGTTGTGGGTTACCTATCATAGGGTTAGACCCCTAGAGAAGGCTAGCTTCCTTCTGGATCTATCACTTAAACTAAAAGTTAACTAGGAAAAGGGAGAGATAAATGGGTAATAATGCATAAAAACATGTAATGGAGGTGATGCACCAATAATGTGATTGTTCATCTACTCTACCTAAAATTATAAAAAACACTAATAAGATCAGATTTATAAATCTAAATGGTTCTTTATGCATCAATATTTCACGCAAATGTTCATGAAATGATCTAAACCTAAGGGAATTGATGGAGAGGCCTGATTCAAGGCACTAACTAGTCAATTTATCCACTTACTAGCTTTAATAAAATAATGTTAAATACTAAACATGACCTACAAAAAAGATGAACCAATAGCTAGGTGAGATCAAGATTTGATAAGGAAGATATTCTTACCACATATGAAAATGAATCTAACATTAACACACTATATCAAAGTCACAAAATCTAAAAAAGGTACTTTATTTATCTCAAGAGGTTACAAAGATCAAATATGGGAAAAGTCTAATCAATGCCCAAGAGAGGGATTAAAATTATTTTTTCAAGGCTTAGAAGCCTACATTTTTAGAAAAAAGGATGAGAGAGATAAGGGACTGAGTAGATAAAAAATATTTAATGAGGTCTAGCTACTCTTGATGGATTAGTATTCTCAAGGATGTTGAGTCATGATCTTATCAAGAAGGAATAATTTCAAAGGCTAACATCTTATCAAGAAGGCATAATTTCAAAGGCTTTGAAAAATAAATTAATGCTCCATGATCCTTATTCAACTTTGAAGTGATCATCTCAAGACTCCATGCCACCTTCACTTCATCTGTCATGAGAAAAAAACATTTATGCCTTGAAACTGATAGAGATGCTTTGTCTATTTTGAGTGGCTAGATGTACCTATTTGTATCACAATATTTGATCATAGATATCTTTATAAATTAAAAAAAAATCATAATATTGGTTTTCCTATAGTTTCCCTATTTATAGAAAGCTCATAGGCCACATAGTCTTATTCTAAACTATATTAGGTTTAAACCTAATATGCCTCTATTCATATTATAAGCCAAAAACTCACTTCACATGATAACCTCCTTTAAAGAATAATGAACATATTCCATATTTTCTATATATTTGAATCAAAGGTCCAAACTAAACATTAACAACCTTCTTTAAACCTAAAATAGTCATTCTAGTTTTTCCTAGATCATATCTAAACTCAAATCTCTATGTATTTTCTTACCTATGTTGAAAAATTTATCTATCAATCTATATCAAAATCTTCTTGATCTTTCCCCTTATTTATTAGCTATCAAAAACTAACCTAGATCATTGAAATATTGACCCATATTGCTCTGTTAGATCTTACTTGTATGGATGAATGTTGATCATCAATCTTCTACCAACTAAATGTGCATTTGCCATTTGTCATGCACACATTTACTCCTTGGATTTGATGAATTATTTGACTCATACTCACCATTAGATATTTCTCATGATTTAATGCATGTCATTGATTTACCTAGGCCCATTAACCTATTAGTCACCACTCATTATTGGATATTTTGTAAGATCGAATGTAGATCATTGATCTAAATGTTTAAAATATAATGACTATTCCACAAGGCTTTACTGTGATGTCTATGCACTTGTATTTGATGTTCACACAACCATCACTAGAATATTTTAACTTCAACGGTTTTTTGTTAGAGCTTGAATTTTACATTCACATTCCTATCAATTAACATCCATGGGAATGTCAGTGATGACTAAATTACCATTAGTATTTGATCCCCAATGGATGATTTCTAAGATTTAATTTGACATTTGCATATATGTCTTTGAGACATTTAAAAACTAATGATCATTTTCTATGCTTGAATTTGATACTTGTGAGACCATCCTAGACCTTTTAAATTTAAATAGTTATTCACCATAGCCTAAAATTGATGTTTGGACAAATATATTTGACCTAATGGAACACAAATTCCTCGAGTCATTTCCTTTAGAATTTTATCTATAGGTTTTTGTGTTGGACATTTTCCTAAAAGAATGACCCTTTGGGACTTTGGCATTGGTCCCTTTCCTAAAATAAATACCCTTTGGGAATTTGTCTCAAGACACTTTGTCAAAGAAATGGCCCTTCATAAAAAGTGTTTAGGACACTTTTCTTGAAAAATTACACTTCAAAATTTTTGATTTGGATTTTTTTGTGAATAAATGACTCTTCGTGGTTTTTTTTTGTACACTTTACCATAGAATGACCCTTTGGAAAAATTATTTGGATAATTTTATAGAAAGAAATGACCCTTAGGCTTTTACTGCAAACAAAATGTTTGAGAGAATTTACGCTTAGCCTTTTTTGATGCAGATAATTTTTTTAAAAGAAATAAGTCTTTGGGAAAATTGTTACTGAATAATTTCTTTGAGAGAAATTTGTCTTCATCTTTTTCTTGGAACAAAATGTTCAAAATAATTCATGCCTTTATAAACTTTGTCTTGGGATAAATTTTTTAAAAGAATATTCAAAATTTAGCCAAAAAAAGGTCCTAAAATATTTGAACTTAGAAAAATTAAAGCTTAAAAGAAATCTACCAAGTAAGGACTTAGCCAGAATAAAGGTTTTATACTTAGCTTTTTGAAATCTTGTAGGCCTTTCTTGAACATGTGCCTGAAATTGCATGATTTCCTATGTAAACTTATTTGGATACTCCATTTATTCTGTAGACCTATTTTTCTAAAATTTATAGAATAACATGTTAATCTTGCATAAAGTGTTTCAAAAGTGTTGTAATTAATATGATCTCCCTCTTTTATCATTGGGTCCTTCTCTTAATTAGGAACATTGCTTAATCCTTCAAAGCTTTATATGTAGACCCAAAAATAGCCAACATCTTTTGTGACTCAGCTAGGCAACATGCCTACTATAGTCAAACTTAGACCATGTACATGACCTTTGACTCATAATAGATAACACATCTATTCCATGACTATAAGGAACCTCTTGATTTGCAAAGACAACAAACTCCATTGAAACAAGGAAGGAAACAAAAAGAGTAGGGAAACTAACCTAACAAGGCAAATATGAAAACAAAGCACTTATTTGGGACAAAATATAAAAAAACTAACATAATTAACCATGCCAAAATGTTATCCACCTATATCAAAAGGGAAATTAATGAACTCACTCATTACAAAAGATGCTACGAGTTTCAATGTAGGGGGTTTATTGAACATGACCTTTGAAGAGGTAATATTTTGGCCAACTATTTCTCTTAACATCTCTTGAAATGATCCATCAATAGAATACCAATCACCAAAAAATACAAACTCATTTTGCACATCAGGATCCTTTTCATATTGCTTGTCCTCTATAGCCTTGTCAAGTGATATTTCATCTATGCATTGTTCTTGAGTGATTATCACCTTCTTACCAACTGCTTTGAGTTCTTAAATATATTCAAGGAGATTTTAATAGTCAATCTAAATTATATCATGATCTTGAATAGGTGATTCTTGATCAAACATCTCATAAACATGCTCTATAATTAGAAACATATATTCATAAAGCTCTTCAATCTCATGCAGAGATTTAAGATATAGCTACCAATCATATTCTTGCTCTTCAATTTGATCAATATGAATAATATCATCTTGAAAACTATCTTGATCCTTCTTAAGTGGAGATATCTCAACCTTATTTATGACTTTAGCTTGTACCAATTTTTCATGGAGTTCTTCCATATCAAGATCAGCCTTTTCCTGCATACCTGAGATAACTTCTTCAATATCAGCTAAACTCTCATTTTCAACTTATACATCAAGTTAAATATCAATGAATAAATATTTATCATACATACTTGAAGCATCCTCTTCATATTCCCCAAGATCTTGACTTGTAGTTGCAACCTCTTCTTCTATTTCCCATAGAATAGGCTCCTCTTGAAGAAGGGAGATGGTGTGAGGGTGTTGAAATTCATTTTCTTGAGAGGGATTATGAAGCATGTGAGGTTGATCAGGATCAGATTTTGGGATCTTGAGGGTAATGGAATCATTTTGGGAATCTTTAATAGGAGGGAAAGAGAAAATTTTGAGAACTTCTACATTCTATTTTTTCCACTTGTCCATTACTTCATCAAGTTCTAAAACCTTTTTTGTCATCATGGAAAATTTGAGCTTGATGGGTAAGTGGTGAAGAAAGGGGACTATAATAAGGTTTAACTTCTTGAATAGGCTCTTTAATTGGTATATGAATAGCTTATTGAGTAAGTTCTTAACTCCAACTAGGAATCTCCATCAGCTCACACTAAACATGGTTAAGAACTTTATGAGAATAAGGAACATAAGAAGACTGGTAAGGAATACAAGAGGGTTCTTGAGAAAATTGATCCAACTCAATTTTCTGCCTCTCCATAGTCTTCATCTTATCTAATAAAAAGGTATAAAATTTATGTGCCTCTTCTAGATCATTAAACACATTTTAAAACTATCTATTCACTTCTTCATACTGGGAATCTAAGCGTACTTTTTTTACATATGATAGAAGTTTGAGCTCTATCTCATCCATATTTTCTTATAAATCAGCCTACTCATATGCAACATCATAGCCACATGGGAAAGATGAAATCTGGTCTTGAGACTAATATGGTTCATAAGGAAGGTAAGAGTCATGCTCTTGATAATAAAGATCATGTGAAACTTGATAAGGCTCATCATGGATTTGATAAAACTCCTAGTAAGGATGATTAGGCTCATAAAAAGGCTCATATGGATCATGACAAGGATGGTATGATCCATAATAAGGATGATAATGAGGTATAGCATAATGGTTTTTCTCATACATATCCATGAAAATAACATCAAGACAGTGTAAAAGAAATTAGACTTACTTAGAAATTGCCTAGACTATTAAAAGTAATTTCTTGAGCTTGGAATCACCAATTTCTTCATGAAGAACACTAATACAACTATAATTCCACCAAGACAAGATCCAATGGGTCCCATCGAGTGTGCCAAAAATATTAGTGTTATATATTTTCACCCTAGCAAAGGAGGGTATTATTCAGATATTTCTACTCAAATCTTGTCTAACATGGGACTGAACCTAGGCTGTGGGTCACCTATCACAGGGTTAGACCTCTGGAGAGGTCAAATTATGTATGGATCTATCACCTAAACTAAAATATAATTGGGAAAAGGGAGAAATAAATGGGTAGTAATACATTAAAAAATGTAAGGGAGATGATGCACCAATAATGTGATTATTCATCCACTCTATTTGAACTTCTTAAAAACACTAATGAGATCAGATCTATAACTCCAAATGGTTGTTTATGCATCATTATTTCATGCAGAGGTTCCCCAAATGATCAAAACCTAAGGGAAGTAATGGAGAGGCCTAAGTCAAGGCACTAAATAGTCAATGTATCCACTTGCTAGCTTTAAATAAATGACATTAAACACTAAACATGACCTGCACAACAAGATCAACTAATAGCTAGGTGAGATTAGGATTTGACAAGGAAGAGATTTATATCACATATGAAAATCAATCTAAAATTAAAACACTATATCAGAGTCATAAAATTTTAAAAAAGTGCTTTATTTATCTCAAGAGGTTACAAAGATCAAATATGGGTAGAGTTTAGTCATGCCCAAGAGAGGGATTACCAAGCTATTTTAAAGGCTTAGAAGTCTATTTTATAGAAAAAGGGATGAGAGAGAGAAGAAACTAAGTAAATAGGAAAAATTTAACAAGGTCTAACTGCTCTTGATGAATTAGTATTCTTAAGGGTCCTGAGTCATGATTTTATCAAGAAGGCACAATTTCAAAGGATTTTCAAAATAATTTAATGCTCCATGATCCTTATTCAACCATTAGGTCATGATCTCAGGACTCCATGCCGCCTTTACTTGATCTATCACCAGAAGAAATCTTTTATGCCTTAAAATTGACAAAGATGAATGGTCTATTTTGAGTGGCTAGATATACCTATTTATATCATAGAGTATAGATCTCTTTATAGATTGAAAACCAATCATATTATCAGCTTTATTATAGTTACCCTATTTATAGAAAACTCATAGGCCGCATAGTCTTGCTCTAAATTATATTAGGCTTAAACCTAATCTACCTTTGTGTATATTAAAAGCCAATAACTCACTGCACATGATGACCTCCTTTAAATAATAATGAATGTATTATATATGATCTATATATTTAAACTAGATGTCCAAAACGAACCTTAATGATACCCTTCAACCCTAAAATAATCATTTTAGTTTCACTTGGATTATATCTAGACTCAGTTCTCTATGTATTTACCTACTTGCAATTAAAAATTGCTCTATCAACTTCCTTTGAATGCTTATTTAAGATATCCCTTGTTTATTGGCTATCAAATATTGACTTGGATCATTGACATATTGACCCATCTTGCTTTGTTAGATCTTGGTTGTCTAGATAAATGTTGATCAACAATCTTCTACTAATTGAATGCACTTGTGTTATTTGTCATGCACACATTTTATTCTTGGATTCAATGAATTATTGAACTCATGCTCACCATTAGATTTTTCTTGTGATTGAATGTGTGCCATTGATTTACCTAGGCCCATTAACCTATCAGTCACCACTCATCATTAGATCTTCTGTATGATCAAATATGGATCATTGATCTGAATGTTTAAAATACAATGGCTATTCCATGAGTCTTTACTTTGACATCTACACACTTGTATTTGATGTCTAACTAAATTTATTTGACATTCATGTGACCATCACTAGGATATTTGAACTTCAACGGTTATTTTCTAGAGCTTGAATTTGACATTCGTGTACCCATCAATTGATGTTCATGGGAACATCAATGATGAACGCATGACCATGAATCTTTGATCCCTAATGGATTATTGTTGAGCTTGAATTTTACATTTATGTGGATGTCTTCAAGACATTTGAAAACCAACAATCATTTTTTGTGTTTAAATTTGACACTTGAAAGACTGTCTTGGACCTTTTAAATTCAAATGGCTATTCATTGAAGCCTGAAATTGATGTTTGCATAAACATATTTGACCTACTAGAACACAAATTCCTTGGGTCATTTCCTTTAGACTTTTGTCTACAAGTTTTCATATTAAGCATTTTTCTGAAAGAATGACCCTTCACGACTTTTTCATTGGACCCTTTCCTGAAATAAATACCCTTTGAGAGTTTGTCTCAAGATACTTTTTCAAATAAATGACCATTCAAAAAAGCTATTTAGGACACTTTGATTGAAAAATTACCCTTCAAAAAAAATTATTTATACCTTTTGGTGAAGAAATGACCCTTTAGGGGTTTTGTTTCAAACACTTGACCATAGAATGACCCTTTGGGAAAATTGTTCAAATAATTTTCCCAAAAGAAATGACCCTTATATTTTTACTACAGACAAAATTTATGAGATAATTTACACTTAGCCTTTTTGATGCTTATAATCTATTTGAAAGAAATAGGTCTTTGGAGAAATTATTGCAAAATAATTTCCTAGAGAGAAATTTGTCTTTGTCTTTTTCTTCAAACAAAATGTTTGAAACAATTCATGCCTTTGGAAACTTTGTCTTGGATAAATTATCTAAAATAATATTCAACACTTAGCCAAAAAAGGTCCCAAAAGATTTAAACTTAGAAAAATAAAAGCCCAAAATAAATCTTCCAATCAAGGACTTAGCCAAAATAAAGGTTTTTTTTACTTAGCATTTTGAAATCCTATAGGAATTTGTTGAACATGTGCCTAAAACTGCAAGATTGCCTATGCAAACTTATTTAGATCCTCCATTTACTTTGTAGACCTATTTCTCTAAAATCAATAGAATAACACTTTAAGCTTGCTTAAAGTGTTTCAATTTTTTTAAAGTAATATGATCTCCCTCTTTTATAATTGGGTTCTTCTCTCGATCAGGAACATTGCTCAGTCCTTCAAATCTTTGTATGTAAGCCAAAAAATGGCCAACAGTAACAATATGTTACTAACAATAACCATCAAAATGATGACCTCTTTGTCCACTAGTGATGGTGGTATTAGGTCCTCTAGTGCTAGGTAATATGGTCAAATATCTATATATGACTCCAAAAAATCAATATCAACCTTCCCTTGTGGCATGGGAATGTCTATATAGTTGATCAAATCATCAAAAAGTACTTCTATGTTAATCTATCAAAAATAGCCTTCAACCTCTCATATGTAGCTTTAGGATATGCCAAATATCCTCAAGTGTCACTATAGCCTACCCTATCAATAGGTGGAAGGTAGATGTCTCTGAGTACCATTACTTGGCAATGCACTTAAATAAGCTTGATTCACTCTAATTATGGGTATCTACACCACCTTAAATAGACCTAAATACTCTAAAAATGAATTCATGTCCTTGGTCCAGATCTAAGGAGTTTGTAGGTAATGTGAGTGTTGTTCATGTGTCATCAATACCACCATCAGATCTTGTAACCATAGATAGATTAACATTAAGCTACATCTACACTATTGCCTAGAAAGTACCTACCTACCATTTTACCCCTCTCTTAGAGGAATGACCTATTCTTATGCCTTTTTAAATACATGTTTTCCATAGTTGACCTACCTAGTGTTTTTTATGAAGTCATTGATTTCCTTATAAATTAGGTGAAGTCACCATTTTAATTTTACATGAAAATGGTGACTTTGCCTATTTTTGGTGAAATTGCCAATTCATTGATTCTATGGAAATTAAGTGAAGTCATTATTTTTCATTTTTTATGAAAATGAAAACTTCACCTATTTTGGAAAATATTTAGTTTGAAAATTTACACCAAATTTTAGGGATGTCACCATTAATGTTTAGGTGAAGCTGCCATTTGTCCTACCACACAAATGATGACTTCAACATTTTTTGTCCTAACTCTAGCCATAAATATGTAATAAATGAGTCAAAAACTCAAGTGAGGTGACTTACTAGTGGCCCATCATGTGGTAGTCTCCCATGCTCTCATACATGGTCGTTCACATGCCTTTGTCATTGTCTGTGAGCCATCCTTTGTCATTTTGTTCTCACAAGGTTAGAGCTCAATTTCTCAAAAGGGTTGGGTGAAAATGGAAATAAATTACCCCAAGGGGTGAATATATAGCTTGATAATTTTTTTTCACCCCTAGTGTTTAAGGTTCCTTTAATTTGGTCCAAGAGCACTTATTTTTTACTCTACATTCTATTTTACACAATGTTCATTTTTTTTATTTGTTATTTTTTGACCATTTTATCACTGGACCATATTCTTAAGTCTTTTTGTAGACCCATCTAATAACACTATTCTTTGGCCATACTACTTGTTAGTTCAAACTTGCATCTTCATACTAGCAGGTCTCCCAAATTTATGATGTTATTCTATGCTAGTTCATCATCAATCCATATTATAGGTTTTTTACATGAACTCCCTTTGCCAGTTTCCTAGACATGACTAATTATTTTGACCAATCAATGATTTGTTTTGCCTTAATGGGATAAATTATTGAGTTAATGATTAGAACCACCTTTAGGTAAATCATCATTTTGACTAATTTGCCCAAATGCAAAAAAATATTTCAACCACTTTTTATCATTGGACCATGTTCTTGGGCCTTTTTGTAGACCCATTTAAAAACATTATTTTCTAGGCATACCATATGCTAGTTCAAACATGCATCTTCATACTAATAGGTATCCTAGATTCATGTTTTTATTCTAATCCATCTCATCATCAATCCATATTATGGGTTTATTTAATAAACTCCCTTTACCAATATATCTGGACGTGGCAAACTATTTCAACTTATCCACCATACTAGGGCAAATCACTATGCCACTAATTATAACTACCTTTGGGCAAATTAGTATTTTGACCCCCATTACCACTAGACTATGTCATTTCATCTTTTTGAGGTCCTTTATTAATGACATTATTTATCTTTAGATACCTTGATGGGGCATCTAAGGCTAATCAACTACCCTTTATGGTATGAACTTGCACCTGTTAGCTCATAACAACCTATAGTTATTAACACATCATTCAAAAAATTAAAATTTTCAAAATAACAACTTTTTCATTATTTGATAATCTGTTATTGTCCTTATATCTCACCACACCTTCTCAAATAGGGTCAAAATTTAGACACTCTTTTTCAACCACTTTTGTGTCTAAGTGAACTTCAGACTACTTTGTAGTGAATTCTTTAACTTAAGCCTAAAAATCATTGAACATCACAAATTCATCCACACATTGGATGTAAATGCCCATAAATATCTCAAAGCTTCCCTATTTGAGGTATTACCCTATATTCAATGATAAACTCTTGTTAATTCATCCCTAGTCAGGTTACAACCAAGTAAATTGACATTTTTGAATAACTAAGTGGGGAACTTAACCCAATTATTGAAATAACCAAAAGACTAAGCATAATTAATTAACCAAGCAAATCAAATTAAATACTTAAGTTAAAACTCCACATTAAATTAGGGAATATTTAATTTTTAAAAAGTATTTTTTAACAAATATGAGGTCATGATGATCTCATCATCTTCAAAGCTAAGAATTGCAAAATATCAACATAAAGGCCATAAAAATCATAAATGTTGAGCCATGCCTCCATAAGTGCATAATTAAAGCCTCCATTAATTTTATTTAAAGTCTCAATATTAACTCTAGCCTAACTACACTTGGGTTAGATTTAGTTTAAAACCTATAAATATAAGTGCCATGCCCATTCCTAAAAAATCATTTTTATGCACACTTACTATGAAAATTTTTAGAAGAGGAGCTTCACATGATCAATTCATGCCAAATCCAATTTCCATGTGAACAAGGGGAGGTTCTGCCCACAAAGCATTAGCATAGATAAATAATCCATTGTCCATAATTCAAACACAAGCCAAATTTCATTTCAAAAATCCATTCAAATCATTAAGGTAAAAGTGTCATTTTGTCTTCTTGTTGCCTTTTTATCTTGTTTGTTATATTACTCACCTTAGGCTTTATGATTGGAATGCTAGTTTTATTGAGTTGTTTTTGTATATTTAACTAACAAAAGAAACTAACATCATCATCATAATCTTATGATACACTAATGACTCCACTCATTTAATCACCAGAGCTTTATGTGCAAGAGATAATGAGTTTTAAAGAGAGATTAAAAAGTATGGAAAAAATGGAGCAAATATAAAATATTAAATTAAACAAGTGTTAAAAACCAAGTAAAGGCTATAAAAGGATAACAACATGAATAAAACATAAGTGGAGAAAATTAAAAATCTTATGAATGTTTGACAACATTATTGGTAGGCCCTCAAAAAAACCATTCACACTCTAATAAGTGATAAGGTAGGGGAGTGTAGACACTAAATATGGATTATATAACACCTATGTCTTATACATTTGGAAAATACCTATCATGGTTTTAACCTTCAATTTTAATACCTTCCTACTATTGAAAGGATCATTTTCACTATCACTTTTTGATAATTTGATTATCTATTAGTCTAACCACTGTTACTTTGATGACCAAACCTTCTATATTGTGAAAAATGATATAAACCTAGTCATTATCCTTCTCTACCATTTTTGGACATGTACCTATTTTATAGGTTCTTAGACACTTGCATCCTAGTCAAATTCCTATGTAGACATAGGTGTCCCTTTTCAAACTAAGTGTCCACTACCCAAAGGTCATCCAATTTTAAAATAAAACATATCTTAAATATTAGCCTAAGTGCTTTAGTGTGAGATATTTCTAAATGGGGTTAGTATATATATAAGATCAACACTCATTCATTCCTTACCTAGGAAATATTTAGAAATCACAATGCAACTTACCAGAAGCACTCAATAAAGCTTTCAATGGAACAAACCTACCCTATTCATCTATATTTCCATATCAATCATAGAATCACTATCCCCACATTTCTAAAATATTAAAAGAGCATCCTATAAGCCATATTTTCCAAATTACAAGATATATCACTATATGTACTTTTTTTATCACACATTGCATCCTTATGCACAAAAGCCACCACATAGGGGAGAACTACATAAGTCAAAGGCCCTCTTTAGAGTATTGGATATGTTGGAAGTTCCCATTGACATAGGGGTCCTTGGGGTATCTTGACAAAATGTGCACACTAACCCATTTTACCATAGTCACTCCAAGGGTGAGGAAGCTAGGGGTTGATCATTTGATGAATAGACACAACCTATGCACATGATTTGTATACACAAAAAAAAAGGTGACAAAAAACCCAAAAGGTCTAGTTTATCGTATTTAGATCTCATCACTATTCTATATTGGACACATACATATAGTTCAAACACCAATGTTTATACAACTATCTACATCTAATACAAGTATTTGAGGCCATAAAGTATAAAATTCCAAATTCTAATGGTTATTACAAGATCCTAATCTAGTCCACTTATAGCCTATTTCAACCTTGATTTGTATGTGCATAGTAAACTAAGTAATCTTATTTTCAATTTATTACAATATCAATCAGTAGTTGTAATTTCTATTTTTGGCATATCTCAGTATTATAAATTCATAATATTAGTTATCTAAATTTGTAAATTAATTATATTGTTATAGATCTATTTATCACCCTTTTTCTTATTCATTTTTATATTATTAACCTTAGATACCCCCATATCTAAATTTATGGTTAAACTTTTGGTAAACCCAATAGTTGATCTGAAAACTCTAGCATTGACCCAAGGTTTTCCTATTTTTCCTATTTATATAATTTGTTTCAAAAATTGAGTTTTTCATTTGTAAACAATGAAAAATGTTAATCACAAAGCTCTTTTTCAAATGGAAGATAAATAAGCATTATTTACTAATATCAATCAAAACAACAACTTAATTGATGCATTTTTTACATTACAAGAGATGAAATTAGTAAGCATGCTAAGGCTAAGGCTTCTTCAACTAATGATGTTGAATCCTTAGGTGATACCCAAATACTAGTTTCAATGCCTATATCAACTCAAATTGGGGTGCACATCTTTTGGTAATCTTTCAAACTTCAAACCTTAGTGATAAAAATATGCAAGATCTTGTCTAAACTATAAAATGTTTGCAAGATAAAGTTACAAATATTGAACAAAATATTATGAAGTCACCTTATGCTAATGAAGAACAAGAGGTTTTGCATAACCCTCTTGTAGCTAAAATATATTTTCACCCGTTTGAAACTAGTTTGTTCACATTTTTTTATGGTAAGGGTTATTATAAATGACATCTTTGATCTTTCTATGAAAAATTCCTTGATTATGCCTCCAATGATAAACTTTGGACTAAACTATTTCCAAGGAGCCTTAATGACTATGCTTGATGCAAGAGCATCCTTGTAGATCCTAAAATGCACTCATTTTTCACTTTAATTTATATTTTAGGTGTTTTTTAGGTGCAATAGGTCTTCATTATGTCTTAAGTGTGATCTAGGTTAGCCATAGTTGCATAAAATTTGAATTATGAAGTTTCCCTCCAAAATGTCATTACTTGAAAATTTGAATTTTTAAGCCTTGTGAAAGGCTTCCATGCATTGCATGAGGTTGGTAAAGGACTAAAACATGTTTAAAAGGTGTAATATAGGTCTTAATAGTATTCATAATTGTCCTAAGTATCTTCCTTAGTCTATCTGGCATGGTCATATATTGATCATCTTGAAAAAACATAAAAAAAATGCATGTAATTTCAATGACCCAATATGGGAATAGCCTCCAAGATTCAGTTATGCATTTTGATAAGGTATTGGAGTCAGTTATGTTGTTTTCATGGTGCAATAAATTAAATTCTAGGAGAGAATGTATGTGAAAATAATGAAAGTTGATGAATAAGAAGATCATGTTGTTGAAAATTTTGAGTACTCTGACATGGCATGATTGAGATTTAGCAATTCTACTTGTTTAGATATTTAATATGGTAAGTAATTGGTTGTTATATTTTTTAAAATGTTTAATATTCAATTAAATTATATATTTTTAGATATGAAACCCCAAAAAAGAAGTGGAAAGGATTCTTTGTCAAGATAACCAGAACTAAAATAGGACATGAGTATACATACACATGTATAAACTTTTAATCTTTTTCAAAATGAGTTATGTGAAAAGATGAATGAGAGACATTATTAATAACTTAAGGTGATAATTTATTACAAATCATATCTTACATAATATTAACTTTGCTTCATTATTTTGATAAAACCCAATTAATTGATAACACTATTTTCAACATAGAATCATGTAGTATGAGATTCTTGATTTAAAAAATTGTTTTGAATTAAAAAGATGTTAAGGAGGGTTTATATAAGTCTTTTGATGTAATTAAAATATATCCATAGGTTGATAAGCCTATTGGCATTAAAATATGTTGTTGAAACCTTTTTAATCCCCTATTTCTTGTCAGTTACCACAATCAAGGAAGGATTGAGACATTAAGATTGTGAACACATTGTGGCTTATGAAATCCTGATAATTAGATAATAAAGGTAAGAGTAATTTAAATATATCTTATGAAATTGATTAGACACTTTGATAGTTTTTGAAACAAATTCTGTGGCATTATTTGTGGTCTTGGCTAGTTTAGAGACCCTAAACCCTACTAACTAGGGTTTAGTCCATTGGGAGAGAAATAACTAGTGAAAAATTACAATGTTTTATAATATTGTGTATTTTTATATCATCTAATTCAATAAAATGATTTCCCTACTGCACCATACTTGTATTATATACTTATATCAAGTGACCTTTGATAAGGGCTAAATAAGGCCTAATTGAGAAGGCTAAAAGAAGGCAAGTGGTCTTAGGGAGTGAGATAGAACATCAAATTTGAACCATACATCAGAAAGTCAAAATACATTGTAATTGTTTTTATACAAGTTCATTATTAGTCAAAAAAGGCTACAAGAGTGGATCATTGCATTGGTAGAGATGCATGAGTTGAAGGTAAGTGTTTGAGATAGTTTCAAAAGAGAAATAGAGGGTTAATAGAGACTATTTTAGGTAATATAAGGATATTTAAATCTTATTTCAGTCTTGTAAACTTGTAATCTCATGGTGAATAAGATCTTGAGCCTAGTGAAGTGATCCTTTATTCAAGAAAAATAGAAGGAAACTTGTGCAAGATTTGCATCATTTGGTATTAGAGCATAAGGAAAATTAGAGGATAAGGTGAGAAGGACAAAATGGAAACAAGGGAAAGGAAACCTATAGTATCTCAAATAATGCAACAAAATATGGAAAAATTACTTATTAAAATAAGGAACATGAAATCTAGAATGAAATCTATGGATATAGCTTAGAGAAGAAGGGTCATAGTTGATTATGACAGTGATAGAGAAGAGTAAGCTCCTAGATCAAAAGAGGAGGAAGAAAGAGAAGATAAAGTGGAGGAAAGATTGATCAAAGCCATGATGAAGATGGGTTTAAAACCAAAGCTATATGTGCTAATGTATGAAGGCAATCTAAATGTAGATGAGTTGGTGGATTGGATAGCATCCATGGACAAGTATTTTGAGTATGAAGAGGTGGATGAAACTAAGAAAGTGAAATTTATAGTCACAAGATTGAGAGTAAATACTTATTTATGGTGGGATGGAATCCAAGAAGAGAGAAGGAGAAGAGGTAAGAAAAAAAATCTAGTCATGGGATACGATGGTGATGAAGATGAAGGCAAAGATTATGCCCAAGGATTACCATACACATTTGTTTAGAAGGTTTCAAAATCTTAGACAAAAGGAGAATTCAGTGAAGGAAATAGAAGAGTTTCATAGATTGACAATCATAACAAGTGAATTAGAAGAGGATGATGAGAAGGTAGAAAGGTACCTAAATGGTCTCAAGTTCTCCATACAAGATGAGATCAGCATATTAACATTGAAATCAGCTGAAGAGGCATACTAGTCACCTTAAAGGTTGAGGAGATGTTGGCAAGAAGGCATACACAACAAGAAAGAGGAAGAGGCAAACAAGTGAGAGGAAGAGGAGAGTATGAGAACAAGAATTCATATGAGGAAGGTAAAAGTAGTATATAAAGACATGAAACATAGCCAAGAGGTGGTTATAAAGGTAGGAGGCCATAAAATAGAGGTGGAGATGCTAGAGGAAGAGGGACTACTAGTTTCACATTAAAATGTTTCAAATGCAACAAGTATGTAGGTCATAAGAATTGGAATTGTCTAAAGGAGCAACAAGAAAGGAGTTATAGGAATGAGGGTATAAATCAAATGGTGTAGCCTACAGATGAAGAAAGTGTTGGACCATATTCACATATAGTATCAACTGAAGAAGGAGAGTCACTCTTGATGAGAAGGACATTGTTGAAGCCACCAAAGGAGAAAGAACGTGGTCAATGAAGAATACTCTTCAATAAAACATGTAAGTCCCATGGAAAATGTTTTAAGACATAGACTCAGGAATTACATACAACTTGGTTTCAAATGAGATGGTAAGTAAACTTGGTCTCAAAATATTACCTCATCCTATACCTTACAAAGTTTCTTGGCTTTAGAAAATATATAGTGTGCGTGTTAATGAATAATGCTTAGTATATTTTTAGATTGGAACCTATAGGGATCAATTCATGTGTGGTAGGTCAACTAGTCATGTTGGGGTGAATAAAACCTATTATTTAGAGTACAAGGGAGTTAAGTTTTTTTTTTCCTTTGAATAATGATGATAAAGTTGTTGGAGTCTACTATAAGGTATTGGTTTCAAGTTACAAGGAGTTGTTACAATAATAGGTGAAGATGTGACTATGGATGAACAATCTAAGGAGATTGAGGTTGCCCAAGTTGAGGAATGTGAACCTATGCCAAGTAAAAAAATTTCAAGTAAGTTTGTAAATGAGTTATTTGTAAGTTTGTCTCAGCATTTGGTAAAGATTTATAGTTGCAATTTCATTGAGGAAGTAATAAGAAATCTCTAATGCATGAGAGAAGGTCTTGAAAATATAAGAGATGAAAAAGAGATGAGTAGTGTACAATAGGTCTAAGAAGGACAACCTAGTGAAGGCAATGGTATGAGAGTGTTGAGTCAAGATAATGAGAATGTGAAAGAATACATGAAGTCCTTGTGTATAAAGAAGGTTAATGGAAATTATGAAGATGATATGCAGTAGCACACCAAGTATTTATGAAAACACATGGAATACAAGAACCAAAAAACTGATATATATATGAGATGGAGTGTACCAAGCAAAGAGAATGGATAAAGGATAGAGAGAACACATTTTTAGTAGTAGTATCTTATGGAATAAATATTTTATTGGATCAATTGGAAGAAGTGGAAACATTTTTTACACATCCAAATCAAGTAGTAAAAGACAACAATAGTGTTTACTTGACACATTTTTTGTATGTGCAAGTACACCATTGAAGAGAAATAAATAGAAGAGGAAAAATTATGGGGCCCAATAACATGTTCACCTCTATGAGAGGCAAGTAGTAACAAAAACCTTCAATCTAGAGGTATAAAGCAACTAAAGAGGAACATATACCAAGTTGATTCTTATGGCAAAATTTCATTAGCTTGGTAGTATGATGCAGGGGCATCCATGTGGATCCTAAAATGGACTCAATTTTGGATTGAATTTGTCTTGTAGTTGTAATAGGTCCTCATTATGTCTTATTTGTGATCTAGGTTAGCCATAGTTGCAAAAATTTGAATTGTAGAGTTTCCCTCCAAAATGCCATTATTTGAAAATTTGAATTTTAAAGCCTTTTGAAAGGCTTCCATGCATTTTATGAGTTTGGTCAAGGAGTAAAAAATGTTCATAAGGTGTCCTAGAGGTCTTAATAGTATTAGAAAGGTCCTAAGTATCTTATTTAGTCTATAAGACATGGTCATACATTGATCATCTTGGAAAAACATAAAAAAATGCATGTAATTTCAATGACCCAATGTGGGAATAGCCTCCAAGATTCAGTTATACATTTTGATAAGGTTTTGGAGTTAGTTATGTTATTTTCATGGTTTAATAAATTTTATTGTGGGAGATAATGGACATGAAAATAATGAAAGTTGATGAATAAGAAGATTGTGTTGTTGAAAATTTTAAGTACTTTGACATGGCATGATTGAGATTTAGAAATTATGCTTGTTTGGATATTTAAGATGGTAAGTGATTGGTTTTTATATTGTTGAAAATGTTTAAGAATCAATTAAATTCCATTTTTTATATAGGAAACCCCAAAAAAGAAGTGGAAAGGATTCTTTGCTGAGATAACTAGAGCTGAAATAGGGCATGAGTATACAGATACTTATATGAACTTTTGATATTTTTAACAATGATTTTTATGAACAAATTAATGAGATAAATTATTGATAAATTTTAATGTGATAATTTATTACAAATAATATCTTAAAAAATATTAACTTTGCTTCATAGTTTTAATAAAACCTAGTTCGTTGATAACATTGTTTGTAACACAAAATCCTATAATATGAGATTATTGATTTAGAAACTTGTGTTGAATTAAAAATATTTTGAAGAGAGTTTAGATAAGTCTATTTATGTAATTAAAATCTATCCATATGTTGATAATCCTATTGTCATTACAAAATATTATTAAAACCCTGTTAATCCCCTGTTTCCTGTCAGTTACCGTAGTCAAGGAAGGACTGAGACATTAAGATTGTGAATGCATTATGTATAGTGAAATATTTATCATCTAATAATAAATTTAATAGGAAGTTATATAGATATTATGAAATTTATTAGACACTTTGATAGTTTGTGAAACAAATTTTATGGCATTATTTGTGGTCTTGGCCAGTTTAGAGACCCTAAACCCTGCTAACTAGGGTTTAGTCCATTGGGAGAGAAATAACTGATGAAAAATCACAAATTTTTATAATTTTATTTATTTTTATATCTAATAGTTTAATAAAATTATTTATATACTATACCATACCTTTAGTATGGACTTCTAGCAAGTGACCTTAGAGATAAGGGCTAAAAAAGGCCTAATTGAGAAGGCTAAAAGAAGGCAAGTGGTTTTAGGGAGTGAGATAGAACCTAAAATTTGACCCATGGGTGTATTAAAAAAATTTAAATGATAATATCACATTTTTTATTCAAAATATATTGTACATTTTTTATACAAGTTCATTATTAGTCAAACAGGGCTAAAAGAGTGGAACATTACTTTAGTAGAGTTGCATGAGTTGAAGGTAAGTGTTTGAGATAGTTTATAAAGATAAATTGGGGGTTAATATAGAATATTTTTAGTAATATAAGGATATTTAAATGTTATTTAATTATTTTAAACTTGTACTTGCCTGGTGAATGAGCTCCTGAGCCTAGTGAACTGATCCTTTGTTCAAGGACAATAGAAGGAAACTTGTGCAAGCTCTGCATGAATGCTCTAAGGTAGTTCTATGATTTATAGATCAATTCAATAAAATAATTAAAACATATTATAGATAAATTTTTGGCACACTTTTATATCATCATTATTGAAAAGGTTTCTTATGCCCAAATTACAAAGATCAAATAAGGAACCAACGAACCTATCAGTGAATATGTCTTGAGATACAAGATAATGTTGGCTAAAATGAGCAATAAAATGGAGGAAAAATAACTTCAAGACATATTCAAAGTTTTATTTTCCAATTACATGAGTCCATTATTTTCACAAAATTCAAATATTTTGATTACTTATGCCATATTATTCACAATCATGAATGAAACTTATTTCATTAAACAAACTTATGTATGTATCAAATGCACCAACTACATATAATACCAAATTATGATCATGAAATGAAAATTATCTCATTGGAAAAACTTAAGTATGTATCAAAATCACCAACTAAATCCAATACCAGGTTAACTATCAAACCAAGTTACAAGGTGAAACCTACAAAACCTAAAAAGGAAAAAACTACTATAGAAGACCATAACCTAATTATCTTATCTTTTAAAATGCACCAAGGAAATAATTTTCATGATTAATTAAGTCTCTATATTTTTTACTTATAAATATTTTGGAGAGTCACCTCATATCTCTCCCTCCTTCTATAGAGGTTGATATGATTTGACCTCTACCCAAAGGATATGATGAAAATGCTTATTGTGACTATCACCAAGGCCTTGGGCATTATATAAAAAGATGTTTTAAATTAAATAATAAGATATGAGACCTAAATTATTACCAAAATTTTACATTTTATTATCCTCAAAATAAATTAGATTCACAAACTGGTGATCACCAAAATCAAAAAATATTTAACAATCCTTTACAAGATAATTCTAAGAAGGAATCAAAAGTGAAAATGGTATATAATGCACATCCTCCTCCACCAAATTATGGAAACCTATTAGATATGATTATTTTGACTTATAAATGACACAAACCTCCCATAATTCAAATATCTTATATTACTTTTGATGATAGTGATATTGTGGATGATGACTCAGATCATCATTCATTATTCATTCGAGCATACCTTGATCACTAGCCTACACATAGTGTTATTATTGATAATGGTGATATCAAGAATGTTTTCATCATGAAATTAATTGAATATTTGGGATATACAAATGATTATTTAACTCTTAAACTAAAATGGTCAGAACATTCGATGGAACCTCACATTAGGTCCTTGGTGAGATTGACTTACCTTTATAGGTTAGCCCATCACATGTGGTCACTACATTCTTAGTTATACCATATATAGGATTATTTTATATGTTATTAAGATTAAAAAAGATACATACACTCTAAATAGTAACTAATACATTGCATGGGTGTGTTAAATACATTCATTCCAAAATAGTAATCAGAGTTTTCAATATTACATCTGAACTTCCATGTAAACAAGACAAGTTTATAGCTAGCTATTTAATTATCAAACCTACTAAGGTTTATCCTTCATGAAAGGGTAAGTAATAATAAATAAAATTCACTATTGGGTCATTACTTGAGAGACCATTTCATCAGAGATCCACATTAGGTTCCATAGAATCCTCATCTAATAATATAAAACATATCTAATTACCTGCAACAACCAAACATGTTTATATTTATACTATTCAAAAGAAACCGTAGAACACCCAATGATGGGTTCCATGTACCCCATTCCTTATATTATTTACTCATGAATGCAAAGTCCTATTATACATATACAAAGAATCATAGATCCTATAATTCAAGATATTACACCTATATATGCTCCTTAGAAGTACCACCAATTTATGGCAATATAATTTGAGTGGTGAGATACCTATGAACATCCCTTAGATGAGATAATGGGATGGTAATTTATTTTAAATTATTCTAAAAATACCAAAAAATTAAAACATTCAAAAAATCCATAAATATTCAACATTTCCATATTTTATTAGATCGTTGTCATCTATGTTATTGGTTCTATGTTTGTAAATAGCATATCATTTATTTACATATACACACATATGTTTCAATAATATTTTTAGTGTGATACATACATACACAGGCACATTATATATGCACATATAGATGTTAGGCCTTGCCTCTACTCATGTCATCAATACATTGGGGGCATCCACTTGTTTGATTGTAATACACCTAAGATATATTATTATATTTTCACTTTACATTATCATGTTTGAGCTTATGTACTTACACATGCCTTTATCCATAATTATACATTTCACATTGTAATTGATATGCTATGTACTTAATGCTTTTTTGCTAACACATATCCAGGGACTAGTATGATATGTTTATATTAGTTGTTTTTTTTCATCGATTTCCTTTTTATCACTTAAGTGTATTATTTTATTACTATTATATATTTTATTAGAGAATTTGAATATGTTCCATTTCCTATGTCCCCTGTGCCTTTATTTTCCTATTTTTAAATTTGAACATGTCATAGTTTGTGGTATGTGGACATTTGAACATTTCATTATATGTTTTGCAAACATTTGACTAAGTCATGTCCCTTAAATTGTGCAACATTTGAACATGCCCCTTGTATGAGGTATCTGTAGACCATTAAATTTTGTTTTACCTT
This sequence comes from Torreya grandis, assembly GCA_037957365.1. Taxonomy (NCBI): domain Eukaryota; kingdom Viridiplantae; phylum Streptophyta; class Pinopsida; order Cupressales; family Taxaceae; genus Torreya; species Torreya grandis. The sequence continues at coordinate 240,511 of JARHVA010001283.1, read as the reverse complement.
TTGATTATACTTGAATGTTTTCTTTATTTCTTTTTGAGCTTGTACTTTTACTCTCTAGACATCCTCATGAATTATCTTAGGACTTGATGTGATCACATACTATGTACCTGATTATTATATCTACCTAGACATATTGATCCTATATACTACGTGATCCATACATAGATTATATAGTTATCTTATCCTTTTTGGGTAAGGTAACAACCATTTTCTACCTCACTTAACTCAAAAGGTGGGGCATATTAGTGGGAGCATGTCATAGAGACATGGATTTCACATTATCATAGTTTTAGATTACAACGGGGGAATGTTAGGGAAACATGTTTTCCACACTTAAAAATTTCTAAAATTATATAAATATAATGGGAGCATGTCATGGGAACATGTCCTCCACACTTGTAAAAACTTAAAATTTGGCCAAATTTCATAGTTATATGATTTAGATACACATTTACTATAGCATCCTATACATTTGTACCATTATTATTCCTAGGTTTTAATTGAGACATATATGAGGTGCATATGCTATGCAAAGGGCACCTAAAATTGTAAAATAAAATCAGATTTTAAATTTAAAATATTACTATGGATTTTTATCATACCCAAGATGGAATTTTATTAAGCCAATCTACTGTAGTATTTGGTTCACCTTTTGGCAAGGTTGAGGTGATTAAATCACTCAATCTTACCAAGTTTATAAGTTAGAATTTATTAAATAATCTAATTTCACCAAATTTATAGGATGGAGTGATTAAATCATTCACTCTCACTAGATATATAATGTTATTTGATTAGATGAATCACACTCATTAGGTTATAAGTATGATTCAGATGTATAATTGAGATAAGCTCAATGGCCATGTGGCAACTCACCTTTTTCCAAGGTTGGGTCCATGTTATATTCCAATATATGTATGTATGTATGTATACACTTTTATGTTTATAAATTTTCCTAATCTCAAATCCAAATCTTTATAAGAAATCACCTCTTTCAATCAAATTTATAAAATCCAAGATGGTTGTATTGACAAATAGTTGTACTCCTAACCTTGCTCTTTTTACTTTCAATCATTTAAAATTCTTTCAATATTTCATATTTCATATATTGATTATATATTTTAACATGTTCTTGGTTATAGGTTAGTTACCAATAAATCACTCAAGTGGGGGCTCACACAAAGACAATGTGTGTTATACACACCCAAGTACACATTTATTTTCCTTTAAACTAGAAATGTCATTACTAGATTAAAGGGGGGAAATGTAGACACTAAATCTAAATTATATATCACCTCAGTCTTATACATTTGAAAAATACCTATCATTATTTTACCCTTTAGTTCTAATACCTACTCACTTCTAAAAGGTTCAAACATGTTCATTATCTCTTTATGCCAAATTACTTATCTCTTAGTCTGACCACCTTTATTTTGATGCCTAGGCCTTATATACTATGAAAATGCCATAAAATAAATCATTATCCTTATATACTATTATTAGACATGTACCTATTTTATATCTTCTTAAACACTTGTGTCTTAGTCAGGTGCCTATGTTGACATAGGTGTCTCTTTTCAAACTAAGTGTCCAGTGCCCAAAATTTATCCAATTTTAAAATGAAAAGCATCCTAAAATTCATCCTAAGTGCAAGATATTTCCAAAATGGATTGGTATATATACAAGATTAACCTTCATCCATTATTCGCCTAGAAAATACTATAAAGTCATAAGTTAACTATCCAAAATCACTCAATCAAGCATTCAAGTGAGAAAACATGCCTTATTTATCCCTATTTCAATGTCAATCATATGAGAAATATTCCCATAGGTATAAAGTATTGAAGGATCATCCCATGAGTCTTATTTGATAATTTACAAGATAGCTCACTATATATTTATTTATCATTCATTGCATCTTTATGCACACACAATATAACATGTAGTGGACAAATACAAAAGTATGAGACACTCTTCGAAGTATTATCTATATAGGCATCACCAATTGACATAGGGGTCCTTTGGTCATATCGATGCCATGTGCCCACTAACCCACTATTTCCCCAATCACTCCAAGGGTGAGGAAGCTAGGGATTGATCATTTGATGACTATTAATAATCTATATGCATGATCTTTATACACCAAAAGAAAGGTGATAAAAAACCTAGAAGCATCTAATTGATCACATTTAAATCCAATCACTATTCCATACTAGAAACGTATAAATAGTTTAGAAACTAGCATCAACATAAATATCTAGATCTGACATAAGTGTTTGAGGCTTTAGAGTGAAAAATTATAAAATATGAAAATTATTTCAAGATCCTCATCCAATCCACTTCTAGTCTATTTCAACATAGATCTGCATGTACATACTAAACCCACTAAGTCATCTTATTTTCAATTTATTGAAATATAAATCAATATTTGTACTATTTATTTTTGTCATATATTAGAATTATAAATTTATAATATTAGTTATTTGAGTTTACAAATTAATTGGCTTGATATAGATCTATTTATCACCCTTATGCTTATTCATTTATATATTCTTAACCCTAGATACCCCATATCTAAATTTATTGTAAAATAGGGAGATAAAGCCAAATGCATCAAAAATAAAATAAGTTCAAGATACACTTCAAAACATGGATATGAGTGATAATGAGGTAAGAAATAAACTAGAGGAAGATAAAAATTGGGCACAAGTAGTATAGGAACCAAGGGGCAAATGAAAGTAGTTGATAGAAAGGCAAACTAAGAATCAAATGATAGAAAAAGAGAAAATTGTGATAAATTATCAAATATAATTTTTATGGGGATAAAACTATGGAGAATAGTTGGATAAAAGAAGATTAACAAGGGAATTACTTTTAAACAAACTACAATGTAATGGATAGATTAGATAAATAAGTAAAATTTGTAAGTTAAGAGGATGAAGAGAGAGGCATATATGGGTCATATTGGTGATATTTGAGGATAAAATAAGAATACTAAGAAATAAAGGATTGATAAGAGGATCACACTATTACACAGATGAATAATTAACCTTTATGCAACTAGAAGAGAGAAATAAGGAGTGGTAAAATGTGTAGTCAACCATGAATGAAGGGAAATGGGTAGACTTAAATAATGGGCTCAAAAACGCAAAGCAAGTAGGTAATATGGCTCACATAGGATCATCTTATAATGCTATGATATAATTTTAGAGGCTATCATTGGAAAAAAGGACCAAGTTAGGGCCCATACCCAATGATCAATATATAATCATTTTGACTTGAACATATATGCATCATGGGTGCATGACATTATATTTTTAAGGTATAAGAAGGCAACAATATGAAATAAAGTAGTGTTGATGCAGGAAATTACACCTGAGGCAAGGAGGTCGAACTCCTGCCTTCTCCTCGCAACATGGAAACTCCCCTCACTTGTGGGATTGGTGAAGCTAGAGGGGAGAGTCTCTAGGTAAGGGCTAACTCCCTCTAATGTATCGTGGTTTGTTCCAGCAAGTGCAAAATATAGGTACACACACACACACACACACACACACACACACACACACACACACACACACACACACACACACACACACACATATATATATATATATATATATATATATATATATATATATATATATATATATATATATAAACAACTATATAATAAGGGGGGGGGATGAAAAGGGAAAGGAAATTGCAAGAAAATAAACTACTCTAAGGAGGTGATACACCAAAATGAAATGACCTTCTCACATCCACTCTCAAATCAGACAAATACATACACACACTCAGACTTGGCAAAAAGACCAGGCTATAGGAAAATGGTAGGGAGGTTCTTATGAAAACATAAGAATAGGGACTCACCAAGATGCTGTGAAATAAATACTATAAATGACTTCCTCTATTTTATACTTCCAAATAGAGCTCTCCTCCTATCAGCTACAGAAAATGGTGCCTTGTGGATAACTGGTGTGTTGGTGCTGAATCTGTGAGAGCATCAAAAGACAATGACTGAACACAAATCAAACACTCAAGACATACACAGAATATCCATCCAAGAAGAGGTAAAAAACTATCTTTATTTGATTCAGGTGAAAATTTCAGCAAGGCTGCACCTTGTAAAATTGTCAAAAGATGATTACAAATGACCAATTCGCAATGTTATATGGAAAAAAGACAAGAGGCTCATTGGCACTCCTTGCTTGCAAGTGGGCATGTTGGATCCCTCATTATGAAGAAGAAAACACTACTATTGACATCAACCTTCTACTGGAACCATGCAGTCACTTTGTCTTTTCTTCATTTTGTCTTATCTGGCCTGTTCGGCCCCTGGGGTGAACTTCCTAGCAGGTCGCTGCATTTTGGGCTCTTGGTTGGTTAGCACTTTCTTTATTTTTAAAACAACCAGCCACCTTCTTTATCAAACTTTATGCCCTCCTAGGATGTCCTCATGCTTTGCTGGCTTCTGGCTGCTTGCTAATTACTTCACAGCTTGCTTAGTCTCTATCACCTTCTGAGCACTCTTTCCCTTGTTATCTTCGGTGGGTCCCTTTACGTTTAGACTGTCTGTCGGGCCCTATATGTTTTTTGCAAACTTTGAATGTTCTACAGGCTTTGAATGTTCCATGGAATTTGTGTCCATAGACAATTTCCCCATAGACTTTTATCCATAGATGTTTTCTCGCAAACAAAAAGTCTATGGAAATTTTGTCAACATTTGCCTTTACTTGTATATGCACCTGACCCAGCCCTTTTGCATTTGTTTTATGACATGACCCGGCCTAGCCCTTTTTGTGAATGTTTGAAGTGAAGCACCTGTCTTATGCAAGGGCATGTATCATGAACTTGAACTAGGCCGAAATAATGAATTAGATGCCAAACCAAAGAACCAAGCCGCTGACCAGAGTGTTAAACTAAGCAAAAAGAACTATGGCAAGAACCATGAAACCTGAAACAATTGTCTTGTAATAGCGAAGAAAGAAGGTGAATGATTTTGGCCTATGGATGAAAATGGGTCAATAGATGGTGACTCATAGGGGAAGCATGCCTGCTATGCTTAAAATCTAGTTGCCTTGTAGTCTATTAGGCGTGGAGTCAGATGCAGCTACAATGAAAGTTAGCAATAGCCCCAAAAGATCTGAGAATCAAACACAAGATTTTACCCCCACACACAAAGGAAAAACACACAAGGATAAAAAACACTACTTGTGCAACTACACTTAGGGAAAATAGGAAAGAAAACAAGGGAAAATATGTACAAGTGAACCAAAATTTAGTGGTAATGCTTCAAATGTATCCCATTAACTAGGATACACAATTCTTCGCCATCCAACTTGGAGAGTTAGAATGCATTATGCTGCTTGCACTAAGTAATTATGTAAGGACCACTCCATAGAGAAATCTTTTGATGAAGATTTCTTGTCGAAGTGTCTTTTTACTTGTTGTTGGCGACTGGACATAGAAGCCATGGCATCATTCCTTATATCTTCAAGCTCTGTTAGCTCACATAGCCTAATGTCCATGCTGGTTCCTTCTTCTAACTGCAGCTGGTGGGTGAGATCGAATGCTAGTAGTTCAAGTGAGATGGGAAGCCTAGCTTCCCTTCCATATATGAGCATATATGGAGAGTTTCTAATTGATCTCTTTAGAGTGATTAGGTCAGCCCATAGAGTTGTCTTCAGCTTGGCATGCCAAGTTCTCTAATTTTATTCCATGGTCCTCTTTATAATTTTGATCAAATTTTTGTTGGTGGACTCAGCCAGCCCGTTCCCCTATGGGTAATAATTTGATGAAGTGCTGAGGTATATACCATACCTTAGCACCCATTCAATAGTTTTGGTTCCCAAAAAAGCTAAGGCATTATTTGAGATTATGGTGGGTTGGACCCCAAATCTTGTTACCAGGTCTTCATAGAACTCCAGGACTACACTTGCATTTGCCTCTTTCAGAGCAACAGCCTCCACCCACCTGGTGAAATAATCCATAGCAGTCAGGACCCATTTATGTCTAGCACTGGAGGGAGGATTGATCATCCCTATGAAATCTAGGCCCCACTGCATGAATGGTTGTTCCACCTAAATGGGTTATAGAGGCATGACAACCAACCGTTGTTTTCCATCAAAAAGTGCACACTTCTGGCACTTTTTTACCCAGGCATGAGTGTCTTTGAAAAGAGTAGACCAAAAATAGCCAGCTCTCATTATCTTCACTATAGTAGTTTTGGGGGTGAAATGACCACCTGTTGGCCCATCATGGAACTCAAAAAATACCTTATCAACCTAATTTGGGTCAATGCACCTTAGAAAGACCCCAGAGAGATCCTTCCTAAACAATAATTCATCAACTAAGACATAAGGGTGAGACTAGAGTTTATAATACCTTTTGCTAGTCTTATCAAGACCCTATGGGCACTCACCAGTGATAAGGAAACGTCTCATGTCCAGCATCCAATCCTTTATGATAGCTAGTTCTTTTGTAGTGGCTGCATCATGAATTAACAAGTTGTCTTCCCTTTTTTGTTTGAAGTCTGCAGCCAGGTGTTTGCATAGGCCTCTTCCTCTCACCAGCTTGGTGATCTTGATCTCTATGTCATACTCCATCACTTTGGTAATCCACCCTACCCTCTTCTCATTCAGGTCTCGATTGGTCAAGAAATCCTTGATGCCAGGATGTGGGACCATAAGGTGAATCTTGCTATTAGACAACATATGCCTAAATTTCTTCAAGCTCTGCACTACTGCTAGGACTTGCTTTTCTAGATATGTGTACCTAACTTCAAAGTCCTCTAACCCTTGGTTGAAAAACTCAAGTGGCTATTCGAGGTCATCACCGTTTGCTTGGGTAAGCATGGATGATATCACCTCTTCATTGCTAAAAGTGTAGAGGTTGAAGTCTTTGCTGAAGTTAGGGTTGATCAAAGTAGGAGCCCAAGTTATGGCCTGCTTGATGGCCTCAAAGCTGTCTTTTCTTTGAGCTATCCACTTGAACTCTTCACCCTTCCTCAACATAGAGTCCAAGGGCTTGACTATCTCAGTGAAATTAGGAATGAACCTTTGAATGAAGTTTATCCTGCCAAAGAAAATCTACAGGCCTTTCTTGTGCTTTGGGAGGGACATCTCCAGGATAGAGCGAACTCTCTCAGGGTCAATGGATAAGCCCTCCTTAGACAAAATGTGGCCAAGGAGTTTCCCCTCATGAACAAAAAACATGCACTTCTTTGGATTAAGAGAAATGCCAAACTCTCTAAACCTTTCAAAAATCTACCTGAGGTGTTTTGTGTGTTGGCTGGCTTCCTTAGAGAATATCATCACATCATCAAGGTCGACCAGCACATTGTTGTTTATCAAGCCTCCAAAAGCCATTTCCATGGCTCACTGAAAGGTAGCACCAGCGTTAGATAGCCCAAATGGCATCTTCTTGTAGGCAAATGTTCCCCATTTAGTGGTGAAGGCCATTTTGTGTTGATCACAACCTTGCACTAGAATCTGATTATACCCTGAATAACCATCCAGGAGGGAGAAACACTCGCTACCAGTTACCTTCTGAAGGATCCACTCCATACTTGGAAGGGGATAGTGATTTTTTAAAGAGACTTTATTAAGGTCTCTAAAGTCAACACAAAGCCTGATCTCCCCATTATTCTTTCTAACAGGAACAAGGTTGGCCAGCCAAGAGGAGTGTTTGATTGGAAATATAATTCTAGACTCAATCAATTTGGCCAATTCCCTCTGCATGAGGGGCTTAATTGTTAGATTGATAGGTCTTTGCTTCTGTGTGACTAGCCTGGTGCCTTCTTCTAATTCAATGGTGTGTTAAGCAAGCCTTGGGTCGAATCCCTTCAAGTCACTATAATCCCATGCAAAAACATTTGCAAATTCCTAACACAGTAGAATGAAAGCTCACCTTTCTTGAATCGTGTAGACTTTTCCAAATGCAAGCAACTTGTCCTTGAAGATCTCAACCCTTTCATAATTCTCCTCTTTGGTTGTGATGCATGCCTTGTCATTTCTCAATTGGTCATCTCCATTTAAGATGATCTCAAGTGTGACCAGACCCTTTGGGAGCTTATTATTCTTCAACTGAACAATCTGATTACCATATTGCTGCTACAATTTTGCTCAATTTTGTATTATGAACTCAGCTTCCTCTTATAGAAAGAAAGCTATTTGTTGGTCACTTTTGAAGACTTGCCAATTCGCAATATTATTCAGATAGAGGGCTGAACTACCACATTCAAGTGGCGTAAACCACACAACCTCAGCCTATTTTCTTTGAAATGTCAAACTGAGCACCAATTGCTGCCAGGCCTTCCACCTATTTGTTTTGCTCTCTGGGAATGCAAATGATATTGAAAGTGAGAAAAACTTCTAGAAAATCCTAGACTCTATGCTTATAAGACTTTAGCAAGGAATTCTTGGTCAGATTCAGGCCTTTCACCTAATTTACAACTAGGTCGCTATCTCCCAACACTTGCAACTCTTTGATCCCTCTTTTTCTTGCCCATTCTAGCCCTTGGATCAGAGACTCATATTCTGAAACATTATTGGTGCAAGATAATTGGAAATGGAAAGCTAAAAAGTACCTTTCCTTTGAGGGGGAGACCAACATTTCCCCACCACCAGCTCCCAGCTTACTTCTAGAACTATCAAAATACAGCTGCCATAATCTAAAATCTTCTTTACTTGCCTTCATTATATTAGGAATGAAGGTGCCTTCTTCATGCATGCAATAGACTCCAAGGTCTGCCTCCTCAATGAACTTATATGGATCATTCTCAAAATTATCATTTCCCCACTCATCCAAGAGTAAGTCTGTGACTCCTTCAAGAGCAGAAGATAGAGATTGGTCTATCTGGGACTCTTCTAGGTCAATGATGGTGTAACTGATATTCACTACCTTGGGTGTGTATGGTTTTGGATGGTCCTTGTAGAGTGGCTCAGACTCAATTTTTACCTTGGTCCCATACTTGGTTCTAAAAACTAGATATGACCAATTCGCTACTAGATAGCCACCTATCTTTGATGTGAAGTGTCTAGACAAACAGATTGTGAAATAAGGAGGAACATCTGCTACCAGTATATCATGGGGAATTGAGAAGGTTGGGCAAGCATGCAACATCAAGGCTAAACCCTTCACAATCCTAACTATTTTTGTAGGTGTCCCATCTAGCTGTAGGACTCCTTTGTTCATCTCTTCATACTTCAGTCCCATCTTGTTAGCAATGCACTTGGGCATCAATAAAGTACTAGCCCCACTGTCAATTATGCAATTATGTACCAATAAATCCCCTATAACCAAGGATACATAGAAAGGGGGAGTTTTCTCTTCTTTCTTTGCCTGACCTAAAGTGGAAGGCTATCCATTTGTTATCAAGACATTATCAGTGTTTGTTGGGACAACTTACTGATCAAGCTCATGCAATTCCTTATTTAATATGTCCTTTTAGCCTAGAAGAGACAATGAATCCCATAAAGAGATATCCATATGCAGCTTCTTCATCTAGTCCACTATATTGATTTGAGGGCTGCCTCCCTTCAAGTTTTCTTTGGGGTTGATTCCAAGCTAAACTGCAGGCTGAGGGGCTGAAGGTATAAACAACTGCCTAAAGTTTGGGGCCTTTGAATTGGAGTGTGATGGAGAAGGTGTTGCTACCACCTGAATAGTAGCCTGGGCTTCTATCACTGCTCTTCTCTTGAACCTCATGTTGGCTGCAACACAATCAGCTTGATTGTCTGTAACACCCACATAATTAACTGAGTAAAATTCTCCTTCCATATGATTCATTAGGGTAGAATCAGGCTGGGCCTGATTGTTATTTGTGTTGGGCTGCATTGGGGACTTAAAGACCTAGGACTGAGAAACCATTTGATTGTCTACATTCTAAAAATAATTCATCATCTCGTTTGTGTAAATAGCCTATTCTTGACCATATCCCATGGTTGAACAACTTGGCTACTCCTATACTAGATTGTTCAGAACTGGTACCATGACTTTAAATGATGAAAGGGGGCCTGAGTTGTAATTTTGAAATGGCTTGGTCTAAGTGAGCTGACCCTATCTTTGATTATAGCCTTGAAAAGGGGGTCTAGGTGCTTGACCATAGTGCTGATATCCTAGATTTGGCTTGTTGTTTTGAGCTTGCTACCTTTTAATGGCTAAAAGCTTATTTGACATGTTTTGCAATAGGTTTTTAACCTCATGAAGTTCATTTGATGGAACAACAACTGGCTTCTCAATGCTAGGCAAAGGGGCTAATGTTGGAGCAATAATTTGAATTGGGGGCAACATTTCTAGGAAAAGTGGCATGTGAGGCCTAGGGGCGATTTTCCCAGCTTGAACCAAGCAATTTTTGGCTGCTATGGCAATGTCATAAGTAGCTAGTAGTATATGTCCTCCCATAGATTGGATCATCACCACAATATCACTGTTTAATGCCTTTAAATAGTACAAGAAAGTGTAGCTGGGAGTTAGTGTTACCAGGATGGGAATTTTATCCCAAGTCTTTTGAAAATGCATGTTGAAGTCTTACATATACTCGTGCAGAGCTCTCTTTATGGTCTTCAACTGCTCATCAAGCGAGAGACCATCACTCTTTTCCCCAAAATGATCTATCAACTAAGTGCCCAATTTATTTTAGGAATGTATTGAATTCACAGGCAAGGTCTCATACCAGTCAAGAGCTTTGCCTTTCAGAGACAAAGCTAGCAGTCTGATGGAAATATTTTTTTCTATTACATTGTGAATATTGCAAAGGTTGGAAATATTCCTAATATGCTCAATAGATGTAATGGGCCCCACCCCATCGAAAGTAGATACATTCTTGAGAGTTGTTCTCAGAATTAGATTATAGTGTGGGAGATTTAAGGGGCTCTCACCATGAAAAGTAGTAAAAGGTAATGCCATGGCTAGAATTGGCTATAACTAGGGTTTTGCTACGATTGTGTCTCTTATAACAAGTCTAGGAGGATTGATTGTTGGATAAGGATGGGTTCTCTCAAATCATAGTCTTTTATCAGAGTTTAAAGGTAATTCAATGAAATCGAAAGGAACCCCTTTTGAAGCAGACCTTGTAGTGACCTTAGGCATAAAAATTTAAGCAACTGGTCTTAATTTGAAAACTAAAGCTCTTACCAGTGGAGTCACCAGATGCTGGGAAACTTTAATTCATTGTTACAGGACCAGCATCAATCATAAAACCTTACTAAGTTATCAAACTATGTATCCCATCGGGCATGCCAAAACTATTGATGTAGGAAATTACACCTAGGGCAAGGAGGTCAAACTCCTACCTTATCCTCACAACATGGAAAATCCCCTCTTGTCTATGAGACTAGCGAAGCTAGAGGGGAGAGTCTCTAGGTAAGGGCTAGCTCCCTCTAATGTATTGTGGTTTGTTCCAACAAGTGTAAAATATAGGTATATATATAAACAAATATATAATAAGGGGGGGATGAAAAGGGAAAGGAAACTGTAGGAAAATAAAATACTCTAAGGAGGTGATACACCAAAATGAAATGACCTTCTCACTCCACTCTCAAATCTGACAAATACATACACTTAGACTTGGCAAAAAGACTAAGATGTAGGAAAATGGCAGGGAGGTTCTTATGAAAACATAGGAATAGGGAATCACCAAGATGCTATGAAATACATACTGTAAATGACTTCCTCTATTCTATACTTCCAAATAGAGGTCTCCTCATGTCAGCTTTAGAAAATGGCACCTTGTGGATAACTGGTGTGTTGGTGCTGAACCTATGAGAGCATCAAAAGACAATGACTGAACACAAATCAAACACTCAGGACATACATAGAATATCCATCCAAGAAGAGGTAAAAAACTATCTTTATTTGATTCAGGTGAAAATTTTAGTAGGGCTGCACCTTGTAAAATTGTCAAAAGATGATTACAGATGACCAATTCACAATGTTATATGGAAAAAAGACACGAGGCTCATTGGCGCTCCTTGCTTGAAAGAGGGAATGTCACGTCCCTCATTGGGAAGAAGAAAACATTGCTATTGACACCATCCTTCTATTGGAACCATGCTGTTACTTTGTCTTTTTTTCATTTTGTCTTATCTGGCCTGTTCAGCCCTTAGGGTGAACTTCTTAGCAGGTCGCTACATTTTGGGCTCCTAGTTGGTTAGCACTTTCTTTGTTTTTAAAACAATTGGGCACCTTCTTTATCAAACTTGACATCCTCCTAGTATGTCTTCATACTTTGCTAGCTTCTGGCCACTTGCTAATTACTTCGCGGCTTGCTTAGTCTCTATCACCTTCTGAGCACTCTTTCCCTTGTTATCTTCGGTGGGTCCCTTTGTGTTTAGACTGTTTGCCGGGCCTTATATGTTTTCCATAAACTTTGAATGTTTCACAGGCTTTGAATGTTCTATGGAATTTATGTCTGTGAACAATTTCCCTATGGACTTTTGTCCATGAATGTTTTCCCACAGACAAAAAGTCTGTAGAAATTTTGTCTACATTTGCCTTTGCTTGTATATGTGCCTGACCCAGCACTTTTGCATTTGTTTTATGACGCGACCTGGCCTAGCCCTTTTTGTGAATGTTTGAAGTGAAGCGCCTATCCTATGCAAGGGCATGTATCATGAACTTGAACTAGGCTGAAACAATGAACTAGATGCCGAACCAAAGAACCAGGCCACTGACCAAAGTGTTAAACTAAGTAAAAAGAACCATGGCAAGAACCGTGTAACCTGAAACAACTATCTTCAAATAATGAAGAAAGAAGTTGAACGATTTTGGCTTGTAGATGAAAATGGGTCAACAAGTAGTAGAGAATATAAAAGGGTGTGGGAGCATAATGGTTTTGATAAAATAATCATGGGGAATAATTATCATAATATAAAAAAAATTAAAATAAATAGTACATTTTGATAAGAATCATATAAATTAACACAAACATTAGCATAGTTACATGTTATTTTTCACCCAAGATTTTCAAATTCTATAAGAAATGTGATATAGACCATGAATGTCCATTATCATCCATAAAGAGGGAAATTTTAGTCTACAATAATATTAAAGAGATTTTGTTAATATGGGACTTTAATGCAAGGACACAAAACAAACAAGCCAACATTACAAGAAGTAATGTTGATCTAGATATGAATCCTATTTAGATGGTATAAGAAAAAAAATAGTAATGGAACATGACTTCAAATGATAGGCATGGATTTATCACACACTTGGGAGAAGAGATACTATGTTTTTGTGGCGTATGTAACTTAACTATTTGCAATGACATGAGTAAATGTGGAAAATCAAGAAATCACATGTGCAAGACACAATATTATTTTTTCATTAAAATACAATTATAAATAGATAATTATTAGTATGAGGAAATTGGTGTCAACCAAATTAAGTCACCACTTAAAAGAAACATCCTCTTGACATTGGAAAAACAATAATCCTTTAATGCAGTAATAGATAACAAGATGCAAGAAATGGAAAATAAGGGAACACATGACAATGGTACATTTTATACTAAAAGTGAGAGGCTAATGACCACCATTTAAGATGTACTGTAAACACCCAAGCAATCTAAAACTAAAAACAAACAAATAAATTTCCCTAACAAACATGTAGTATGGTGAAGAATGCAAGGTAGTGTGGAGATTGCTAGATGGACCAATAGATAAAACAAATCAAGTAAGAAAGCATATGAGAAATTGGTAAGCAAAAAAATATAAGAATATATAATAACTCTAAGGAAAAATCTGATTTAATTTTATAACCATGAACAAAAAATATTTTGGAGGGAACTTCATATGGAAAAAAAGAAATATGAGAACAACATAACAACATGATAGTGGATAGAGTACTCAAAATAGTTGTATGAGAATGAAAGTTACCAAAGTACACCTCCCACAATTAGTGCTATGAAGAGTTTTTCACAATAAAATACATCATGTAAGGTATTTAAAAAATTTCAATGGGTAAATCATGAGACATAGACATCCTACAAGTAGAGCATCTAAAATGGATAGTAGATATCATACCACCTCAAATAATATAAATTTTAAATTAAATCATCCAAATTAACTTTCTAACAGAGTGGACAACTAGCTCAGCCATACCTCTATTTAAAAGTGGTGATGTAAATAACCCTTTAAATTACCAAATTATCATGGTGAATATATTTTTTATAAAGCTACTTTGGAGTATGATGGTGTTGGGAATTACCCTATTTGTAGTGAAGAGCTAAAGATTGAATGGGTACAAGCACAATAGTTTGGTCAATCATAATCAATCACTTATTCATTTTAAATACATTAAATATATAGGGAAGATTTATCCTAAAAATAAGGGGATAATATTCATCCCCTATCCATAAATATTTCACGCTTATCTCTCATTTAAACTCTCTATCCTATCTTAATATCTAAAATACTCTCTAGACTTTTTCTCTACTTTATGTACAAGAGTTGTAATAAACTTTCAATATTACAAACAATATTTGTCATATTCCACACATATTATTCTCACTTCCCAACTCACATTAATTTCCACATGGTTTTACTAACTGATCCAAAACTTAGAAGCTTTGGTTGAAAGATAATTCAAGAAACAAGAACACCTTAATGGTAATAATGCTATCTCTGAGAAGAGATGTTTTATTACTCAAAATTGCAGATACAACATATGCCTATCTCTGGGAAGAGATGTCTAATTTATATCTTAGGTTAAATATTTATTTGTACAAATTTTTAAGGTATGAATAGGATGTGGAAGGTCACCAATATCGAGGGAGATTAAGTGGTTCGACTTCCATGATTTACAACAATACAGAATTCGAGGAATTACTATTTTTTGAAACTTACTATTTTTAGAATGTACTACTAAAATTAAAATTTAGGGCACTTCCATTTGATTTTTAGGGGTAAAAACCCACCAAGTGGATCTCAGTGCCATCTCACGATGTTACCCTCATTCTTATATTTCCAACGGTTCAAATGGGGAGTCAAACAGAGCTATGGTGCAAACGTTATGGCTCCCAAAAGTTTTGCCACTAATTGGGGTAGAACCATCACTTGAAATATTCCTCATATCACTAACTCATTTATTTTTATAATAAATGGAACATAAAATTAATATTTGGGTAGATTAAAAATGAAAGGGAGTAAAGGGGAAAGTAGGTTTTAGGCCCAAACACTCCATTATTGACCATTATGTCTTGCTTAGACACCTAGTTGAAAAGGTTTGGGATAAAAAATGGATGCATATTGTTTATTTATAAACTTAAAAAAGGCATTTGACATAGTACCAATGAGAAAAATATGGAAAATAATGGAAGATCTATGGGTCCAAATGCACTATAGGACAACAATTCATAGATTTTATGAATAAGTCAAGGCTAAAATTAAAATGTAGGTAAGGTTGTTTGAATTTTTATGGAGTGATATAGGCATCAAAAAATATTTCCCTCTATCCATGAATTTATTTGGACTATATATTTATAATTTATAATATTTAAAAAACAAATTCATAGGGGAGGGGGTTCACTTGGCTAATTATGTGGTGAAATGTTTGTTTTATGATAATTACCTAACTCTAATGGTAGAGACAATTTAATATTTAAGAGATCATCTATAGGGTCTATATCCCTTTTATAAATAAGTATGGATGCAATTAAAAATCAAATAAACCAAAAATATGATTTTCTCAATGAAAAGGAAAGAACAATGTCAATTTTAGAAGGGCATCTTGAAGTGGTGTTAGAATAAAAATCAGCCTTGACTTTGAGAGCAAGCTTAGATGGGATACTTGTAGGCTGAAAATAATACAAGGTGATCAAAGATATTGTTATGCACTTGAAAAAAAAATACAAGATTATTGAGTTATGGGAATGGAAAACCACTAGGGCCTTATTTGGGTTACTTATCACATTAGTGGTACTATATAGTTGCAAGGTGTGGACTAGTGGAATAACAAGTTTGAAATGGAGGCAAATAAGAAATATCCAAAAGCATATAATCAAAAATAATTTTAGAATAATAATTTGGTCCCATATGAAATAATTCTTACCAAAATGGGTACTTTTCCTTTAGAGACAATTATTGTGACCAAGGTATTATGTTACTTTAAAAGAAAATAAAATATGAATGTTGATAGGTGGCATAGGCCCGTAAGAGACAAAGAGATGCATAGGATGATGAACACTTCAATGCAAAAAAACCATAAGTGGATGAAAAATGAGATTTCATCATAACTGAATGTCCAACTATAACAAACACCTAAAAAATTATGTAAATGAAATATTCAAAAGGATAATGTAGAGAAAGGAGACAAGCTAGAAAATACACCACTATATTCAATGTTAAATCCGACTTATAAGAATAATGAAAATGCATATATAGGAACTAAAATTAAATGGAGGAAAAATATCCTCATTGTTCAATTAAGGATCACCTCCCATAGACTCCAATGTGAGACAAATATATGGATGACTCCTACAATGCAATGGGACAAAAGGGTTTATATTTTTTGCACCACAAGAATGGTCATAACAAAGGAGAACTTCATATTTAAATGTCCTTCATATAAGGACATACAAACCAAATATGTGGAAACTTTAAGAGTTGTCTCCATGGAAGATATATTTGAGGAAAAAGTGAATTAAAAGGTTAGGGGAGATGCTAACCCAAATCAATAAAAGGCAAATCAGTGTTTTAAAATATACCTTAGGGCCCAAGAATATTTGAGTGTTCGGATCAACTAGTGTAATCAGTGGCCCCATAGACCATTTGGCCTCATAAACATAATTAAAACCATTTCATTTCACTTTCCTCTAGTCATTCTAATCCATGAAACCCATAATCATTCTAGCATTGTCTAGTTTCACCCTAGTCCTCTTTTTATTTTTTTAACTCGGTTACACCTTTCTATAGTTTCCTATGTTTTCTACTCACACACCCTTTATTATTAAACCTACTCTATCCACTTATGCCCAATTGTTCTTTTATTTCATCTATAACCTAGCCCACTTCTAGGTATTGAGGCCATACCACACTTAATTTTGGTGTACATACATTCATCTTCCCTATCATTATATATTTATGACATGTGTCATCTACCCCCATGGTCCCTTCACACTACCACTATCTTCCCATACATTTTAGCTATGTACTTACATGTCATTTATTCATTTTATTCTCACCTGAAACTCTTCTTTCATCTTCCATTTGTTTCCACTATTACACAATGTTGAAATTGAAAAATTAAAAAATTAGACAATTTAACTTTTTGAAATGAGGACTTAAATAATAAGGTCCATGTAGTGGCTACTCCATGCTTTTGTATTGAAAATTGTTTATGGTTGAGTATTTATATATAAGAATAAAAAATACAACATGATTATTCTTCCCAATAATTTTTTATATTAAATTATGTAGAATTAAATTAATTAAATCTAGTTTGTGGACAGGTAGTTAACAGGGGATATCTCTCTTAACTAGACCACATGTTAAATTGTCCAACATTGATAATATTTACTCATGATTAATAAATGAACTATACCATGTAGTTAAATCACATATATTAGTTATATTTATTAGTAATTTAATGAAAAATTAATATTTTAAGTATTTCCTAATAATATTTTAATATATTATGGAAAATATATTATTTTTTTACAAGTATCACTACTATATTTTATTGTATTGGCATTAGAATTTTATTTTAATTCACATCAATAAATATTTTTAGTTTTTGAAAACTATTTTTTGGAGGGCCATATGCAAAACATGGTTGTGTACCTATTGGCCAAATTTGGCCCATAGACAAAACTTCTCCCTAGATAGATCAGTTGAGTAGAGTCCTGATTGAAATGGATGATCAATAAATGATGTGAGCAAGCCTAGAAGAACTAGGCCATCATCAAACATCATGCATAAATAAATAGAGTAAGTTTTTTGTTTATTTAATAGATTCACTTGGAAAGCCTCTCAGGTTAAAATATTACATGGTCATGATGTATTTCATGCTTAGATCATATTTTATAAATTTCATATCTTGATGTCTTTTCTATCTCAAGATATAAAGCTTCAAAGTTAAACCAGTAGAGTGGGATGTATATGTAGACATGAATTTTTGGCCTCATGAAATATCTATTTGAATTAAAATTTTCTAAGGATTAATGTCTGACTGACAAGTGTCCAAAATTATGGAAGCTAAGCCAAGATCTAATGGCAAGTGGGTGATCAATAAAATAAATGGGTATTAAAGATATAACAGAGTGCATTTGATCATGCATCAAGGATCAACAATGAGCTTGCAGTCAAAAGTTCAATATATCCTAAGATTGAATGCATAGTTGACAAGTGGTAATATCTTAGGTGCCCATATAAAGATCTAATGGTATGTGGTGACTGACAAAGCTAGTGGGTCTAAGTTGATCAACAATGCACAATCCGTCATATAAACTAGGTTTAATGGTGAGTGATGGGTCAAAAGGTTAGTGGATCCTAATATTAAATGCATGAGTGATACACATCTCAACCATGTTAAATTTGTAGAATATATATGGCTCTCATCCATTCATATAGAAGATAATCAATCGTATGAGTCAAGGTTAAAAAGTCAATAAGGCTCAAAAGAGGCATGAGGTTTCCAAGTGTCTTAATTTGATAGGCTTGAATCAATGATCGATGGCTAATGAACAAAGTCAAGCCTAGGATATTTCCAATGGAGGTAGATGAAGTAGTTTTCAATCTAGACCCAGGTAGATAGATGCATAGAGCCAAGTTTAAATACAATCCACAGATGAAAAAGAATAGATAATTCAAGATTTAACATCACCATTAAAGATCTATAGAGGCAAAAATAGGTATTTATAGGCCTAATAGAGGTCAAAGATGGGCAGCTAGTTGTTAAAATGAGATCAAGTAACCTACATATTTCCATTACAATTATTGATATATGAAAATTGTTAAATGACATTGGTTTTCATTTATAATAAAGCTATATTTAGGTTTAGAATAAGGGTAGATATGCACAAGATATGGAAGAGTGTCTTATCTTCCATAATAGTTATAGCCTTGACAAATAGGTATTTGTAGCTGTCTAAAGTGGATATGGTCATGGCTCTATCAGGTCTAAAGATATAAGGATTTTATCCTCATAAGTAAGTAAAGTAGAAGATGGCATAGATTTGTAGTGACATTAATAGATGAGGAGTTTAAGGAGTTGATATGGCTATTATCTTGATCATTATGACTCCCTTCTCTATTCTCCCACACAAGTTCCCCATCTCTCTCATTCCCTTCTACTATAAATATAGGTTTCTAAGCCCTGAAATGGATCTCTCTCTTGGGAATGTTTAGACTCTTCCAAGATTGATCTTTGTAACTTCTTGAGATAAATAGATGACTCTTTTAGATTTCATTATTCTGATATAGTGTGTTAATGTTAGTTTAATTTTCATGTGGTAGAAATCTCTCCCTTATCAAGTCCTAATCTCACCTAACTACTAGTTTATCTTATTATGTGGGTCATGTTTAGTGTTTAATGGCATTTTATTGAAGCTAGCAAGTGGATACATTGATTGGTTAGTGCCTTGAATCATGATTTCCATCACTTCCCTTAGGTTTTGATCAGTTGGTGATCTATGCATGAAATATTTATGCATACCATGCATTTGGAGTTATAGATTTAGTCTTTTGCTTGTCACAATAGTGTTTTTATAAGTTCAAATAGAGTACATGAGTAATAAATTTAGGTGCATCACCAACATTAGCTTAGATTTCCCTTTCAATTATATTTCTCTCCCATTTCACCCTAGCAATTAATAGGTTTTAGTGAAAATTATCTAAGTGATATATCATAGGAACTAGCCTCACTAAAAATCTTAGATGTCTAGCCTAAGATTAGGTAACCCATAGCCTAAGGTCATTCCCATGTTGGAATAGATTTGAGTAGAGGACATGAACAATAATTTGATTAGCTAGGGTGCAATCTAAGTCTCTAATAGTTCTAACATGCCAGATAAGACAAAGATATAAAAGAGTGGAAAGATCATTGGTGTATCTTTTCTCTAGTCATATTTTGGAAGCAAGAAATTTAGCACCAATGGAAACTCTGAATCAAAGCTTCTAATTGTAAGTATCCCAGGTATGTCTCATTGAAGATTTTTATCAGTTCTTACATTTTATTTGACATATGAGGTTGATATGAAAAACTATGGTGGATACCCCTATCATTCACCTCCTTATTAGTAGTTCCAACATAATCTTTGTGATCTACATGATCCTAATCAATCGTACCAAGAGTTTTATCAAAGCTATGATGAGCCTTATCAAGTTTATCATGATCCTTATTATCAAGGGCATGGATCTTACCTTCCTCATGACCCATATCATCCCTACCATGATCTATTTTATCCTTATGGTGAGCATCACCAACCATATATAGAGCCTTACTAATAACATGGTGACCCATACCAATCTTATGATAACCCTTATGAATCTTGTTGCCTTCCTGATAAGACCTATCAAGATCCTAATCAATCTATCTCAATCTTCAAACAAACTTTGTTTGACTATGAGAAATAAATGATAAGCATAGACAATCAAAAGAGCTATGGATAAGATATTTCCAAGCATGAAATTCAGAACATGAGAGCTAATTTATAGTAAGCTAAAGAGGTAGGCGCATCCTTCACAAGGCAAGGCCATTCAAAATTTAGTGTTGATATTTTAGACATTGGTGGGCTAATAGTATCCATTGAAGAGAGGCTAGTGGTTTATGATAAATCCTAGGGTCATCATAATCATCACCATGTTCCCATGGATCTACCATTTTCCCTTCATGAATGCCAAAATCATATTTACCATAGCCCTCAAGAGTCTATTCAGACCTTGCCTAACTTTCCTACCTAGAAGTACATCTAAGAGAGGTCTCAGAAGGCTAAACAAACATGTTTAGAAGAGACTAATCTCCATGTTTATTATTAGATCATACAAGAGACTTCATATTTCAATTTTTTAGGGAGACATCTCTAACCAATTATTTCATAACTTTGAAGCTAATTTATCCAAGTAAATTGAGTTTTCAAATCAACGTATCTAGCATTAAATAGCAGATGCAAAGGAAACATAGTAGTAAATTTATTATTTCAAACCCATAGAAAGAACAAGTATAGAAGAAAAGGTTTATAAACCTAAGGTTATGACTTGGAATTACATTCAAAAATCAAGAAAAAAATAAGAACAATCATGGATAAGCCAAGATGTTGAAGTTAAGATCAAGCAGGAGATCAATAAACCTCCACTCCTTTCCCCTCAAAATCCTAGAGCCTTTCCTACATGGAAATCCATTCAAAAAATAATGCAACTGAGAAAGGAGGTGAATGTGACCTAAGAAGATCATCTCCATGAGAAAAATTAGGTATCTATGGTAACTTATTTGGGCCTTTCTCATTTTACTGAATATTTTCAAGGGTCTAACTTATTTGGGCCTTTCTCATCT
The DNA here is from genome assembly GCA_037957365.1 of Torreya grandis. NCBI lineage: Eukaryota > Viridiplantae > Streptophyta > Pinopsida > Cupressales > Taxaceae > Torreya > Torreya grandis. The sequence goes on along the minus strand of JARHVA010001283.1, from coordinate 219,022 downwards.
TATTGAATATTTTCAAGGGTCTACTATGTGACTCTTTGAGAAAGATACTCTCCTTTGTGAGGAAAATCAAGTAGATGTATCTAAGGAAATAGAAAATGAAGGTAAATAAAATGACCAAGAAGAATAAATCATGATTGAGACACCTCTTGGCAAGAATAAACACGTTTTAGTCTTTTATAATGATACAAAGATGGAACAAGTGAAAGAGAAAGATGAGCTAGGGGCTAAGATACAAGTTCAAGAACAAGTACATGAAGAGGAATTTTTTGATGTTTAAAATAAAGACACTCCAATTGTATAAGTTGAAGTTGTTTCCCATGAGTTCTTTTATGACTCAAGAGCTGCCATTCATCATGAAAGATAAGATCTTAAAAAAGTAGTAGAACATAAGTACCAATCAACAAAAGAAGGTAAAGAATAAGCTAACTTTAATAATATGATCAATCATTAGCTTGATATTAAATATGAAGCAATATTGATTGACCAAAATGAGATACAAAAATAGACTTGCAGCCTCATGATTATGGTCAATGAATTAATATGCTTATTTTTGGCATTCAACTTGAAGAAACTCCAATTAAACTATAGCTTCATGATAATAAATCCTCATATTTATTTGATATCTTTCATTCAGGTTATTATTTACTTGATTTTGGTCCATTATACTCTAAGGAAAGTGCCTTCATCAAGTAATAAGTAGTTTTTCTCTTAGGAGATGACATGTTTGAACTTTTCAAACATGGTTATCAACTCTTATCTTCAACTTCAGAAATATCTCTACTTTTGGAAGTTGAGAATGGACTCAAATGGCCCTAATAAGTCATAAAATCAGATCCATCTCCTTTAGATGTCAACCTTAAATATATGTCAAAGGAGATAGATCAAGTTGGTCTATATGTTCATGATCAGTAGTTCATGAATGAATAAGAATTAAGTTATTCTTGCAAAGTCTAAAATTTTGGGAGGAGTATGATTGGGTCTTAGACTCATGTCTACAATTCATGCACCTAAAAATTTTATTAGAGGAACCATTTACTTGCCCAAGAAGACATGAACATCAAATTACTCTTAGCTATAAAAGAAAGTTATAAAGAAAAGGCAACCATGCTTCAAAGTTCCAAGGTACACCAAATATATTTCCATTTGACCCTGGAGGGAATCTCATCACTTTAGTTTAATTGTTCTATGTTTGTTTTATTTCAATAAGTGATTATCATAAGCATTAGTTTTCTTCCCTTTTTTCTTATTTTCCTTATTTCCTTAGGTTAGTGGTCTTTGATTTGTTTAGGCTAGTTTCCCTTCTATTTTGTGTTTACCTTCAATAAGTGCCTTGATCAATTTATTTTATTTTGTTCCTTTTGGTCCTTGTTTGTAATTAGAGGATTTATCTAAGGGTTGGTAACTAGTTTTAGCTTCATATCAATATGTTGAGTTAGAGTAGAGACTCCATGCATAATAAACTAGACAAGGCAAATAGTCTAGGTTCTTAAGCATATAAAGCATACTTATCTATGAGTCGCTAAAGATGTTGGAAAAATTTGGCCCACATACAAAGCATATGCCTAGATAGATCAGCTGAGCAGAGTCAATATTTAAATGGATGATCAATAAATGACTTGAACAAGCCTAGAAGAAGTAGGCCATCATCAAATGTCATGCACAAATGAATGGAGAAATTTGTTCGTGCATTTAATATATTTATATGGAAAGTCTCTCAGGCCAAAATATTTCATGTACATGATGTATTTCATACCTAGATCATCCTATGCAAATTTCATATCTTGATGTATTTTCTATCTCAAGATATAAAGCTTCAAAGTTAAACCAATAAAGTGGGACATGTGCATAGACATCAAATTTAGGCCTCATGAAATAGCCATTTGAATGCAAATGTTCCAAGAATAAATGTATAGTTGATAAGTATCCAAAATAATGGAAGCTTAAGTCAAGATCTAATGGTGAGAGGGTGATCAGCGATGTCAGTGGGTCCCAAAGATATAATGGAGTGCATTTTATCATGTATCAAAGATCAACAATGATCTCACAATCAAAATGTTGGCATATCTTAAGATTGAATGCGTGGCTAATAAGGGGCAAGATCTTGGGTGCCAATAAAAATATATAATGGTGCATGGTGATTGACAAAGCCAGTGGGTCCAAGCTAATCAATGGTACATGATCCATCATACAAAGTAGGTATAATTACAAGAGATGAGTCAAAAGGTCAATGGATCATAAGAGAAAATGCATGGGTGAAAAGTGTCTCAACCATGTTAAACTAGTAGAAGATATATGGCTTACGTCCATTCATATAGAATGTAATCGATGGTATGAGTTGAGGTCAAAAAGTACAAGAAATAACATATAAAAAGATTTGTAATGAGAAGTCAAAAAGCAGAGGCAAATCAAGAATACTTAAATTTTTTTGCTTTGACATGGTTTTATAGTGATTCAGTCTTGGCTTGTGACTACTCTTAGTGATAAATTTATATTTTTTTAAGAATCAAGCATACTTTCTCAATGTGAAATAACATATAAAAATTTCTAGATAAGTGCCAAGCCCTTTTTAAATGAACAATTGTTTTGTTTATATTTGAGTCCAAATTAGTAATGTATTACACCATTGGCATGCTACCTGCAAATATCCAACCCTAATAATAGGTTTGATTTTAAAAATTAGTCATTAGTAGGAGTAGGTCAGTACTAACTATATATGGTGAAACCAACCTATGTACAAATAAACTAAACTAAGATTCTATAGATATTTGTGCATGATATTTAGTAGGTTTAAAAAAATAATGAGATTCATATAGGTGTATAATAGTATAACATAAGGGTTAACTCATAATATAACATGCAAGTGTGAGAGAATGGCAAATTAGGACCTTGTTTGAGTTTTCAAGTCATGTGTGGTAAATATATGCTAATATTGTCATTGTCAAGTATCAAAGACTATATTTGATTTTATATAAATGTCCCCATTTTATTCTAGTAATTTAATTACTAGAGTAAAATAATAAAATATACTTGAGTGTGTATATCAACTTTATATTTGGTATAAAAATCCAATTAGCAGGGCATTGTCTACAGATTGACTATTTTAATATGAAATTATTATTTTTTAAATAAATAACAAGGATTAGAGTACATCTATGTGTTGTTGAAAACCATGTTGATCTTGTCACTTGTTAGAGATGATGCTTATTTTTTTAAGCACTGGAGTAACTTGTGATTCCTTGTTGAAACCCATGGAGAGTTGAGGTGATTGTGCCATAAATTTGTGTAACTATGTGTATACAACTTAGTTATTCCACATTAATTATATCACCAATTTATCCTAACTAACTCTCACTAATACCACCATGTTAATTAATTAATTTCATTTAATCCCACTACATCACTTTATGAATAATTAACTAGCTAACCATTATTAACTAATTAATCAATTCTTATTTATACCCCATGGATAATTAGATAATCATTCATTATTAATTAATTCCTAGTTAATTCCATGAAATTAGTGAACTCCTTAATTTATACTTGTTTGGTGAATATTTTGTTACCAACAAAATGGTAGCAAAATGGTTATTTCAACCATAGTGTGATGAGATAAAATCTCTCCTCAAGACAAGGTGAGGCTCCATGTTATTTTTAAGTAACACAACACTTAATTATTTACACTTGTTTACAATAATTTTATCATAGTGGGTGTTATCATATCATCAAATTCTCTTTTTTTAGAATTTATGTTCAATCACAAACTTCCTTGCATTCTTTGTGATAAAATTAAAAAATATAAGATCACTTGATGAACCAAATGTAACCGATATTCCAATTTGTTAGCCAAAATATTAACAAGAATAATACCAGCAGAGTAAACTTAAAAGATAGAATAAATTACTACCCAAAGTCTTCATTTTATTTCCAACAAAGATTAAAATTATAAAAAAATAATAACTAGCAGCCCAAAGTCTCCTCAGTAATTCACTTTCAATGTGATCATAAACCCAGTAACTAAAAAGTAGCTCAAAAACTCTAAAATCAACTTCTTGGCATCTTCTATCTTATATAAATTTCATACCAAAATTCAATAAACTCATAAGAAAGTGTAATGGAAAAGACATAATAACATCTCCAACACACCACAAGTTTATCTCAACACAAAGATTGAAATATCACTTGATTTTCTTATATTAAATGGAATTTAAGATTTACAATATGAACACAAAGTTTCAAAATTGTTTCTCAATTCAGCGACATTTCCCCTCTATAACCATTGGTGATCCTTCCTAAAAAGTTCAACCTCCTATTTATAGAGAGGAGATATGAACAAAAAAAGGAAAAACATAAATACATTGACTTATTTGTTGACAGAGTCTTATTTGACTTAGGAATGTGTACTTTTCCTATGTGTAAATTACACTGAACAAAATTACATATGGGAAATTACAAAAGTAAACTAAATGTCCTTAGACAATATAATTTCTTTCTTTTTATTCTTTTCTAAAATTCCTCATATCTCTTCAATATAGCTTAAACCTCACTTTTATCTGGGCTAGATGTACTTTTAGAGATGACAAGTACCCTTGTGATTGAATCTTCTACGTTAACCATCAAATCTTTGCTTTTATCCATGATTATTTGTAATTTATTCAAAATAACCTAAAATTCAATCAATTTGTTGATGGAGTCCAATGTGAAATTACCTATTTCAATCTTTATTTGAAGCAAAGATGTAAATTCTTGAATAATAGTATCTACAAGAAGAATTTATTGGGAATCATTTTTAACTTGGCAAGGAAGCTCTCTAATTTTCTCTATAAGATCTAACATCTTATTATCACACATATCTTTAGCTTCTTTGAGATCTTTAACTAGATTATTGAAAACTTCTCTTTTATTCTTCATAGCTTCCCTATATTCAATGAACATTTTCCTATTTATAATGACCTTTTGCTCAACCAAAAGCTCCTATTTGAATTTGTGTAGTTGAGTCCATATATTAACATCCTTTTCAATCAATTCCAAATGTTGAGTGAGTGTTTTAATTTTTTACTAAATTTATATTTTCACTTCACTCAGGTTCTTCAAAAATCCAATGGTAGAATGCAACCTTTGAGTACCCTATGTTTTTAATCTCTCAATCGAAGCACTGACCACATGACCCTGAGATCTAATTTTCTCTACATGTTTAATAGATTTTTTAGTATTTTCATGCATAATAGTATCAATAGACTTAGAAGGTTGGGTGATTTTTAGTAAAGCATAGGTTAGTTATTCTACTTTTACTTTGAGTTGATCCTTGATCTTCTTATCCTTATCATATCTCTCGATCAAGGAGGTCATTGCTACTTGCAAATCTTCCTTCACACTTTCATGGCTTTGTTTCCTAAGATCTACTCCTCTTACTACATATTCAGACACTTGAATATCTTCAATATTTCTATCTTCAGGAGGAACTACAACTTTGGCATACTTGTGCCCAATTTCAAAGATCACTCTTGATATAGTTTTGGCTTTCTTTGTTGTTTTGGGCTTTATTGGCACAAGCTGACCAAAATCAAAGTTTTTTGGTGCCACTAATTGATTATTATTCTTAGGTGTTTGTGATGCTAAACAAAGAGTAAGAGGAGATGGATCTCCTTGAGCAGAGGATGTTAAAGCTTGGGATACTTGGGGAGGGACAAGGGATTGTGAATTAAGTGGAATAGAAGACAATATGATGGAGGTATCTAGTAATGGGGTTGACACCAATGATATTGTAGTAATAATAGGTGGATTTTGGGTTGGATTAACTACCAATTTAGTTCTTATTGATATTTTAGACACTGGAGTGATAGGAACTTGAGTGGTTGTCTTTGAAGAAGGTATAGACATAAAATTTTCCATACCTTATTGGGTGAAATATAAATTATTTGGGGATCCCAATGACTTTGAAGGACTAGGTAGATTTGATAATGAATCAAAAACTTGGTCTAGTGTACCTTGTGAAGGAACTTGAAAAAATGTGGCACTAGGAGGTGAAGGTGGTGGTGAAAGAACAACTTGAGAACAGGATCAACTTGTATAGTGGTACTCATGAGAATAACTATGGAAAATGTTACCTATGAAACTATGGTGTGAGAAGCTTTAGTCAAAGGAACCTCTGATTGAGTAGTCTCTATTTGTATAGTCTATTGAAACATTGGCTGGCTGAGACACTTGTGACATTGTTGATTGAGGTGGTACCTCACTTGTGATTGCGATTTTGTTTTTCTCCACTTGAGCACTTTCTTTGACACTTTCTTCTTTGTCTTTCTTCTTTCCTTTATTGATAAATACAAATTTTGGATTCTATTTGGAAGTAGAGGAATCCTCTTTGTTCTTGGTTCTCAACTCCTCTCATTTATTAGCAGTCTCTTCATCATACTCTTCCTTAGAACCAATTTAAAAAAAAATCAACTGAATTCCTTTAGATTCCAACCAAGCATTAATTCTTATAAGAATAGGAGGAAATATCTCTCTAATAAAAGTGGATTATTTAATTGACCATTGGATGGGAGGGAGAGGAGTTGAAGTCACTTTATTTTCCTCATATGAAGAATCCAATATATTCCCATCATCTATCAAATCCCCAAGAATATTTTCCAATTCTAAATTGATAATCTGATTAGCAATAAGGTGACTATTATCAAGTCTCTTTATATCTTCTTCAGTTCTACATTCTACCTAAATATCTTCAATTTTGTGCACATGGGTGATATTACATTTGGGCTTCTCCTTCATCATTCTATAATCAAAGTTTTCTCAACTTTTGAATTTTTTAAGCGTAATCCATTGTAACTCAATTTCCATAGTCTTAGCTTTTGGAGTAGTAGAAATTATGTACCAACCAATACTGATTGGAAATTTGAAACATTTCTTATGAGCATCTAATTATTTTTTATGCACATTCATCACTTGTCTACACATATCCATTAGTATTAGTTTATCACTTAGGTATCTGGGTAGCATGTAAGGTTGTTCATCAAATCCTCCTACCCTGATGTATGTAAACATTGAGAATTGTAAGAAAATGCACCCAACCCTATTGATCTGTGCCCATACCTGATTTGAAACTCTCTTATTTTCAAGTTCTTACTCAAAAGTGAAAATGAATTTATAGAATAAATCTTCATTAACTCTCCTATAATGCTTGACACTTTTTTTTAGAGTTAGCTGTGGATAGTGCTCATATACAAGAACATTTTTGCTTTCATCGACAAAATTTAGACCTAAGAAAGACTTCATATTAGATATAGCATACACAAGATATGAAGTCATGTAAAATGTGAGTGAAGAAGCTACCTCAAAGAACTGATGACAAATAACATCACTGATTTGTTTACCCCAAAAGATCCTTTGTTTATTTCTTTTAATAACTAGAATGTATAGATACATCTATTCTTGAAAAATGTTTTAAGCAGACAACCCTTTCACTTTGTTGAGGAGAGTAATCAAATCTCATATCTCCTCTATAAAATCACTATGATACAAACACTTGGGCCATCTAGTAATGGTGGTCTAAGGAGTCTTGAGCCATTTGGAGTTAATATGTTTCTTACACTTCTCAAGATCTCTATCATAGTATTCTTGAGCTGATTCAATAGTTAAATTAGAATATTATTCAATCTCAAAGAGGTGAAATTTTTTATCAAGATATTAATCATCGAGGAAAATAATCACCTTACCCTCTAAATCTTTGACCAATTTGTTCTCCTTATCAAAATGTGCTACCATGGTGAAGACAAATTCAGAATCATGTGCTAATACTAGAAATGCAACAACCAAATAAATTTCACTGTTAAGTACTAGCTACATATGAAGTGCAATCGGTTCTCTTCCTAATCTTTATAAAAACTCAACCATATCCACATGATCAATCTTTGTATCCCCAATTTGATCCACTTTTGAATCAACTATAGATAATGGGAATACACCTTGATACTTGTACTTCATTGTCTTCTTATTTGGAGAAATGTCTATCATTGATCAGATAGTTGTAAGTAGGGAATTTTGATTATTCAGAGTTAGCATTTTTTTATTTTTTAATGAAAAATGTAGGATCAGTGAAAAATAATGCTTTTACATGAGGTATGGTGGAGATTATGTAGTTCAAATAATTTTCCCTGAACTGCATGGGAGTTGAAAGATTTTGAGATGTAAGTTAGAGAAAATTCTCTAACTCACATAACTTGGGAAACAAAAATTCTTTCATGCAAGTAAAATAAAATTATTTGACTTGCATGAGTATAGATTAAAACTAGATGTAAGTCAAATAAAATTCTCTAAATTTTATCAAACTTGACTATTTTGTGCATGCTAGAGAACTTTATTTGAACTACACAAAAAGGGATGGATAAATTTATGCACATCAACGTAAATTCTCTGAAGTACATAAAGAGAATGTGTACTTTAGAGGAAATTCTATGATATAAATGAGGTGAAAAAATAACAATTAAAACTCAAATAAAAATCTCTGAGATGCACAAAAATTAAAAAAATAAAAACTGAGAGAAAAACCCTAGACTTGAAAACAAAACAATGGAGGGAAATGTTAGGATAAGAAAATGATCAAAATACTAGGTGATAAGACTAACCAATCAATGAGAAAAAATAAGAAAAAGAAAACAAAAACCAAAAACCCTACTTGAACTATGTGCTCAAAAGTCCACATGAAAATGAAGGCAATTGCAAAAAATGGTGTAAGCAGATGTGTTGATGAGCTTGAAAATGACGCTGAAAAGAGTGTAAGAGAGCTAAAAAAAGCGATAAAAAATAAAAATTACCAAGCTTAATATATATAACATGTGATAATAAATGCATATTAATTATCATGGGTGGTAGGTCCCATATGTAAGATCAGAGAAAAATTCTGATCTTGCATATGCAAAGTCAGGAAAATTTCTTGATCTTGCATATGCAAGATAGGAAAAAATCTCTGAATTCACATATGTAAAGTCAGAAAAATTCCCTGACTAAAAAAATGCAAAGTTGGAAAAATTCTCTAATTTTGCATATGCAATGTTGGGAAAATTCTTTGAATTTGCATTTGAAAATTTAGAAAAAAAATTGACTTCACAAAAAACCTAAAACACATGCAAAGTTGGAAAAAATTTCCAACTTTGCATAGAAAGAAACAAAGTGTAGTTCAGAGAAAAGTCTTCAAATTGCACAGGATACAAAATTCCCTCAAAAGATCAACTTTTATGGGAAAAACAAATGTAAAGAGGTAGGGATTTGCCTCATTTTTCATGCTTAGAGGTAATGGGCTATGAAATATACAAGTTTCATAAGCGTTATCCCATGAATTGAGCCTATTAAATTCATGGATAACAGCTGGTTTCAACTGGGGAATTTCCTTTAAGCATTCTTTGAACAAAACACGTAAAGGAAAAAGAATCCTAGAACTCTAAGTTCCTTTCTCCAGTGGGCCATGGATTCAAGAGATAGAAAAAATAAAAATAAAACAAAAATGAATATACAAATATATACAAAATGTACAAACATATCTATAACTTTTGCTGAGTGAAAAGCTTTAGATGTTGCCCAATGTAGGTTAGCATTAATGGTATTCCATCCAAGTATGCTAAGAATAAACTATGTTCTCCACTAAGTTGATAAATGAGAAAAGGACCCCTCCATAGAGAATCGAATTTTCCATGCATTCATTTTGGCTCTCTTCTTTTATCCCACAAGAGGAATAGATCCCTAACTTGAAATTCCCATGATTTATCTTTCTTGTCAAAAATTTCCTTGATGTGACTCTAATGTTTAGCAATATGATCCACTACCTTTGTATGTTTCTCCTCTATCTCGGTGAGGTACACAATATGCTTGTCTAAAAAGCTTTCAAATCTTTCATTTTAAATTGCTTTAGCCAATCTAAGAGTGAACAACTCTAATGTCATAGGTATTTCTACATTCAATCCTTACAAAAATTGAAAAGGAGACATACCAATCACTCATTTAGTGGTGATACAATCAGCCCACAATGCATCATACAAAGCTTTATGCCACATTCTATGATTATCTTCTACTAGTTTCCTGATGATGGTTACCGAATTCTTGTTGCTTGTCTCAGCTTGACCATTACCTTGAGGGAAGTAGTCAGAAGTATGAGACAAAATGATCCCATTTAAAAAAAAAACTAAGTCATCTCATGGGATGTGAAAAAAGTAGTATTATCAGTTATAATTTTACTAGGAAAACCAAATCTCATGACGATATTCTCTTTGAGGGAGTTACAAACAACCTCTGAAGTGGCATGTGTAGTTGGAATTGCTTCCACCCACTTGGTAAAGTAATATATAGCCATGAGAACATAACTATGACTTGCACTTGACAATGGGTTCACTACACTAATGAAATCGATACCCCATTATTGAAAATTTTCTTCAATGATTACTAAATTGAGAGGTAAAGTTGTTAACTTGGGTTTTCCCACAAACTTTTGGCACTTCTTGCATTTATGCACCCAAGCATATGCATCCTGAAAAAGCATTGGCCAATAATATCTAGCCCATAAGATCTTATGAACTATGACCAGGGATGAAAATATCTTCCACAAGCCAAATCATGGAAATATTCCAATAACTTTCCTTTTTGTGCCTTTTCTACACATCTTAGAAAGATTCTATGAATGTTCTGCTTATACAAACCATTATCCCAAAGGAAAAAAAATTTATCCTTGAGCTTGATTGTCCTTTTCTCTTTGCAAGACAAATGTTCAGGATATTCTCTATATGTGAGAAAATAAGCAATGTTGGAATACCATTCATCCATTATGCTTACAAACAACACCATGGGAAGTTATTTTGTATCTCCTTCATTGTTGATTACTTCTTCTAAATTGGTCTCTGCCATAAGTTGACATAAACCTTTTCCATGCACAAGTTTTATAGGCTTGATTTCCATATCATATTCTTGGATTTTGGTGATCCAATTACCTCTTTTGCCTCCAAACTCTTGTTGAGTCAAAATAGACTTAATAGTAGAATCTAGTACTAGTGCAATGGTGTGAGAATTGAGGATGTAATATCTAAAATGCTTAAGTGCTTTCACCACAACATATGCATGTTTTTCCATAGATGAGTACTTGAGCTCATGAGCCTTCAAAGGGAAGTTCATGAATGCTATATGAGATTTAATCCCCTCTTCATTTGGTTGTACCAAGATGGTGGATAAGGTATGCTCAAAATCATAACTATACATAATGAAGTTCTTGGTATAATTAGGGAAAACTAGGATAGGAACAAGTGTGATGGCTTCCTTAATTTTATGAAAAGCATTTCTTCCATCTACATTCCAATGAAAAGTTGATTTAACTTTCATCATATCGATAATGTGGCATGTCTTTTTAGCAAAGTTAGGAACAAATATTTGTAAAAAATTAACCTTCCCAAAGAAAGAATGCACTCCTTTCTTACTTGATGGCAGAGTGATATTTTTAATTGACTTGACCCATTCAGGATCAATTTTTATTCCTTTCTTGGATATAATATGTCCAAGGAGCTTACCTTCTGTAACCCCAAAAATGGATTTCTTGGGGTTAAGAGATATCCCATGTTCATGACATCTTTCAAGTACTTGTTATAAATGGTCACAATGATCTTGGTGATTTTTTGAGAAAATGTTTAGATTATCTAGGTAGACTATAATGAACTTACCAATAATATCTTGGAAAACCAAGTCTATATCCCTTTGAAAGGTAGCACCAACATTGATCAATCCAAAAGGCATTCTGTGATATGTAAAAGTGCCCCATGGAGTAGTGAAGGTTATCTTATGTTGATTTTCATCATGAACCTTCACTAGATTATATCCTGAGAAACCATTTAGCATAGACAACATCTCTGAACTAGTCACAGTTTGTAATACTTGGTCCATTATTGGAAGTGGGTAATTATCTTTAAGTGATAATTGATTCAAATTTTAGAAGTCAACACAAATTTAGACCTCTCCATTCTTTTTCCTCATAGGAAAAATATTTTCTATCCATGTGGAGTGATGTATGGGAAAGATAATGTGAGCATTCAACATCTTTTGAATTTCAGCAAGAAGTGTATTTGAGATTTTTGGATTATACTATCATTATTTTTATTTGTGAGGTTAAGATCCTAGTTTGAGAGGAATATCATGTTACACCTCTTTTGGTTAGAAAGATTTAAGATCGGCATATGAATATGCTAATACATCAATGTACCGGTGCATAAGTCTAACCAATTTTTCTCTTTCCCTAATGAGAAACATTTCTCAATATTTATCATCTTGGGGTCACTCTCTATTCTTATATTAACTTGCTCAATTTTTGTAGATGAATTTGATTCTAATTGTTGATGTTTAATGAATTGATCATGTTTATCAAAAAGTCTCTCCAAAGATACCAACCCTTTAAGAATCTTATTCCCTTCTAATTGCAAGATTTCCTCACCAATTTCCTTATTAACTTCAAAAATTGATTCTTGAGGAGTGGAATCACTTCCTTCAAAATATAACCTACTAAAATTTTCCACCTTCTCCAAGAATTAGATGACCTACTCATCATTATTTAAAACCTACCAATGATTGATATTGTCAGCAACACTAGGCTAAAAAACCAACTTAATAGTATACTTATTTCTTTGGAAATATTTATGAAGAATCAAGAGAGTGGCTGAAATAGTCAATGAATTAGCTCTATCATTATATTCTCTTGGAACTACTAATTTATTTAAAACATCAAAACTTTCTATGCAATCCCAAACATGATTGTGGTAATGCCTTAGCCTTTCATTCTTAGTTGGATATAGATTCTTGAATCGACAAATGATTAGCTCGACATCACCATGAGCATGAAGGTTTTTTATCCCTTTCTTTTGTGAAACCTTCATTCATAACAACAAGGCTTCATACTTAGTAGTATTGTTAGTGTTATCAAACTATACCTTGAAAGAGAAAGGGAAGATTTTTCCTTTTGGGGATATGAGAACTATCCTGGCTCTAGATCCAGTTGAAGAACAACTGCCATCAAATTCCAAAATCCAAACATCATTTGAACTTTTAAATCTAATAGTTTCAAGATCCAAAACCTCTTCATATGATGTGAATGATTTATCAATTTCTTTATCTCTTTCTAAAATTTCATTTGATTATATTGGATCTTCGTTTGTAGTCAATAAATACCTACCCATTCTAGAATTTTAAAAAAAGATCTAGGCTTTGGGGTCCTCAGTCTTTGTAATAGTATACTTCACTTGATTCTTTAGGTGAAGTTTTTGCATAACACCATTAACAAGTATTCTAGCCTTATACCAATCCATGTTAATTTATACTCCAACATCTTTTCAAAAGTCACATCCCAACAGAACTCCATATGAGGCTAGAGCATTAGCCACAAGAACCATCATCTTGATCTTTTTCTCTAGGAAAGTAGTAAATGCAAATTGTGAATTATTAATTTGGCCTATAATAGGTACATACTTAGTTTCCATTGAGAAACAATGGCAAAAAATCTTCATCAAGATTAAGCCCAAGGCAATAGCAACCTTGGTAGGGATCACATTATCGAAAGCACCTAAATCAATAACACAATTACTAAGCTTATACCATTGACAAATAGAGAAATATATAAAGGTTCTATTTTTCTAGAGTTAGATGCAGGAGTTATAACCAAGTTATTTTGCTTTGGTCTTAGCTTAAGGTCAATTGGTACACTCTTAGCTAATGTCTAATAAAAATTGGTCCCTTTTCTTTTTACAAATTTTTCCAATATTTCAAATAGGTTTGGATTAGATTAGAGGTACTCAGCCTCTGACATTTGTATTTTAATCTTCTTGTCATGATCAATGATATCAAAATTTGGATATGGGGTAGCCAAAGAAGATAAGGCATTTTCATATTTAGGTTTTAGGTTTTGAGCACTAGGTCTAGACATTGAAGGAGAAGAGATGGAATTATGAGTACTTGTTTATTTACCACCATGTCCTTTGGTTAAATTGGTAAATGAGTTCCTCATTTAGCAATAGTAACCTCCTTGCATGGTTCATCTTTGGTCTTAGCTTTATCAAATTTTTATGGTTGATTCGGCTGACTTTAAGGATGAGTGAAAATGGCATAAGATTCACCATGTGTGTCTCCACCTTATTCATCTTCTTCTTCTTCAAAGTTTAGAAACCTGATATCAAAGTCACCAGCTTCTCCTTCCTCATCTCTAGTGAAAGGAGTTACATCTTCTTATATAAAATATTATAATTTTGGAACATCACCATTTTCAAGTTCCAATAAATTAACTACTACATTATTTGGTGGTGCCTTTAGTGCAAGCCTTGCTTGTGGTGGAGGGAGCTTATTCTAATTTTGATTTCTAGCAGCATTGTTGGAATAATTTAAAGGGTTTGGATATGTTCTCCTTAGAACATGCTTGTATGAATAAAATGACATATCTTGAGACATTTGCTTCTTAAGTTCTAACAATTCATTTGCTAGCTTTTGAACCATATGATCCGTAGTGCTATTAGGAGATGAAGTTGTTGAAGGCTGCCCTATAGACTTAATAAAATTATTTCTCACCTTCCCTACCAGAATCAAATTATCTTCTATTTTAGTGGCCAAAATTTGAGCAACATCGAGATTAGTTGGGGCTACTCTTCACAAAAAAAAACTCACTTTTGACAATTGAGAATTGATGAAGAAACACTTTAGATTCTTAGGTGTAGGTCGAGCATTTGCTATAATCCAATTCCTCAACTTGTTAAACTTTGCCATGAATTCATGTGGTTTTTTATTCATTTATGTAAGCTGAGCCAATAAGGCATGAGAATCTTTTGTAGGCTTGAACCTTGCCTCAAACTTAGTCTTGAACATGTCCCAATTGGTGATAGTTCCAGTTGCAAGATGATAAAACCAATCAACAATAATGCCTTGGAGTGTTTCTACAAACAATCTTATAGAAACATATTCATGTTCCACTCCAAGAACTCTACATTCAATGTAAAATGCAGCAATATGTTCATTTGGAGGTTGCTTTCCATCACCATAAAATTTAGAAAAAACATTCTGTGAGCCATGAGGTAGTTCATGAGATGGTGGTGCCAAATTCAATGGACCAAAATTAGTCCTCCATGGACCTTGAGCTACCATTCTATATGGCTTGTATGGAGGTATGCCAAATCTTTGCAAAATAAAAATAGGAAAAACTCTACAAATGTTGGAAGTTTCTCCTGGTATGAGAGATCTTGTACTCATAGGTGGAAAACTTCTTGTACATTGAAGAGGTGACCTTGCACATGCCGATATAATATTGAAGTTATGCTCTTATAACAACTCAAATGTAGGATCAATGAGTCCCATTTCCCTTCTACAATGAGTGTAGTTTTGTTCTTACAGAATGTGAAAGTACTCAAAAAGAAAAGAGATTAACTATAGTAAAATAATAACAAACAATAAGGCACTAGTCTTATATAAACTGAATGTGTAGAACTTGGTTACTTATTCATGTCCCTAGCAGAGTCACCAAAAACTATTGGGTGAATATTTTTTTACCAACAAAATGGTAGAAAAATAGTTATTTCAACCATAGTGTGATGAGATAAAATATTTCCTTAAGACAAGTGGAGGCTCCCTTTTATTGTTAACTAACATAATACTTAATTATTTACAGTTATTTACAATAATTTTATCATAGTGGATGTTGTCATATCATCCAATTATCTTTTTTTAAATTTTGTGTTCAATCAAAAACTTCCTTCCATTATTTGTGATATACTTTTAAAATCTAAGATCACTTGATGAACCAAATTTAACCAATATTTAGATATGTTAGCCAAATGATTAACAAGAATAATACTAATAGAGTAAACTTAATATATAGAATAAATTTCTTCCCAAAGTCTTCACTTTATTTCCAACAAAGATTAAAATTATCAAAAAAGAATAACCGGCAGCCCAAAGTCTCCTTAGTAATTCACTTTCAATGTGATAATAAACCTAGTAACTAAAAAGTAGCTCCAAGACAATAAAATTAGCTTTCTGGCACCTTCTGTCTTATAGAAATTTCATACCACAATTCAATCAACTCATAAGAAAATGTAATGGAAAATATATAAGAACATCTCCAACACACCACAAGCTTATCTCAACACAAATATTGAAAGATCACTTGATATTCTTATATTAAATGGAATTTAAGATTTACAATATGAACATAAAGTTTCAAAATTATTTCTCAATTCAACAGCATTTACCCTCTATCACCATTGGTGATCCTTCCTAAAAAGAGAATCCTCCTATTTATAGAGATGAGCTATGAACAAAAATAGGAAAAATATAAATACATTGACTTATTCATTGACAGAGTCCTATCTGACTTAGGACAGTGTACTTTTCCTATGTGTAAATTACACTAAACAAAATTGCATATGAAAAATTATAAAAGTAAACTAAATGTCCTTAGACATAATAATTTCTTCCTTCTTATTATTTTCTAAAAATTCCTCATATCTCTTCAATATAGCTTGAACCTCACTGTTATCTGGCCTAGATGTCCTTTTGGAGATGACAAGTACCCTTGTGATTGAATATTCTAAGTTAACCAATAAATCTTTGCTTTTATACATGATTCTTTATAATTTATTCAAAATAACCTGAAATTTAATCAATTTATTGATGGATTCAAGCATGAAAGTATCTATTTAAATCTTTGTTTGAAGCAAACATGTAAATTCTTGAATAATAGTCTCTACATGAAGAATTCCCTAAGAATCATTTTCAACTTGGCAAGGAAGCTCTCCAATTTTGTCTACAAGATCTAACATATTATCATCACATATATCTTCAGCTTCTTCAAGATATTTAACTAGATTCATAAGAACTTATCTTTTATTATTCATAGCTTCCCTATATTCAATGAACATTTTCCTATTTGGAATAACCATCTGCTCAACCAAAACCTCTAGTTTAAATTTGAGTAGTTGAGTCCATGTATTAATATACTTTTCAATCAATTCTAAATCTTGAGTGAGTGTTTTAATTATTTGATAAATTTTTATTTTCACTTAACTTAGGTTCTTGAAAAATCTAATGATAGAACTCAACCTTTGAATACCCTGTGTTGTGAATCTCTCAATCCAAGAACTGACCGCATGACCCTGAGATCTAATTTTATTTGCATGTTGAATAGATTTTTTAGTATTTTTAGGCACAACAAGATCAACATAATCAAAATGTTGGGTGATTTTTAGTAAACCAAAGGTCAGCTATTTTACTTGTACTTTGAGTTGATTCTTGATCTTCTTATCCATATCATATCTCTCGATCAAGGAGGTCATTGTTTCTTGAAAATATTCCTTCACAATTTTATGGTTTTGTTTCCCAAGATCTACTCATCCTACTACATATTCAGACACTTGAATATCTTCAATGTTTCTATCTTTAGGAGAAACTACAACTTTGGCATACTTGTGCCTAGTTTTAAATATCACTCTTGACATAGTTTTGGCCTTCTTTGTTGTTTTGGGCTTTATTAGACAAGATAACCAAAATCAAAGTCTTCCAATGCCATTACTTGATTCTTCTTCTTAGGTGTTTGTGATGCCATCTAATGAGGAAGAGGTGATGGATCTCCTTGAGCAGAGGATGTTAAAGCTTTGGATACTTGGGAAAGGGAAATGGATTGTGAAGTGGAATGGAAGGCAATATGATGGAGGTATCTAGTAATGGGGTTGAAACCAATGGGATTATAGTAATAATAGGTGGATTTTTGGTTGGATTAATAACCACTTAAGTTCTTATTGACATTTTGGACACTAGAATGATAGGAACTTGAGTTTTTATCTTTGAAGAAGGTATAGACATAAATTTTTCCATATATTTTTGGGTGAAATATAAATTAGTTGGGGATCCCAATGACTTTGAAAGACTGGGTAGATTTGACAAGGAATCAAAAACTTGGTCTAGTATAACTTGTGAAGGAGCTTGAAAAAATGTGTCACTAGGAGGTGAAGGTGATGGCGAAAGAACAATTTGAGAAGGAATAAGATCAACTTGTATAGTGGTACTCATAGAAGGAACTATGGAAAATGTTACCTATAAAACTATGGCTTGATAAGCTTCAGTCAAAGGAACCTCTGGTTGATTAGTCTATGTTTGTATAGTCCATTGAAGCATTTGTTGAGACACTTGTAATGTTGTTGATTGAGGTGGTGCCTTACTTGTGACTAGGGTTTCTTTTTTCTCCATAGGAGCACTTTCATTGACACTTGCTTCTTTGTCTTTCTTCTTTCCTTTACTAACAAATACAAATTTTGGCTTCTATTTGGAAGTAGAGGGATCCTCTTTGTTCTTGGTTCTCAACTCCTCTAATTTCTTAGTAGTCTCTTCATCATACTCTTCCTCAAAACCAATTTTAAAAATTTTCAACTTAATTCATTTAGATTCCAACCAAGCATTATTTCTTGAAAGAATAGGTTGAAATTTATCTCTAATAGAAGTAGATTCTTTAATTGACCATTGGATGGAAGGGAGAGGAGTTGAATCCACTTGATTTTCCTCATATGAAGAATCCAATATATTCCCATCATCTATCAAATCCCTAGGAATATTTGCTAATTCTAAATTGGCAATCTGATCAATATTAAGGAGACTAGAATCAAGTCTCCTTATATCTTCATTAGTTCAACATTCTACCCAAATATCTTCAATTCTATGCACTGGGTGATATTACGTTTAAGATTCTCCTTCATCACTCTGTACTCAAAGTTTTCTCTACTTTTGATTTTTTATGTGTAATCCACTACAACTCAATTTCCAATCTTAGCCTTTAGAGTAGTAGAAATTATGTACCGACCAATACTAATTAGAAATTTAAAACCTTTCTTATGAGCATATGATTTCTTTTTAAGCACATTCATCACTTGCATACACATATCCATTAGTATTAGTTTATCACTTGGATATTTGGGTAGCATGTAAGGTTGTTCATCAAATCTTCCTACCTTGATGTATGTAAAAGTTGGGAATTATAGGAAAATACATCCAACCCTATTGACATATGCCCATGCCTAATCTAAAACTCTTCTTTTCAAGTTATTTCTCAAAATTGGAAATGAATGTATAGAATAAAGTGTCATTAACTCTCCTGTAATGCTTGACACTTTCTTTTAGAGTTAGCTATGGATAGTGCTCATATACAAGAACATTTTCCCTTTCATCGATAGAATTTAAACCCAAGAAAGACTTCATAATAGCTACAACATACACAAGATATGAAATCATATAAAACTTGAGTGAATAAGCTACCTTAGAGAGTTGATGACAAATAGCATCACTAATTTTTTTACCCCAAAATATTCTTTTCTTGTTTCTTTTAATAACTAGAATGTATTGATACTTCCATTCTTGAAAAATGTTTGAAGTAGAAAACCCTTTCACTCTATTGAGGAGAGTAATCAAATCTCCTATTTCTTCCAAAAAATAATTATTATACAAGTACTTGGGCCATCTAGCAATGGTGGGTTGAGGAGTCTTGAGCCATTTGGAGTTAATATGTTTCTTACACTTCTCAAGATCTCTGTTATAATATTCTTGAGATGATTCAATAGTTAAATCAGAATATTCTTCAATCTCTGAGAGGTGAAATTTTTTATCAAGATATTATTCATCGAGGCTAATGATCACCTTACCCTCAAAATCCTTGACTAATTTTCTCTCCTTATCAAAATGTGCTACCATGGTCAAGACAAATTTAGAATCATGTGCTAATATTGAAAATGTAGTAGCTAAATGAATTTCATTGTTAAGTACTGACTGCATATGAGGTGCAATGGGTTATCTTTCTAATCTTTGTAAAAACTTAGCCACATCCACATGACCAATATATGTATCCCTAATTTGATCCACATTTGAATCAACTACAGATAATGGGAACACACCCTAATACTTGTGCTTCATTGTCTTTTTATTTGGAGAAATATCTATCATTGATCAGATAGCTACAAGTAGGAAATTTTGATTATCTAGAGTAAGCATTTTTTATTCTTTTCTAAAAAATGTAGGATCAGTGAAAAAAATGATTTTACATGAGGTATGGTGGAGAATATGTAGTTTGGATAATTTTCCCCGAACTGCATGGTAGTTGAAAGATTCTAAGATGTAAGTTAGAGAAAATTATCCAACTCACATAACTTGGGAAACAAAACTTATTTTATGCAAGTCAGAGAAAATTCTCTGACTTGCATGAGGATAGATTAAAATTAGATGTAGGTTAAAGAAAATTACCTGAATTGCATCACACTTGACTATTTTTTGCATGTCAGAGAATTTTCTCCAAACTACACAAAAAAGGATGTCTAACTTGATGCACATTGGAGAAAATTCTCTTAAGTGCATAAAGAGAATGTTTAATTTGAAAAAAATTATCTAATGTATGTGAGGTAAAAAAATAATAATTACAACTCAAAGAAAATCTCTGAGATGCACATAAATTAGAAAAATAAAAAACATGAGAAAAACCCTAGACTCAAAAACAAAACAACAGAGAAAAAAATTGGGATAAGAAAATGATCAAAATCCTAGGTGATAAGACTGAATAATCAACAAGCAAAATTAATAAGAAAGAAAAAAACAAAAACCCTACCTGAAACATGTTCTTGAAATTTCATGTGCAAATGAGGGTAATTGAAAAAAATGGTGTATGAGGATGTGTTAACGAGCTCAAAAATGGTGATAAAAGGAGTGTAGGAGAGCTCAAAAACAATGAGGAGAAAAATAAAAACAAGTGGTAAAAAATAAAAATTACCAAGCATAATATATATAACATGTGGTAATAAATACATATTCATTACCATAGGTGGTGGGTCCCATGTGCAAGACTAGAGAAAAATTCTGATCCTACATATGCAAAGTCAGGAAAATTTCCCAATCTTGCATATGTAGGATAAAAAAATTCTTTGAATTCACATATGTAAAGTTGAAAAAATTCTTTAACTCAAAATATGCAAAGTTGTACAAATTATCTGATTTTGCATATGCAATGTCAAGAAAATTCTCGAAATTTGCATATGCAAATTTGAATATTTTTTTTGACTTCACAAAGAACCTAAAACACATGCAAATTCAGATTTTTTTTTTTGATTTTGCACAAAAAGAAACAAAGTGTAGTTTGGAGAAAAATCTTTGAACTACACAAGATGCAAAATTCCCTCAAACAATCAATGTTTTGAGAGAAATAAATGCAACAAGGTATGGATTTGCCTCATTTTTCATTCTTAGATATAATGGGATATGAAATGGACAAGTTTTGTATGGGTTATCCCATGAATTGAGCCTACTAAATTCAAGGATAACAATACTTACACATCTAAAAAATCAATCAGTCAATCAAATCAATTTTAAGTTAAATCAAAGCATGCACGCATTAGATCAAGTGAGTTAATTTCATTCATCTAAACTCAAATTTTATAAATAAATAAAGTTAATCTCAACCATTCATACACACATCTAAAAATTCACCCTTCATCCTTCATTCTCACATCTTTAAAAAATCTTAGAAACATCTTGGAAAAATTTAGAATTTTTTTGTCATCTTTGCAATCAAACAATAATTATTCATAAGTACATGATACTATATTATTTCACAGTCCTTTGAGCAACCAAAATCCATAAAATAATTATAATATCCATTTAATAAGGGAGATATTCACTTAGTGACTGCAAGTATTATTTTTCTCCTTCCTTGCTCAATTTGAGGTTGCATTTGATTTAGAGTATGAACTATTTTTTTGTGTTTTTCTTTCAATCTCTAAATTTCATGTATACATTTCTTGCATGCCTAGTAGGACCTCCTATTTTGATTATATTTTTAGGTTTTTAAGAGGTTTTTTTATTGTTATTACTATTATAAAGGATTTGATTCATTTTTAGATCAATTTTTTTTTAACATTTTGACTCTTTGTTAATCTTTTTTTCATTTTCTATGTCAATTTTTTATTTTTTGCATAATAGCATTTTGTTCTATGTATTAGCACTTATGCACTCTAGAGTGGTATTTTACACTTGATAATGGGATTTTTACTTTATGGGTGTGCTTATATAGCTTTTAGTATTTTTGTAACAACTTGTAGTGTTTCTACTCACTATGTGACATTTCTACATTCAACAATGGCATTTTGCACTAGTGGCATTTTTGTACTAGTGGCATTCATGTTTTTGATAGTGGATTTTTCATATAAAAGTGGCATTTTTGCATTAGGTTATAGTATTTTTTGATATATGAATTATGTTTTTCAAGTTTACTCATTTTAGATCTATAATTTTCTAATGTGTAAGATTTATATTTGTTATTTTGCATCACAATAACCCTTTTGTGTAGCAAATATTATATGAAGAAGCCATAAACACCTAAAACATCTAATTTTTTCTAAACCACTAAATTAAAATTAGGCTTGAAAAGAAAACAAATATTTATTAATTAATCTTTTTTTATAGTATTTGTTGCTTGATTATGTATGGTCTAACTTGAATATGCTCTTCTCTTGCACCATAAAGTGATCTTGAGAATCAAAAATAGTTTAAATCACTCGTGTATCCCTAGTTTAAGTTGTGTATGATCTTTCCTTATGCCATAATGTGATCCTAAAAATTAGAAATAGTGTAAACTTTCTTTCTTTCTTTCTTAAGGTCTAGTGACTTGGATTTTATCACTAAGCAGTAGCCAAAATCTATGTTTTGATGGAATATAAATATTCCTTATAGGAGATTGAATTATTATCCAAGTTAAAATTTAATTTTACCTAGTTTCTATGAAGTGAGGTAGTTAACTACCAATACCCAGGCCTTAAAAAACACCCTTGTATCATGGATTTGGGCCTCACATACTACAAAGGTATATTAAGGACTACCTTATATATCTTGTATAAACTTAGATTAAGATTCATCCAATCACAATCATGTTGTGGTTCCAAGAAAAAATATTCCCTAACATTATCCACTCATACCTTTGAGGTCTATTTTTTGGACCATATCTTGTTGTCCATCCACCTGACTAGCATATGGTGTTATTATGTGTGTGCTATTATTTTATCTATAACTTGTAAAACCAATCCAAAAATAATTATACAAAAAATCAAATGGCACCTAAATCTAATGACATTTTAAATCCAAATCCATTCATGATTGTTGGACCTTTCAACCAAGACCAAACTCATGATGATGATAATGATAGATTTTCCAATCAAAGTAAATATAACGATGACACCAATAATCTTTTTAAAACATAAAAAGGTAGAGCCCAAGTACATAAATTCTTATTAGGAAACAAATATGACATCTTTATCAAACTTATAGGCAATGGATCCGAACTTCTAGTGGATTTTAATCTTGAAACGTTAACATTATAAGCCAAAATGATAAAATCCACCCAAACCAAGAACATTCTACTTCTATTAATCTTGTAGACCAAATTAAATAAAATCCATAATCCACCAATTAAAACCCCAATTCAAATGTTTATTATGTCAATATTGGCAAGGGAAAAATAGTTATAACATAACAAAATCCTCAAAACCAAAATAATATTATGTTTGAACAACTTCACCAACTAAGTCAACATTTGGAAAATTTAGCTTCCCATGTAAGTCCTTCAATATCATAACCTTAAGAGTACAATAAATAATCTAATACCAATAAAAACCCCAAATTTATCCCACCCCCATCATCGTCACTCAAGGGTACATTGTTTGCCTAAGAATGGGAAATTATGAAGGATGATCTCAAAGAGCTACTAGAATAAACCCATAATAAAAAATAAATAAATAAATTTTAGGATTTTTGACCATATTCCTTTTATATTTAAATTATATATGAAACCTTTCTACCATACTATGCCACCCAATTTTTAAAAAATAAGGGAAAGGGTAATTTGAGATAACTTGCTAAAGACTTCTTCATGTCTTGTTAAGAGGTTACATATAGTGACAACTACTTAGGTATATTATTACCTCAAAGTCTATGAGAAAGTTTTGGAATGGTTTTTACATGTTCTTAAGGGATCCATTACAACCTTTTTAGATCTATCTAAAATATTTTTCAAACACTTCTCCTACAATGTTGAACATGAACTGACAATGATGGACTTATGTAATGCCAAACAAAGCAATAGAGAAATCTTATGTTCAATCCATTAAAATATGGATAAGATTAGATATTAGATTACCCTAGTCAATACTAGATAAATAATTATTTATTATCTTGATTTCCATCCCTAATCAAGAAATGGTCTTTCAACTACAAACTCATTGTGATACTACCTTTTATAAAATCATTGAAAAATGAGATCAGATTGATGAATCCCTTATCACTAAGGGATCAGTGAAAGTTTTCCATAAAGATAATCAAAACCAAACACAATAATAAAAATATAATTTTGTTTATCAAAAACAAAAAATTTGTCCATGATGGAGTGACAGATTCAAAACACATTTAGGTTGTCTAAAGTCTTCCAAATTTACCATTCCTAGTTATTAGCCTAAATAGGAGATCAAAAGGAGTTACTATTCTCATAAATGGGAATAATTAGAAGTTTTATTTCATCTATTGGTCACTAAAAAAATTATTTTTTTCCACAAACTAATCCATTTGATGAAATTAAAATGATACCCACATGGTACAAAGAGAATGAATACTTCAAGTTTCAAAAAATCAAAGGACATTCAACCAATCAATGCATGAAGCTAAAAAAGTATGTTCAAGATCTAATTGATATAGAATATATTTAACTTGAAATAAGTGCATACATATTAAAAAATCATAAATTTGGGATATACAAAGACCCATTTCTAAGATATGATCAAACTCATGCACAATTGTATCAAGTTTAAAACACCCAAACCAATAATGTCAATTATACAAAAATTTCCCATTCTTATGATGTAGTTATTGGTTATTTTAAACATAAAAATAATAATGTCATAACCATTAAATTCAATTACATAAATTGTGATGTCACAACTAGGTATAACAAAATAACTATTTAAAGGCCTCATTTGCCTACCCCTAAAGGACAATATAGCCTTATCAAATAACTTGAGAAAACTCCTGCCCAAATATCCATCTAAGATCATCTCAAAACATTAATTATTCATAAGGACATCTTGTATAATGTCATATATGATTCAAGAGACCCCATAGACATTGATGTGTACCAATTTTAAGTACTTGTAAACTTATCTATGATTCATCAACTCATTTTTGACTAACATGACATACCTCCCATTGGCCCATCATATTAACTCCCATTGAATACCGAGGCCTTCAAAACAAAATTTAAAGTTAAAGGAGTACTTGTATATAATGGAATAGGATTGAATATATGTACCTTAACATTAATCAAACATCTTGATTTCTTTGAGTTAGTATTGGAAACAAATACCATCACCATATAATTGTATGAAATTATTGAAAGGGAACCAATAAGTACTATACATGTTCCTATAATGGTTGGGCCTGTCATGTTGTAAAACTTTCTCCATGTCATTAATATTTAACTCCAATATAACATTATTCTTGGTCAACCATAAATTCATGTTATGCAATCTATCCCATCGACATTCCATCAATGCATCAAATTTACATATTTAGGATTGGAAATGATTATCCTTGGTGATCCTCAACCTTTCAAATATTGAAAAATATTGGAGGGGATATATCAAAAGAAAAATTATTGTCCCATCATCAAAAATTCCTTTGAAACACATGAATACATAATACCCTAACCAAAAAATCTTTCATCCTACGTACATCCATATAACCTCTCATCTACTTCAAAAAATATATCTTATAAATCCGATTTCAAGATCCTTGATAAAGGATATGGACAATAAAAAATGTAAGATGCCTTCTATGTGAGTAAAATATAGATTTCTCTTTGAATCCATGGTAGACCCAACATGAACAATAGTACATAACTGATCTCTTATCATTTTGGTGTGACTATTTTTATCAAATCAGGTTTTCTTGTAGATGTGAAAAATGAAAGTTATGATGACTCATGGCTATATGATGAAGGCATAACATTTTATTTTAAAATTAATGATTATACTATATTAAATAATATGTTTTAATCATGATATATAAATTAAAATGACTAATCCTTTATGAACAAGAGATTTAAAAACCTATACATTTTCAAACAAAGAAATAATCATACTACATCAGATGCAAACTCTCTGGTGATTAGTATGAGGATGTTAATGAGAATTCCATAATATCTAAGGAAAATTCTTCTAACATTGAAACAATTTCCTCTCATAACCTCTATTAATATCTTACTACCACTAATATTTTTAATGAAACTATCATCCTTACCATTAACCATGACCTTTAATACCCTGAACATATTGACTGAGGTTGACAAGATCACATACCAGTTGATTTATTTAAAAATAATGAAATTATCATATAATTTGTGGCACTTCAAGATGGAATCCCTATAGGGGATCATAAAATGGTTTTTTTTATCAACCTAGACACATCAACATATTTTTGGGAGTACGAAGAGTTTCTTAGTCAAAATAAATCTTTAAAAATTAAAAAATTGAAGTCCCCTAGTAAAAACCTATTTTAGGTGATTAAAAAAAAAACAAACTAAAGAGAATAAAGGCTAGTATATTAGTGAAAACCTTTCTAAAGCACTAATAGATAAGGAAGTCAAACTTACCCATATATCGACATAGTTATAGGGCAACAATATGTCACTTATTGAATAAAATGTTGGTGTTAACATTGGAATATAAGATAATCTTAATATCATTAAACTTGGAGCTACTCAATCTCAAGGAACATGAGACTTTTTTCACCCTCCTAACAAAATTTTGGATGCCTTTACTTGGTCATATGCTGATATGCCCATATGGGACCATCTCTTATGGTGTACCACCTTGTTATACATGAAGATGTTAAGCCATTCAAATAAAAAAAATTAACATCCATCCAAAGGTGGCTCTTATTATCAAATAATAAGCAAAAAATATATTTTATGTTGTGTTTATATAGACAATCGCCTAATCTAAATGGATATCTAACATTGTTCATGTCAACAAGAAACCAACAGGTATATAAGTATGCACAAACTTCCAAAAAATCATTAAATCATGTCCAAAATATTATTTTCCTTTACAAAATATCTTCATGATCATATAATAATAAAATTACATTAAATTTTATGAAAATTACACTTGAAGATCAACACAAAATAACATTCACTAAAACTGAGGGAACCTTTTGTTACCAAGCCATGCCTTTTGGATTGAAAAATGTCGATGCAACCTATAAAAGATCCATGATTTTTATCTTCCATGATATTTTTCAAAGAATCATCAAGGATTATATGGATGACATATTATGTAAATTTAAAAACTATATTAGAACGTCCTACCACTTTATGATGAAATTTTGAAAAATAGAGATAATATAATTTTTGTTTGAATCTTAAAAAGTATGTCTTTGATGTCACATCAAGAAAAATATTGGGATTTGTCTTATGTATAAAAGTTATTTAAGTAGATATATAAAAATTCAAAGCCATCATAAAAATTCCTTCTCAAAACCTAAAGTAAATGTGCATTTTATAGATACAAATCCAAGAAATCATAAGATTCATCTCACACCTTACAAATAAATGTCAACCATTCATGCATCTATTAAAAATGACACTATATTTCATTAGAATTAATAATTTCAACATCATTTTTATCAAATTAAATAATAGATTTAAAACCCATGAATGCTAGTTCTACCTAATCCAAGGGAATCTATGCTACTTTACATATCACATAGACAAATTGCCTTAGAATCCCTTTTGAATCAACATGATGATCAAGGAATAGAAAGATTTATTTATAATTTGACCTGATATTTGGTAGCATATGAATTCAATTACACCCAAATGAAGAAGCATGTCTAGCTATTATTTTCTATTCTCTACAATTATGACACTATATGCTAAACAACAAAATAGAAATTATTACCAAAGTTGATCCTCTAAAGTATCTTCTATAAAAATCATCTCTCACTGGTATAATGGAAAAATAGGTCATGTTTATTAGTTAATTTGACATCAAATATGTAAATCATAAATATATGAAGGGATAAATCCTTTTAGATCATATAATAGAAGAGCCACTATCATACAATAAACCTTTGATCATTAAAATTTTGGATTAGTCAATTTTGTCTTTTGATGATTCCATGAATGGACACTTTATTTTTATGGATACTTTACCACTCATGGTTTTGGGGCAGGCATATTATTCCTTGCACCATAAGGTTATCTTATCCCCAAAGCATTCATATTGGATTTCCTATCACTAAGAACATCATTGAGTATATATCACTTATCTCAAGCCTCCAAATATCAATACAATAGAACATTCAACACTTTTCAATCTCTGGTGACTCTCAACTCATCATCAGACAAGTGAATGATGAGTACAAGGCCAAAAATGACACTCTTCCCTTATAAAATATTGGTTGACCAATTAAATCAATACTATCTACATCAAATTTTAATAAATCCCTCATGTAAGAAATAAACCTAAAGATACTAAGGCTATCATTGGTTCTCTTCTTGAGATCTAAAATTTACTCTAAAATGTTAGTTTTTAGTTGAATAACTAATTATCCTAGGATATGATGTACTATAATCTAAAATGGTGTGTGAGATTATTACTAATTCCCCTTAGTATCATGACGTTTACACCTACCTTCATGACCATATCCTCCCTCTCAATATTCACACAATTAAATAAAATACTTCATCTAATGTGCATTCCAATCTACCCTCATTGGTATCACCCTCTATCATAGGGGCTATGATAGTATCTTATTAAGATGTTTAAATTTAGAAGAAGTTAATTTAGTGATAAAAAAAGTTTAATATAGAATATATGGAGTGAAAATGAATGGCATGGTCTTAGAAAAGAAACTAATTATAAAAGGATACTACTAGCCTACTTGTACATGATATTTTTTGATTATGTATCACCTCAGTCTTGTACTCTTGGAAAAATTAGACCTTGGTTGTTCCTCTTAGTTCTACACATGCCTTTCTTACAAAAGCCTCATATCTACTTTATCTTGTGTCCCTTATCCTAAATCTTAGTTGGACAAATCTTATATTGATGACACAAAGATCTTATCTTGCATAGAATGCTTAAAATGTACTTATAATACACCTCTATAAGTTTTAATCCTATACTTATTTTGATACTCCCTTGATATTAACATATGGGACAGACAGTAGCATTGGCATTACTATCCTACCTTGTCATAAGTATCTATGCTCTAAAGTCATCCAATTTGCATATGAAAGGTATTCCAATGGTTGGCCTAATTTTTTTAATGTAAGTTATTAATAAAATGATTGATATAAATATAAGATCAAACCTCATTCATTCCTCATTTACAAAACCTAGAAGTCAAACCAAACAGACTAAGGTACTTATAAAAAACATTATATCAAACATTTAATTTATCAAAGCTTCCCTATTTGCATACCATTTATACGCACAACACATATATATGTCTAAAGTACTAAAGGAGTAGTCATAAGGTTCTATTTTCCAAGTTATAATCTAGGTCAGTATTATAATTTATTTACACACATTACATAATTTATGCACAAGCCAACACTTAAGGGATAACTACATGAGTCTAAGGTCCTCTTCTAGAGTGTTGGATATGTAGACAATATTGTTTGATAGTAGGGTCATTGGGGTCTACTTGACACCATGTTCTCACTAACCCATTTTCCCTAAGGTCACATTAAATATGGACATCTAGGGTTTTGCCATTTCATAAGGAGAGATAGTCCATGACCCAGATATGAATGCATGAGAATGAAGGAGAATTAAAACACAGAAACATCTAGGTGGTTGTATCATGTTTTAGTACATATTATATACAAGAAACTAGGGTCAAACCCATATACTAGCATTGATGCAACCATCCTAGGCTAACATTATTATCTAGAGATCTAGAGGCAGCAAATCTAGAATCTGACAATTTTTCTAGAATTATCTTCTTGCCTACTTTCAACTTGTTCAAGATATATATTTGTATTAGTATCAAAATAAGTTAAGTACATTATTTATTTATCATACATATATCTATCATAGTTATACTCTCCATTAATATCTTATCTTAGTTTAATAAATTCAATAATGGCATATTTAAGTTTAACATTTAATTGGCTATTGTAAATCTAATATTCAGCCTTGTTCCCTATCATTTATATATTCTTAACCATATCTACCCAAGAGGATCCACATCTAAATTAAGATTAAACATTTGGTGAAGCTGATCTTTGAAATAAAACCCTTGGACAAATTAGGTTTTTATGATTATTGTACATTGTTGAAAATCTTAAAAATTTCAATTTTGAAGCAATGGAAAATCTTAGTGTAAAAAAAGCTTTCCAAATGTAAGATAAAGAAGATTTTATTACTCATCTCAATAATAAAAAGGGATTAATAGATGCATTTTTATATGTTATAAGAGATGAAATTAGTAAACAACATAAAACCAGGGCTGCCTCACATATTAATGGTGAATCCTTATAAGGTACTATAACTTTGCATGCACTTATCAATCCACCTACATCTAATGGGGGCATAGATTATATGTTTAAACATTTTTTTTATGAAATTACTATTACTATATCTACCATGGAATTAAAAATGGTATCAACTCAAATACTAGTTTTAATGCTTATTCAAACCATGTGTACATCTGCTTTGGTACTACTCAAATGGTTAATCTAAATCCCAATGGGTCTACTGTTTAATATCTTCTCCAAGTTATTAAAAAAATGTAGGATAAGGTTATAAATATTAAACAAAATACTTCAAAGTATTCATATGCTATTGATTCACAATATGTGTTTCATAACCCTCTTACACCATACATATCTTTACACCCTTCTCCAACTAGTTTTATTACACCTAAGTTGACATTATATGATGGCAAGGGTGATCTAGAACAACATATTTGATAGTAATTTATGTCATGAATTGATTATGCCTCCAAAGATAAACTTTTGACCAAATTATTTCCAAGGAACCTCAAGAACTATGCTTTGAGGTGGTTTTATGACTCACCTGCCCAATCTATGAAAGCATTCAAATGTCTTCCAAATAAATTTATAGCACACTTTTTCATTAACATTATTGAAAAGGTTTCTTATGCTCAAATTAAAAAGATAAAACAAAGAACTAATGAACCTATAAATGAATATGGCCAATGCTATTCAAAATGACCAATCATATGGCCAATAAAGAGTTGTAAGACATATTCAAGAAAATTTTACTTGTTCTTTACATGAGTCCATAATTTTCAAGAAGTTTTAATCTTTTGATGATTTATGCTTATTTAATTAAATAAACTCAAGTATGTGGAAAAAACACTAGCTACGTCTACATATAGTACTAAATTTATGATCAAACCAAGTTATAAGGTAAAACCTCTTGAACCTAAAAAGGAAACAACCACCATAGTTAATGTAGTTTAATAGTAGCCTATTTGGATTGTTTTATCTAATGCACCAAGGAGATATTTGTCATGTTTACATGATCCTCTTACTCCATTACTCCCATGGTCGATAGAGTTTCATAATAGATCTTTCCCTCCTCCTATAAAGGTTGATGTAAATAGATCTCTACTCAAAGGATATGATGCAAATGCTTATCGTGACTATCAACAAGGCCTTAGGCATTCTATGAATATATATTTTACCTTAGATATTAATATATAGGACCTCATTAATGACCAATAGATTATATTTGATTATTGTCCAAAGGAATCAGGTTCAAAACCTGATGATCACCATAAGCAAAATATATTTAACAATATTTTGCAAGACCATACTAAGAAGAAACTAGAAATACAAATGATGTATAATGCACATCTTCCTCCATCACATTATGGATACTTGACAGATGGTGTTATTGGTACTTACACATGATATATACTTCTTATGATTTAGAAACCTTCCATTTTATTTGATGACAATGAAATTAAGAATGAGGATTATGATCTTCCTTCTCTATTAATTTGAGCATACCTTGATAAACACCCAATTAGTATTGTTATGATTGATAATGGTGCAAGAGAATTGTTTTACACCATGAAATTAATTTTTGGTTATACTCGGCATGATTTACACCCCTCTTCTAGATTAGTCAAAGAATTCAATGGGACATCCCAAAAGGTTCTTGGTGAGATTGATCTACATTTATAGGTCAATATTACACATATGGTTATTAATTTATTAGTTATACCTTATATGGGTGTATTTGAAATGTTTTTAGGATGACCTTGGATACATTCAAGTAGTACATTTTAAGGAGCATGGGCATATTAAGTACATTAATGCCAATTAGGTAATTATAATTTCTGTTGTTCCATATGAGCATCCTCTTGAAAAAGAGAAATCCATACCCAGTAATCAATTATCAAACCTATTAAGGATAATCCACTATAAAAGGGTAAGTAATGGGAAATATTATTTACTAAGTGGTTAGTACTTGAGAGACCTTTACATCAAAGATAGATAGTGAGTTACATAGAATCCTTGTCTTCCATGTACCATATTCAAATGTCTAGAGAAACTAAACATGTTCCTACTATTTGTATTCCAAAAAAACTATAAAATACATAGAGATGGATTTCATGAACCCCTATTCCTTCTATTTTTACTTCATTGCCTTAGAGTCTTATTATACATATGTCAAGAATCATAGATACTATAGTGACATATATTTCACCTATACATACTCCTTGGTAGTACCATTAGTTTGTTTCACTAGGTTATGAGTGGGGAAATACCTACGATCATATTTTGGATGAGATCATAGGTTGATCTTGTCTCTTTAAAAATATCAAAAAAATCTTAAAAAATCAAAAAAATCCAAAAACATTTATCGATACCTACATGTTCTATTGGTTCCTTAGCATTTATGTGTTATTTCTATGTTGAGTGATAACATATCATTTAGTTTTACATACATATCTACATGCATGCACAAATACATGATTATATGCACTTATAGGTGTTGGTCTTTCCCTATAAACATGTTTCCAAGACATTGGGGGAATCCATCTTATATGATCTTGATAAATCTAGATTATATCATTTTATGGTCACCTCACATTATCATGATTTGGATCTTATGTACTAACATGTGCCTTATCCATGCTTATATTTTTCACATGGTACTTGATATGTTATGCACTTGACATTTTTTTGTAACACATTTGATCCATGATCTACTATTATATTTTTATGTTGGTTGCTCATGTTTTTCCTTTTTACACTTCCTTGAGTGTTTTACCTTGTTATTATCTTGCTTATTTCAGAATTTGAATATGCTTCATTTTATGCAACCATTGTACCTATGTTTGTATTTTCATACATTTGAATATGTCATTACTTATTGTATGGATATTTGAAAATATCATTTTTTGCTTGGTGGACATTTGACTAAGTCATGTCCACTTGATTTTGCAATATTTGAACATGCCCCTTGTTTTTGGTCTCCTAAGACCTTTATATGTTGACTTATTTTTGAGTGTTCTTGTGTGTGTGCATGTTTACTTGTTAAATTTGTATTATTACTATCTAGATTTTGTCATGATATTTATCATGCATAGTAGGCCTATATGTTCACATTGGTTAGATATGCTTTAATGATACATTTACCTATGCACATTTTATGCATGCAACATGGTTCAATCACATAACATATAGCTATATGGTTATCTTTTTTTTTTAAAGTAAGGTAACTACCAGATACTATTTTTCCATCACCTCAAAGAAGGGGCATATTAGTGGGGGCATGATTGGGAAGCATGTTTTCTAAAAATGGTATAATTCTTAGTTTAGTGGGGGAATGATTTGAAATCATGTTCTCCACACTCATTCAATATATGGTACTTATATTAGTCCACAAATTTAGTGGGGGCATGCTTTAGAAGCATGTTATCCAAACCTCTTCAGCATTCACCACCTCCATTTAACAATGGGGGCATGTTTTAGAAACATGTCCTCTATATTGGTACTTATATCAGTTTCATATTTCTCCATATATGGTGGGGACATACTTTGGAAGCATGTTATTCATACTTATGTAATTATCTAAATTGGAAAAAGCATTTAGTTATATGATTTATATTCATAGTTATGTCATAATTATATACATTGGTACCATTGTTATAAATAGTTTCATCATAAGACATCTCTAAGGTGAATCTGTTATGCAATATGTGTCTAATATTTCAAAATCAAAATTAGTTTTAGATTTTAAAACCATTACACATACTAATACCCTATAGAATTTAATAGACTTTATCAAACCAATATAATACAATAGTTGGTTTACCTTTTGGTATGATTGAGGTGATCATATCTCTCAATATTTCTAAGTTTTTAGGTTGTATCTGATTGTATCAGCCAACCTCACTAGGTTATAAGTATCATTGGGTTACATAGTTGATCTAATCTCACCTTCTAGGTGGTAACTCACTTTTTTCCAAGGTTGGGTGTATGTGCCTTCCAATCTCTCTCTCTCTCTCTCTCTCTCTCTCTCTCTCTCCCTCCCCTTGGATATATTAAATTTAAATATTTTATCTATATTTATCCTAATGTCAATTTTAGATCCTTATAATGATACATCTTTTACAAAATAACTTGTCAATAGGCAAGGTGATTACATCAACACATAGGTGTAATCCTAAACCTTTATCTTTAAATTTAAATATATTTAAATTAATTTTAACCCATAATATATGCATTGATTTAACACTTTAACATGATATTGGTTGTAGTTTAGCCACCAAAAAGGGACTCAAATTCAACTCAAGCAAAGATAAGGTGTGCATACACACCCATGTACTTATTCTTTTCCTTTAAAATAGTAATTTCATTATTATATTAAAGGGGGGAAGGAGAGATATTCTTTTTTTATTATGTATCACCTTAGTCTTATACACTTGGTAAACTCATATCTTGGTTATTCCTCTAAGTTCTACACATGACTTACTTTTGCATGCCTCACATCTACTCTATCTTGTCCCCCTTGGCATATCTCTTAGTCTTAATAGTATTATATTGATGACACAAACCTCTTATATTGACCAAAATTATTAAGATATTCTTATCTTACAGCTCTTTAATTTTTGATCATATAACTATTTTGTTACTCCTTATATACTAATTTCTAGGATAAATAGTAGTGTCGATGTTCTTGTCCTACTTGATATAGATGTATAGTGCCCTAAAATCATCCAATTTTCAAATGAAATGTGTCATAATGGTTATATTAAGTTATTTAGTGTAATTTATTACTCTAATTAAATTGATATAAATACAAGATCAACCCTCATTCATTACTCACCTATGAAACCTAGAAATCAAACCAAAGAGACCAAGACAATTATCAAAAGCACTCTATTAAGCATTAAATTGATTAAAGCTCCCTTATTTACATAAAATTAATAGGTACATCACATCTAAAGGTATGTATTGATAAATTAGTATTCATATGGTCTTATTTTCCAAGTGACAAGCTAGGTCACTATTGTACTTATTTTACACACATTACATGAATCACACACAAGGTAACATTTAAGGGAAAACTACATGAATCTAACACCTTATTCTATAGTATTAGATATGTAAGTAGTGTTATTTGATAATAAGATAATTAGTGTTAGCTCAAAAACATGTGCCCACTAACCAATTTTTCCTAAGGTCACATTGAATATGAAAAGCTAGGGATTTACGATTTCACAAAGAGTGACAATCCATAACCCAGATCTGAATGCACCAGAGTGAAGGAAAATCAAAACCTAGAAGAATCTAGGTGGTCACATCTTGTTTCATAAAATATTCCATATAGTACACTAGTGTTGAACTTGGATAGTAGCATTGATGTAATTATCCTGAACTAATGTTATTGTCTATATAACTAAAGGCACTAGATCTAAAATCTGACAATTGTTCTAGAACTATCTTCCTACATGATTTTAGCCTATTCTCAATATATATATATATATATATACATTCACATCAAAATAAAATAATTACATCACTTATTTATCATTTATATATCTATCATAGTTATACTTTTCATTAATAGCTTATCTCAATTTAACAAATTCAGTATATAATATATCTAAGTTTAGCATTTAATTGACTTGTAGTATCCACCCTTTTTCCCTATTATTTATAAATTATTAACCCTATCTACCCAAGATGATCCACATACAAATTAATTTTAAAAAATACCATAGAAAAATACATTTATCAGTATCTCATAAAATTTATATCATTCAAAAACATGGACACCTCATCCATGCACTTTATTAAGCATTACTGTAGACACCAAAATTGTGTCTACTCTTTGGTCGACTCCCCCTTGGTCTCCTTGGTCCATTACACATCTTATTAATTTAAAATAAACAACTTATTTTAAATTATGACCTCACCCTGACACCTCACCTAGGACACCTCACCTTAGACACCTCGTCATGGAACATATTCCACCCTATGACTCATCTTGAGACTAAGTCATCTCCCTAAGACCTATTCTCACTCCTTTCCAACTGCCTAACTAACCCTCGTGCTTAATAACCCCATCCATTGACCATTCTCTAATGGACTATGCACTTGGTAGATGAAGAATGGGCTTTTTAGCCCTTTTACTCATTCTCCACCTGTCGACGTTGGTTAATTGTCGACCGATGCTAGTGGGATCACTGACGTCGATTTACTTAAACTGAGTTATAACCTCCAAAATGGCTAATCATGAATCCAAAATCAACTTCCTCTTAGGCGCTTCTCTCTTGGACTCTGGGACTCTCTTTCACATGGATCGGGCTCTCTCTCTCTTCCTCTTAGACTCTAAGACATCAACAAGAATCAGACTTCAACTAACGCTCCCTTGGCCATAGAGACTCTACACCAGTTACTCTAGATTGGACTAAAACATTGCACAGGGACCTAGACATCAGTGGTAACAGGCACAAGCATTCAACACCTTGGTTCTTCATCTCATCAGAGCTATGTATTTCTTCTACCTTTCATTTTAGTATTTAGAACACACTAGTAATTAGTCAATTTGCTATCTCTAAATACTACCAGACCAGACCCGACCTTCAACCAGACTTGGCTTTCTTCTTGGAGAGGCTATAAAGCCATCCTTTTGTCTTGACCCTTTTTGACAACCTATCATCTACCTTTGTCCTTCTACGGCCCTTATTTGTCTCCCTGTAACCCTACACAGACCCAGACTCCTTCCAGACCCCTCTGTCGACCACAAACCCATCCAAGGCCATTGCCCTGACTGACATCGACCACTACCCCTACCGATGCCAGCAATATAACCGATGTTGGTAACTTGACAAATCGACGTCGATAGTACTATCGACATCAGTGACTGTGGTAAACTGACTATAAAGAAACATGTATGCATTATCTAATTTCCTCTTTGTTAGTCATCTGTCATTTCTTTATTTATGACACTTTTACTTATAAATAGTGGACTGTCATCCCTCCAGGAAGTCTTTGTACTTCTAGGATCGAGCTTTGCTTGGTAGTCCACCATATCTATCTCTAACATTTTTCTGTTTGAGTCTTATTCCCTCTATAGGTGTCTTCCTCCATAGCTAAAGAGGATCTCCTTCAATCATCTGGATACAGTGTACAGCTTCATCCAGGTACGTACAAACCCCTGACCATTATCTTAGTTTCTTATTTCTTATAAATATTAAATAGCAAAAATAAGTAGAAACATTCTAGCACGTCCGATGGGACCCTAGAGTTTTCCTTGGGTTCTTTCTTCTTAAAAATCAAACTTTCATATAGCTACATTAGGAAAAAGCTTTCTTCTTGCATCTTTCCTTCTTCTTTCTTTTTCTTTCGAAAAGAAACCATAAGCACAAGTTAAAAAGAATCTTTCTTTTTCTTCTTGTCATTTCTTTCTACATCTTAGAGTAGTGAAATTCATGCTCTTAAACCTTTTCCCACTTGTCTGCATCTGAATAAACATTTCAATTTGGGTTAAAAGTTAAATGCATTTCACTCCTGCTTGAATGCATATTTAGCTCATTTAGTAATTAAAATGCATTATGAATAAATCGTAGTGCACATATGTTACACGACCAAACCACATTCACAAATCAAACATCTAAACATACCTGAGACAAGGCCCGACTAGGATTTCACCACCTAGCGGATACCTTACCCTTCCTGGTGATCCTACTTGGACTTCACAACCAAGAGGAGGACCCACTCTATTCTCTGGTAGAGTATAAAATCTATGGGAAGTATATATTAGCTAAGTGACCTAGCTTGGCTCTGGGCTGGTGAAGTGAGGGGAGCAAGCTCCTAGCACCAGGCCATGTATGAAACCTAACACAGACTTTTTGAGCACCAAAACTAACCCGAAACTAGCTTTAGATTTCCTCTTTAGGACCCATTCTACAAGCCCAATTCCCAAACATATTCTTCTAAGGCATAAGCCAACATGATTCTAAAATTTATTTTTAGGAATTTAATGTTTAGTGGCTGCTTGTCTTCATCTACTTTTATGTTCTTTTCTAGTTTTTTGAGATGGTGAGTTTGCATCATTCTGAGCTTCAAAAACAACTCAGAGCTTTCTTTTTCTTCCAAAAACTTTCAATTTTTTGAGTTTCTGGAAACACACAGACACCGACATCAATTTTTAAACTGATGCCGACAACCTTTACTCACTAGCATCAATTTTCCCACTGACGTCGTCAACCTATCTTCATCGACATCAGTTTTTCAACCGACATCGGTCACTGTCATCAAACTTTTTCCAAAACAACAAGCTTAAAACCCAACTTTCTTACTATAAAACATCCCTTCTAGTTTTTTAAAACTAAAATATATAGTTTCTGGAACCTAGACACCTTTTGCCTTAGATGGATTTGACACACAGTCAAACCAAATCCTTTATTGACCACGCAAGGCAACAACCACTTCTACCTTCACATTTTATATCAAGTCCTCAAATGGAGTATAATTCTGATATTGAGCATACTCCTATCTAGCCTAGCCCTGACCAACATCCAATTGTTCCTAAAGGGGATCAAGACTTTGAGAGATTCCTTGACCTTAACGTCAAGGCTCTCCAACACTATCTCGCAAGAATCCAAGTGTGAGATCCTTCAGGTACCCTTGTTTATGGGATGCCAACCTCCTTAACTAAAGCAACAATGATATCGATAGTGTTTGCTACCCAACCTATGACCATTCAAGCCACTACCTCAACTATTAACCCGACCATGGCCAATACTGAAGATTTGGCCTCCTCGCCTATTTATGGACCTACTTCCACCAGGGTTTTCTTACCCCCTCAACCACAAATAATTCAACCAAGTTCTACACCATACCAGAATTTGATTGTCTCGACTCCACACACTCTTACACCAATAAACGTGGGAGTGACTACCTATCGTTTTACAAATGCCACCATTCAACCACCTTTGGTGGTATCTAGTCAACTTGTGCCTTCCAACTTCATGACACAAGCCCCCTTGACCTCAACATCAGTCCCTATGATGAACTACCAATACGTTACACCTATACAAATGCAACCAAGTATGTCAGACATCCCTCTTAACACCTTTTAGGTACCTTACAACCTAGGGGGTGCTCCACCTATCAACCCATCAGTAGATCTAATAAAGATGCTGATGGATAAGATGTCTAACCTCGAGACATCCATTTCTAGTTCAAGCAATGTTCTTTCATATGAACAAATATATAATGAGCCCATTCACCCTTCGGTGCCTATTCGACCATATCCTAACCAGTGGGAACTCCCCAAATTTACTCACTTTCATAGAAAAGAGGACCCACAACAACATCTATGAGCATTTAGACACGCTTGTTACCTCATAGCACACGATGATGCATTACTACTGCACACATTTCCCATGTCACTTTTGGGGGCTGCCCTTGACTGGTATAGCTCTATTGCTAGTCATTCCTTCTTTTACTTCACTCAACTCACCCAATTATTCCTTGACCACTTTTCAATCAACATCACCAAAATGGTTTCCATTACAGACCTCTATTCTATTCGACAATTCAATGATGAGTCCATAACTGACTTTGTTGCCTGTTAGAGAGGTTTGATTAACCAACTCTCTTTTTCTTTACCTCAATCTAAGCTCATTGATATCTCTTCATGAGCATGTGCCAAGCACATCTCATCTACTTTGCAGGTTCAAACATTCCGCACATTTGACGAAGCTTTCACCATGGCCAAAAAGCTTGAACTCCACGCAGTCGAAGAGGATAAGGTCAAATGGCATACCAATGCAAAATACAATGACCCCTCTTCTTCTAAACCTTCTTCTTCCCACTCCAAGTCCAAAGGAGTGGAAAAAACTAAGGTCCTTAGACCATCATCTTCAACAACAACCAACCAATCTCAGCCTTCCACATCAGAATACATCACAAGACAATTCCAACAATGATATGTACAGCGTCAATATACTCCAATAGGAGAATCATATGCTTCCATGTTGGATAAAATAATCAAGCAAGGAGTCCTTAATCTCCCTCAAATTTGACCACCCCAATTTGACCCCTCAAAAGTCATCCCTACATGGTATAGGGAAAATGACTTCTATCACTACCACCGTGTCAACGATCACGACATAAACAACTGCAAAACATTCAAAAACATCATTCAAGACATGTTGGACAAGGGGGATCTTGTTTTGGATAACCCAAACACGATGGCTAATCAAAACATGGATGTCTTTAGACAACCATTCCCTAACCATCCCCCAAGTTAGAATAACATTCAGATTATAGCCGATGACTTTCAAGAGTGTAATATATGCATGGTCAACATGGTTTCTAACCAACCTCTTCCAAAGTCTAAAGAGGTTAATCAACTTATTTGTCCATCATAGGTAGAAGAACTCTCTTCTCCTATTTGTCCATCATAGGCAGAAGAACTCTCTTCTCCTATTTTTCCATCACAAGTTGAAGAACTCTCTTCTCCTATTTGTCCATCACAGGTTGAAG
Source organism: Torreya grandis (assembly GCA_037957365.1). Classification (NCBI taxonomy): domain Eukaryota; kingdom Viridiplantae; phylum Streptophyta; class Pinopsida; order Cupressales; family Taxaceae; genus Torreya; species Torreya grandis. Next base: position 177,909 of record JARHVA010001283.1, on the reverse strand, counting down.
AAATCTCTTTTCCTATTTTTCCACAGGTAGAAGAACTCTCTTTTCCTATTTCTCCACCACGGATAGAAGAGCCTTTTTCTCCTGTTAATCCTCCATCTATCCCCCTTTCACACATAGGAGAGTCCACTTTGATCTCTCCCATATTGGAGGATGCCTTGATGGCACCAATGCCGGCTGCCACGCCTTCATCCTTCTTATCATCAATGGGGGATCATACTTTCCCCACTATTCGACTACACACAGAAGCCATGAACATCCCATGCCTCTCAAACCTCACTCACCCACAAGTGAAGATAGGCTTTAACCTCAACTCGCACAATAGTAGTCCTCACATCATACCAAAGAGGGCTGCTAAACCACATCGAAGAACTTCTCCCCCACCATCACCATTGCCCTCTATTTTAGGCCCACACCCATCCACCTTAATAGGAGTGATTCCTACTCCAACACCCCATAAAGGCAAGTTGCCTCCATTACTCTCTCAACCTAACACAAACATACCTCCTCCAAAAGATCCAACACCTCTCAATAACAAAGTGCCATCTCTACATGTGACCACACCACCCATGAAAAAGGTGACACGACAAACTCCCCAAACAACTCCTAGAAAGAAGTTGTCAACACCTACTACCACAACAAGCATAAAGCCATTGGTGGGTTCTTATGCTTCGATGTTATGTCAATTGTTGCAGTCATCTAGCATCACTCTCCTGCCTATTAAACCATATCAACCTCTCAGATCAAAACCATCTTATTTGACGACACTAAAATCTGCTGGTATCATCGCACACCTGGGCATGATATTGAGCATTGTTGTGCCCTTAAGGCTGTTATTTGCCAACACTTGAAAAAAGACAACCCTCACATTGAGGCTTCTTCTAACCACCTTTTTGACAAAACACCGACATCATCACATACCTCTCGAATCTCTTCACCTAAATCAGGATCCCCATACAAGACTATGGTCCCTCTACCACCTTCTACTCCTTTATTTGAAATCAACACAATTGATGTGGCCACTAGGCCCCAAGCTGTGAAGAATAAAGGAAAAGACCAGATTTCTAAACCTTTGACATATCCAGTATTCATCAAGACCTCTCAACCAACACAACCCAAGATTTCTATCTTGGACATGTCTCGACCGACATCACTGGGGGAAATTCCTCCTAGCCCCTCTAGTCCACACAACGCTTGGCATAAGTGACTTGTTGACTACTTAACATATTCTATTATGCCTCCTAATATCTCTAGCAATGTACGACTAGATTTTATCAAGAACACTACTCACTACACCATGCTAGGGGGACTTCTCTACAAATGAGGTCTTGACAGCCTCCTTATCCAATGCCAACAACATACTAACCGAATTCACGACCAACATCAACCAAAACTTCATGTCCAACATCAACCAACATGTGACCAATATGGAACAAAGCAAATGGGGCAAGTTTGCTCCTAATTGACTTGGACCTTACATCATGATGCACAAGCATGGATCAGGTACTTATCATCTACCTTCTCTTAATGGCTAACCAAAACTTGAGCCCTTTAATGCCTTACATCTATGACCACTGTTAGTCAAGTAATCATTCACTTGACATTTAACTTGAGCTCATTCCTTGAGCAACCCTATCATCCTAATTCTTATTCCTTTCAACCCTTTTTCCCAATGTTAATCAACCCTTTTTGTCAAGCATGAATGCTTTGTCCTAATAAAAGGGAAACCCTCTACACCTCTATAGCCTAGTCCATGACAAAAGTCCAATAAAAAACAAACATAAACTGGGATGCCTATATTCCAAAGGTCATAAACTATACATGTAGACTGCTCCCTCAAAGGACAGCTACATCAACATCATTGCTATAATTAATAGACTGCTCCCTTAAAGGATAGCTATTCATAGACATTCTAGCATACAAAGCACAACCTAGACCACTCCTTCGAAGGATGGCTATGACCAAATACTGCTACATACACAACACCCTCTAAAAAGCTTCTTATATTGATTAGCTTCAACATGACCACATAATAAAATAACATCCCCAAGTAGACTTCCCGCATTGATCAGTCTACAAACTATTAAGTCATGGACTTGTCTATAGTCATTCTCAAGGTCACCTATAAAAGGGGCAAGGTTATTCCTACCAAAAAGGGGTACCCCATCCTCTCATATTGCATAATCACACTTATCACCCCAACATACTCAAGGGATTTTGAGCTCAATTAACGTTAAGTGATTTGACTACTTCTCTAACACAAACCAATGGTCAACGATGTAATGCATGAACAGGGCTTTTATTTGCAAAAGCCTTATCTATGCCATCATTATGGTCCTTGTCAATGAAAGAGCAACATGCCTTTCACTTCTTACACACTTTGGTCACATATAACCTATCATTATAACCAACCTAAACTAAAACCCAACCAAACCAAGACCCAACCAAACCAACCAAACCTTTTTTAGACCACTAACATTATCATAGCCTATTCACACTAGTTTCTATGGAAACTAATACACATGGAAACTATCGACCATACAATTTATGTCACGCATAAACCATTACTTGTTGAAGCATAAACATACTCATTTCATTTTTAGCATACACCATCATGAATATGGAAAATTGCTAGGGATGAAAAATCAATGTTACAGAATACACCATCACACAAATATGGAAAACGCTGTAACATCATATTCCCCTCATCATTTCAAGCACGTACCATCACACACATGGAAAATGCTGACAACACTAACCTGACCAAAATAATCATCGACCACTTGGACCCTTTTTTTGAGCTACATTGGTCTGATGCCCCTTACAATAGGGGCTATGTAGGCAGCACTCAGTCTTCTAAGGTTAGCTCGGCCATTCCCCCATTCATCCATCTACCTGATGAACCAACCATCTAACCTTTAACCAAACCATGACCAAACACCTAGTCCAAAATCATGCCCAAAACAACCAACCCTCATAGTAGTAGTCATCTTAGACTCCTCACGGGGCACATTTGAGATCACTTATATCTCCACCTAACTCGCCACAAGACTTTAGAGATCATAATTATCTCCTCAGACCATGACCACTTTTGAGACAACTCTACGTTGGTTGTTTTGATTGCTTATGCTACCTCACGAATAGATAGCAAAATTGTCCATGACCCTCACACCTATTGATGGATCACACTCCAGTTGATCCCCAATCTTTGTGACATTTTCATGTTTTTTAGGAGCACTTCCTGAGCCTAGGATACTTGGAACACAACGACCATTGGAGCTACAACTTTGATCATTTAACCCAATCAGCTATGACTAAATGTTGGGGACCAATTATTTTGATTTTAGTAGTCCTCGACCTTTGACTATGAAAATTTGACCTATCTATCACGTGAAGTGGTGTACATGTAATCCCAACTATTGCAGCATTCACACTCAAACTTCACCATACCCATTGACTACCTATCAAATCGGCAATCAATTTCAAGTTCCCTTCCCTCGACTCCCGCTTTGAGGGGGAACACCTTATCCCATACCTGGGGTAGCTTACTCCTATTTTTGTCTTGCAATTCATCAGAACAACCAACAAGAAAAAAAGGGGCAAATGTAGACACCAAAATTATGTCTACTCTTTCGTCGACTCTCCCTTGGTCCCCTTGGTCCCTTACACATCTTATTAATTTAAAATAAACAACTTGTTTTAAATTATGACCTCACCCTGACACCTCACCTAGGACACCTCGTCTTGGACCATTTCCCACCCTATGACTCATATTGAGACTAAGTCATCTCCCTAAGACCTATTCTCACTCCTTTCTAATCACCTAACTAACCCTCGTGCTTTATAACCCCATCCATTGACCATTCTCTAATGGACTATGCACTTGGTAGATGAAGAATGGGCTTCTTAGCCCTTTTACTCATTCTCCACCCATTGACATCGGTCAACTATCAGTCGATGCCAGTGGGATCACCAACGTCAGTTTACTTAAACTGAGTTCTAACCTCCAAAATGGCTAATCATGAATCCAAAATCAACTTCATCTTAGACGCTTCTCTCTTGGACTCTGGGACTCTCTTTCACACGGATTAGGATCTCTCTCTCTCTCTTCCTCTCAGACTCTGAGACATCAACAAGCATCAAACTTCAAATAACACTCCCTTGGCCACAGAGACTCTACACTAGTCGTTCTAGATTGGATTGAAGCATTGCATGGGGACTTGGACATCAGCAGTAATAGGCATAAGCGTTCAACACCTTGGTTCTTCATCTCATCAGAGCTAAGTATTTCTTTTGCCTTTTATTTTAGTATACACATTAGTAATTAGTCAATTTGCTATCTCTAAATACTACTAGACCAGACCCAACCTTTAACTAGACACGACCTTCAAGTAGACCCGGCTTTCTTCTTGGAGAGGCTATAAAGCCTTCCTTTTGTCTTGACCCTTTTTGACAACCTATCATCTACCTTTGTCCTTCTGTGGACCTTATTTGTCTCCCTGCAACCTTGCACAGACCCAGACTCCTTTTAGACCCCTCTGTCGACCATAACCCCATCCAAGGCATTGCCCTGACCGACATCGACCACTACCCCTACCGACACTGGCAACATAACCGATGTTAGCAACTTGACAAACTGACGCTGGCAGTACTATCGATGTCGGTGACTGTGGCAAGCCAACTGCAAAGAAATAGGTACGCATTATCTAATTTCCTCTTTGTTAGTCATTTGTCATTTCTTTATTTCTGACACTTTTACTTATAAATAGTGGACTATCATCCCTCCAAGAAGTCTTTGCACTTTTGGGATTGAGCTTTGCTTGGCAGTCCACCATATCTGTCTCTAACATTTTTCTGTTTGAGTCTTATTCCCTCTACAGGTGTCTTCCTCCATAGCCAAAGAAGAGCTCCTTCAATCATCTGGATATGGTGTGTAGCTTCATCTAGGTACGTACAAACCCCTGACCATTATCTTAGTTTCTTATTTCTTCTAAATATTAAATAGAAAAAATGAGTAGAAACAATTACAACCAATAATAACTTCATTTCCCTTCTCTAATTAAAGTATCGATATCATTATGAATATAAATACCTCTTCCTCTTATGGCCACAAACACATCATCATAGCCACTGATTAATTTAAAAAATAGTTAGAATCCTTCCCCCTCACAAACACAACTAGAAAACAAATATCCAAGTTTATCCTTAATCACCTCATTTTCCATTACATTATCCCTTCATCCATCATTACTAAAAATAGTACTTAATTTTAAAATAAATACATCAAATCCATTTTTGACCAGTCCATATCAAACATAAATGGTCCATGCCTTATTGCCCCAAGATAATGGCCAAGCTGAATCATCCAACATAACTTCCAAAAAAATACTAAAAAGATTATTAATGATGATGGTCATGATCTGCATATTCAACTCTATCATTCCTTATGGGCTTACCATACTAGTGTCCACATACCCATAGGTTCAACACCTTATTCCCTTATCTTTAGATTTGAATCCATCTTACCCATTGAGATTGAGCTACCTTCTTTACTTGTCTCTCTTTAAGCTCCAATTGATGACAAGGAATATAGAGTTGCATGGCATCACGAGTTAGATATTATTGATGAGAAATGGATAAATGTACTAGATAATTGGAAAGCATATAAAAATAAGATATGAATAAGATAAAACAAGCATATTAAATTTAGGGAGTTTGAAGTTCATTATCTAATCCTCGAATAAAATTAAAGAAACACCAATCGGGACCATGAAAAGAAAGGCAAGTTTGTGTCTAATTAGGTAGGTCCTTATGTCATAATTTTAGGTTAGGAGTGTAAAAGTTTGCCACAAAAGATGGATATGAGCTTGATGAACCCATGAATATCATGCATCTCAAACACTTCTATACTTTAAGGATATATTTTTACCATAAGAAAATTCAAAAAATATAAAAAAGAGAAAATAGACAAAAAAACATCATCTAAAGGTAAAAATCATTTCTATGGTGCTTTGGGAAAGTATATTGATGAAAATTAGTTTCTAGCATCATTTTTAAATCTACTATCTAAAAATTTCCTATACTTGGGGACATACCCACTCCATTTGATGCTAGACATCCTAAACCATCCCTATAACTATACTATCATGCCTATTCTTCTTCCTAATGTTTGCCTTGATAAGGACATGGATGAATTATTGAGACATGTTTTGGAAATATCTTGGTATATTATATCTTCTTCAAATTCTATTAAAATTCAACATTAGAATGGCACGTGTATGATCATGTATATTATTCTTATGCAACATGGTCCTTGGAGATCCCATATTGAATCCATCAACCATTCCATCCATTACCACCTCCATCCTCAATAATATAACTAGTTTTCCATTTGTTTTTATCCTCATCATTAGTCAAAATTCAAATAAAAGAAAAATCCTCAAAACTATTTGTCTTGTCCTTAATATTATTTAAATCCTTATTCAAATTTAAACAAATCATTTCAACTTTATTGAGATATATCATTCTCAATCCAACCCCCTCACATAAATTATTTTTTTGGAAAAATAAAATCTATTGTTGCCTTCACCAACATTCCCCATTTTCAAAATAAAAATAGGGAGCCTATTTTATTATTTGATCTTTTTCTATGGGGTTATGATGGTTTGTCTAATTGATCTCTTCTTGATTGGAAGTTCACTAGATGTTAAGTTACAAATGAATATTCATGATCATTTATAATGCCTTTGAATTTTGATTAATTTAGTCTAAGCTTTCATTTATGAACATTGAAATCTAACTTACAAGTTTATTTTAAGTCTATAAAGTCTTATTTCTTGATGAAATGCTTTAGTATTCACCCATTTGAATGTTCAAGATTAAAACTTAATCTATGTAAATGAATGATTTTAATTCCTTTATTAAATGACTTCTCACATAAAATTAACTTAACAAAATTTATTTCTTTTGAAAATATTTACTTAGCCAATTTTCTTGTTTTCTCACAGAGTTTCAAAATATTCTTAAGACCCTAAAATTCTTCCATGCATCTAAATCTCACCGATGTAAGGTTTTATATATAAATATTTTTTAGAAAAATGATTAACTTTTTTATAATCTTGTAGGCTCCAAGAAGATGCCAAGTGGCACCCTCTTGGAAGCCCAAGAGCATGAAGGAATTAACAAAGGATGAGAACCTCAGGGGCATTAAGAAATTAACCTAAGAGACCAAGAGTTAATTGAAATTGGAAAAGTTCCATGGCCTTGAGGCCCTAAGAAGATGCCATGTGGCACCCTCTTAAATCTTAAGAGTTTAGAGTGATTACAACACTAATCTAGGATCTTGGGGCCTTAATAGTATTGACCTACCAAATCATAAAGAGCCTAGGAGGCCAATAAGAATACATGTGACAATGTCAATGATAAAGGCAAGTAGTAGAGTAAATATTTAGGATGTCGATAGACCACCTATTGGTAAACTAGGACTTGATAGGTAAATCTAAAATCCTAATAAAGGAAAAGAAATGCAAATCCTTAGAAGGGCCATATGATAATGGTAATATTATGAGATGAAGAGACTACTATTGATATCACATATGGCCATCAAAACTATCAAAAGCCAATATGGGTCTACGTATTTTATTCAATAGTAAAATTAGGTTATAACTCAATAACATGATTATAGACCTTAGAATTCATTGTGTTGTAGTTTATACAATAATCAAAAGGGGACAATTTCAACTAAAATCATGAATAAGGAATGAATCATGGGAATGAAGTGTGTATTGGGATCAAGTAAAGAGAATAAGACAAATTTATCCTTCAATAGACATGACACCTAACTACATAGAACATGTCTAAATGGAAATCCCAAAGCAATCCTAGTGACCCTTTATTATCAAAGTTCAATTTAGTATCTACAAGGGCATGATCGAGTAGGAATGTCTGTTAGATCATCAATTTTACCTTCTAATCACATTGATGATTCATTTTAACCACCCAAGTAGATGGATGGATTTGATACTCCATGGACTTATAGGTCTATATAATATCAACTCCTACATTGTGGTAAGGGTTGGTATTTTTAGTATTAGATAAGGTTGTACATGACTAGATCCTTTTAATATTAATGTTAGAGTAGTGGACTAGTGATTTTTTTTCATGTATTATCTTTTTTTATAGATTATCTTGCTGAGTTGAGGTTGTTTGAGGCTGAATCTATAATCCAACCAAGTATTGATGAATACCAAATGATCTTTCATGGAAATAGTTTTATGGGAATGCTTTATCTTTTGATATACTTGGTGTACACATGTATATGGTGACCTTGTTTTCCTCTTTCGCATTGTTTCTACCTCCCTTAGATTATTACACCATGATTTTGTTGGTTTTATGCTAGGTATAGCTTGACTAAAAACTAGTTTCTTTAAGGATTTGTTTACTCAAGAGGAATTGACTAGATCCATTAGAAAGTGGACTATTTACTCTTTTCTCCTTGCCCTTCTCTCTTTTACTTTTTTAACTAGATTTATTCATTTGTAATCTAATCAATCTATTCTTAATGTTTTATCTTGATTTATCTCACTTTGTCTATTATTTATTATGTAATATTAAACCCATGCAATAGATATGTTTGTTTGAATCAGATACATTCACATAGTTAAATCATTCTTTTGATTATTTAGGTATTAGATCATATTTTTAAATATGTATCAATTTGTCTAAATATTCACACTTGCCCCTTAAATTAGAATGATCACAATGAGACAAATGAGTTACCTTATGTACCAAGACCTGGTAAGCAAGACCTTAAAGAGATTTGTTCACATTAGTCTCCTTTCAAGAGTAACATGGATTAATAACCCCTTCCTAATTATTGGTTGCATCAAAATGCTCATCAATATGAATGATACTAGAAGGAAGGCCTAAAAAAATATTTCAAGATTTTATTTTATTATAGATATTTCTATAGTATTCCAATGGACTTAATTTGCCTAGGAAGATGCAGTTGTCCTATGAATGTTATAGGAACTTCCCATCACTTTCCTAAGAACCCCAAAATAATTTATGGAAAGTATATCCATGGCAGGGTTAAGACTATTGAGGAGCATGTCTAGTGTTCTAAATAAGACATTATCATAAGGTAGATTTAGCATTAGATGTAGAGTGTCACCTATTCCCCCATTCATCAAATTAAATAGCCTATTCTTGGTACCTTGGTCTACTAAAATGATGCATCAACTAATGGGACATCTTTGATAAATGTTCCTTAACCATTTTAGTGTGTCCATTAACCCGTATATCTTGTTTTATCAATTTTCCATAACCCATAAAGAGCTCAGTAGGCCAACTAGTGCATTCAACCATAGATTCCTTTAGCTATATACTAGGTTGAAGTTGTAAACACTAAAAAAATGCAAATGATAGTTCTACATGTCAAAATACCTTAGGACCCCTATCGAACCTTGAGCCTAGTTGATCACCTAATTAGATAACTCACCATCTTACTAACTTAAACTTTTAACCAACCCCTTTTTAACTTACTTTAACTATTTTTCCCTTAGACACTTGACTACCAATGGTTATCTTAACCATTGATATTTATTCTGACCATTGATGGTTAGGTCTTCTCATCTCCTCACCTTATTAACACATCACCAACTATGTGCAAGATAATAAGGTACAATTTCATATGTTCCCTTATGTAGTGTTAATGAACTTCCAAGCATCATGATCAACAACCTCACCCTCTAGGTAACCTTCCATCCTCCATCTCTCTTTACCTATAAAAAGAGGGGAGTTGGAGGTGAAAATTATCCATGTTCAAGCTATCAAATCTTCTTACACATAGGTATTCAATCTCTCTATTATCTAGTCTTCCTTCAACAACTTAACATTGATTAAAAAGACCTAAATCTCTACTAAATTTAATTTTGAGACCAAAGTATTATTTCTCTGGAAAAATTGATTGAGCCTTCAACCATAAACCAACTAATAAAATACAAGTATATAATTACTTTAGCATTGTTATTTTGGATTTCTAACCCTTGGACCTAATCAGACATGTTTATACGTTGTTTCCTCTTTACCAGATCTTTATCAAAACCCTTATTTGACCATTCACTCATTATATAACCTTTATTTTAGTGACCTTTAGAAACACATAGGAAACTACCAATAGTTACCCATCCACCGATGGTCACCCCTAATTGTTGATGATTACCCAACCACTAATGGTTAGCCCAATCACTAACAGTTTAACTAACCATCGATGGTCACTATGGTATAAAATAATAAGTTATATTCAGGCCTTTAATCCCATCCAAACCTAACATTTAATGTTCCTACCTATTAATATACCTTTTTCTAATTTTTTGAACCTGATTCTACCCACCTTATCCTGAGTATTAACCCACTTTTGCTATATCTAATCATTTTCTTTAACAAGCATTCTACTTTCTTCTTGTATTACATTTCATTTACTTTATGCAAGTACTTTTCTTTATCATTTATAGCTTTATTTTTATCAAAAGTGGATTGACAACCTCATAGTAAACATATGCTTCTTGGATCTAGCTCATGCTAGGTAGTCCACTTAACTATCTTGCTAACAACCATTTTTGTTAGTGCTTTCTTATTTGTAGGTTAGTCCTTCCTAGTGATTTATTATTTTTGGGAAATTAGATGTTTAATTCCTAAATAATAAATGGTTCTAAGTATATAAAATTAGCAAATAATATGTAATAAATAAGATACTAATTTATGAAATTGGACTATAATTAAGTATTTTATAAAAATAGTAGTGAGAGAGAGAAACTTAAACTTATCTGATTCTATGTTGTTCTGACTAAGATAGGGTCTATAAATTTATGTGTAGGCTTAGGAGACTATCACAAATAGGAATATGGAGTTCATTTCTTGATTGGATAGGATCACGAAAAGTGGGACACCCTAGGTTATGATACTATAGTCCTATCTCGACACTATTGTCATGGGGATCTAAGCTTTCTAGGTTTTGTGCATCAAGTCTACGTGACCTTGCCTATGAAATATTGAATCTTGAAAGTTTGTAGAGCTTATTATGTACCTGATTTAGTCTTTAATACCCTAGGTTTTTTTATGCTTGAACTTGAATGTAAAATTTGGAGAGATTAGAGGAGGGGTTAGTGTGTAAAAAGTACATTGGATGCACTTCACACCCCATGTGTGGAAATTCTTCCTACATACCAATACTTTGAGGAGGGATCAAGCTATATGTAATTCTTCCATTGAAGTGATTAGTGAAATAGTGTAATGAAAATACAAGTAAATGTGAAGCTAAGTGTACTTATAATGACTAGGGACTGGTACAAAGGTTTGAATAATCTTGAAGTATTATTAGATGGTTGTATGAAGAGAATAGGGAAAAGTGCTTGAGTAGTCTTTTTGTATTCTTGTTTCTCTCTTGTAAATGAGTGACAAGCCTTCTAAATGGAATTTGAATGGCCTTTTATGGGGGATTTAATGATCATGGGTTAAATGAATTTGCATTAAGATAACATGAATTAGGACAAGGATTCAAAATAAGATGACTATTAGAAGCCAAAATACACTTGGATAATAGTGCCAAAAATAAGACACCCTAGGTTTCAGCACTGTTGTCTAATTTTGGGAACTATTGTCCATGGTAGATGGGACCTAGGGGGATAGATTAATCATGGAAATATTAATTTAGATCTTTAAGGGTTTATTTTGGGAGGATATAGATGAATGGGAATTAGTGAAAACATGCATATGAGGGTCATGAGAGCAAACAAGATGGACGTATAGATTTGGTGTCATTAGCCACACTCAAGTTACCAAATTTCACATTTTATATGACTACATTTCCCCCCATTTTTTTATAGTAATGTAACAAATAAAAATACTAGGATAAAGGAAAAATAGAAAGCATAACTAAACTTACCTTTAAAGGTGAAGTTTATAAAGCTGTGTGATGTTGGATATACATAGAGAGAGCATGATGTGAAGTGTGAATCTGCAATGAAAAACATAGAGTAAATCACTCCTCACTAGATACACTATATCTCAAAATAAGAACATACAAAAGATATGTATGAGAGAGAGGAAGAGAAAGGAATGAATATACCTCATCAAGTACACAAACCAATAAAAAACTTATTGTGATGTTGGATTGTGCTGGGTGTATGCTATACTAAAAGTAATATCATGAATGAAGCTGAGTGCTCAATTCCCTAGAAGTGGCTCAAGAATGAAAAGGTAGGCCCTTTGGCTCGATCATCACCTACTAAGTGAAACTAATGAATCATACATGCATCAATTGATGTTTGGACTATATGTCTAATCCCTCTAAATAGGTGGCTCAAGAATACAAAGGCTAGCTAGTCCTTTGGCTCCATTATTGCCCCATGAAGTGAAGCTATGAAATAATACTGGTATGGACTAGATTTCATATGAGATGGATCCTAAAACCCTTGAATGTACTATGATATAATAATGTTAGTTTGGATATCCAAATATATGATAGAAACTAGGCAATTCTAGGCCATTTTGAAAGATAGATATTATGCTTTTATAAAAGCCATTATGAAACTAGTGTAATAGGCTTATGTGGAAGCCAAATCAAGAACTCAGGTACTCGAGAAGTTAAACTTGTATGAAATACAAACTTGAAAAAGGATGTCAACCACCTAAAAATGGAGTAAGGCATACACCTACTAAGAAATGCTTGGGAAATAAATTGAACTAAAAAAAAGGGAGGATCAATGTATGACACACATTTCCCCCAATCACTAGTGTCTAGAGAATGGATTCTAATTTGGAAGTTATATCAATTGCCTAATCTAAAATTGAAAGTGAGAGTCATCATGCCACACATGATGCCCCCAATATCTAGATTCTCTAAGCAAAAACTATACTAAAACATGTTGAATCTAGACTGTATCGAGCTGACAAACCTATGACCAAACTCAATTTTCTATCTATTTTTAGAAAAACTAATTTTTATACTATCTAGATAGGAATGCAAAAAATAAGACACCGTACTATCCAACACTGTAGTCTAACTTTGGTGTTGTTGTCTAGGGCTAAATCTCATAATTGTTCTAGATTATTTATTGTCTACCTAGTTTGATGTCTGGATTATATTTTGAGTGTTCTAGAAACTTATTTTTAACCATTAGGAGCTATGATCTTTGTGAAAAAAACTCTATTTATTTCCCCCTCTTATAAGGGTAGGAATAGGTACCCTACAATGACTACCCTCAGAAGAATAATCCCTACAAGTGTGTTATGTTGCATAGATATATGATATATCAATGAAAATTGACAAGATATCATGAGATATAACAAGGTTTGTATTGAGAGATTGTTAGATCAATAGGGGTATGCCTGGATAGATATAACAATATAATAACATGTGAAATATACTAAACTAGAATTGAAAGTGTTAGTTGTTAGTAAGAAGGGATGGAGCATGATGTCCATCATGACAACCAAGAAATAAAGATAATGCATGATATGGATCATGGCATTACAAATAGGAAAATTAATTAGGAAACAAGTATACAAGGGTGTCCAAGGGGCCAAGTAATCAAAGGACATGGGCACATGTCTCTCAAACTAGAAATACCAATCTTTTTACATCAGTAGACGTCTCCAGTTCTTCGATCAATACTCTTGATTTGAGATAAAACCTGCATAGTAGGTAGGGGCCGAATGGCTATGGCTTCACTCTATTCTTTAAAATAAAACTTACAAACTTATTACAATGCTTGTTTTAATTTCTGATTCTCAGGATCCTTCTAAAAGGGCAAGAGAAGATCATACTCTTGGAAGCAAGCTACTAGATTTTCACAATGAAATTTTTTCGATGATCTACTACTAGCAGAATGGTCTATATATATATAGCAATATTTGGGAGGTCCTACTTGCGCACTAGCAAGGCGGTGTCTATCCCATCATGCTTTACAGTGAGAAAGTGGGTATACAGTGAAATATTATTCAATGCGTTGGATCCACATGATGATGATGAGGATGATGGTTGAGTGTGTGGGCCCAACATGTCTTCCGCTTCGGTCACTAGGTCATCTTCAGAGATTGGATCAAAAAGACATCTGATTTGAAATGTGCTTTGGAGATGCCAATGTTGACAATTGGGTGGTCCCACTTCACATGGAGTATGTCATGGGGTGCAATGGAAATAAGATTTGCATTCTAGCTATCGCCTGATAATTGTATGTACGACAGTGTCTTGGTCATGGTTTTCTTCTTCGTGAATGTGGTGCAGGCCATGCCGAGTAATCCATCGATACAGATGTTCATTGAAAGCAGATCTGATCCTGATGCACCATGTCCATAATGGTCACTTTAACAGCTCAGTGAATTGATGGTACATAAATTTGCTATTGAGCCTTTCAATGATGATGACACCTAAATTTTGTCAGCGTGTAGCTTGGATTGTGGCTGCTGTAGACATTTGTAGGTCTTGTCCTGCTATGTATGAAATCTTGGTATAACGAGGATGCAGGCCTTCTCATAAGATTTGCTCTTGCACAAGGATATTTAAAGAATCAAATCCTTGGTTAAGAATTTTGGTGAGGTTGAAACCTGGAGCAGGCTGATGCATTAATGTTGTTGCAAGATTTCTGCTTAACCAATCTGGAATAATATTATCAGTGCCCTTTATATGTTTAACAGAGAAATTAAACTAATTAAAGAAAGCTTGCCATCGCACATACTTACCACGACCATCTTTCCTACCATGATCTTTTTCTCTAAAGGTTAAGAATCTGGTGCAATCGGTAATTACAACAAAGTGTGGCAAGTGGAGAAGTTTCAGCATGAACCTCTCAAGACATTTCTTAATAGCATAAATTTCTTTGTCTGAAGAAATTCATTTTAATACATCTGGGCTAAACACACCACTAGCAAACTCACAAACAAATTCTTTACAATCATATATACACACTTAAACTCCTCCCTAGGCAACATCAGAAGTGTCTGTATAGACCTTCATCTGGTCAGACTTAGGAATGTGTAGGTCTGAAAGTGCAGCAACTTTGGACTTGATCTTTTGAACTGCTGTAGTATGTCATTCTTCCCAACAAAATACTTTTTTCTTCTAGAAAAGCTCATGTAGTATGTACCTGTCTTCACCAGCGTTAGGATAGAAACTATTTAAGTAATTCAGCAATCCCAAAAATGCTTGTAACTTGGGTTTATCAAGTTTCTCAGGGAAATTGAGAACCTTTTCTTTAATATGCGGCTGCAGCTATAACTTTAAATTGCGAACAATCATGCCAAGAAAGTTGCATTCTATTTTGTAGAGTTGAATTTTGGTCTCTGACAAAACTATTCCTGCATCTTGTGCTATTTGCAAAAACTTGGAGAGATGAGTTTGGTGATCAGACAAATTATTACTAAAAATCAATATATCATCTATATATACACAAAGAAAATTAGAAGTGCCCTGGAAGATCTTGTCCATATGTGCTTGGTAATAAGCAGGGGCATTCATTAGGCTGAAAGGCATGACGGTCCACTGAAAATGACCAAATGGGAAACTAAATGGCATTTTCTCTCTGTCTGCTTCCTTAACTCAAATTTGATAAAAGCCAAATTTACAATCAAACTGTGAAAAGTATTTACAGTTTGCAACCTTTTCTAAGAGATAGCTTTTATCAGGGTTTGGATATGGAAAAGGCTTTGTGATAGCATTCAATGGTTTATAATTTATTACCATTTGTTTCTTTCCACGTTTCTGCTTAGAATGCTTATTCACCATAAAGGCGTAGCAGCAGAAAGAAGAAGTGGATTTCTCAATAAAACCATTGGATTCTAATTCTTTTATCTGGGATTCCATATCTGCATAATCTTGAGCCGAAATTGGGATTTTCTTCCCAATCTTCATGTGTTTGCCTTCAATGAGATTGATTTCCATTTTTGGCATAGTCTTGGACCAAAATTGCTGAGGATTATCTGAGCATATGGTATTCTTTATTTGGTCACCTAATTCTTGGATATCGGCTAGGATTATGTCTAGAGATTGAGTCATGGAGCTAGGAAATTGCACTGTACCATATATCAGACAAGGAATTCTAAGCCTTTCATTCTCAATTGTAAACATGATACTCTTAATAGTAGAGCCATATGGAGAGTATCTGTCTATGAATGATCCTCCTAATAAGATGTCTATGGGCATCTTTTCTAGGGCAAAGAAATCTGCATGGAAGACTTTATTCTGTATTCTCAGGGGTTGTTGGTGTTTGTATTTTGTACAAGTAAAACTATTCCCCTGTACATCAATGCTCTTATAAGCAAATCGTTCATCCAAGGTTTCCCAGTCTTGGATAAGCTGTGGTTTAGCAAATGAAAGAGAAACACCAGTATCTACTTGTGCATCTACCAGTCTACCATTAATTTCTAAGGTGAAGAATTGAGCAAAACGTCCATTAATCAAAGAATTTAAATATGCTGGCATAGGTAGTTCTACATGAGGTATACTGGTACATACCAGTTTCTATCTTCCTAGATCTTTGACGGCAATTTCTTCTTCTTCTTCTGTGTAGACAGGTTCTGTTGGTTCATATTCTTCTGGTTCAGCTTCTTCTTCTATTTGATTATTACATTCTCCTGGGTAGTAGTCTTGGTCAGAGTAGAATATGCTTCCAACTTCTTCTTCTTCTTCTCTTGGAAGGAATACGTCCCACTTCGGCTCATCAGGCAGTATCTTGATTTCTCATGGAGGCTCTCTACTGGCAAACTTATTTTTGATCCACGATTCACTTGGCTTGAATGTACTGGGATACTGCATAAGAGGCTGTTGTGCTCTTTGTAATGTGGGAGGTGTTCTTGACATAGAGGGTTGTCTCCCTCTGGATGGTTTGGCTCCTCTGTGATAACCTCTTCCTCTTGCTCGTTCAAGTCGCTCTGGTACTTCGTGATGATGTCTGAACCAGGCTCCATAAGCTTCATTCGAGAACATCGACCAGTCATGGTGGCGTGGTCTGTATGGCCATTGTGATCACTGCATATTTGTCATGGGCTATTTTAAATCATTGGCTAATGATTCAAGATCAGCGACATCATCATCGTCATCGAAGTCACCTTCAGGGAGATCATCTAAGACTGGTTCATAGATGTCATCTTGGAGATAAATGTCTTCTTTGGAATCAACTACATCCCACCACGCTGCTGTGGTGGAAGAAAAAATAGCTTTAACAATAGGGTTTTTATAGGAGCATTGCGGGACAATGTAACCAGGCTTTCAAAAAATATAGCAGATGGGTTGCTTGGACGGAGGTCAAGCAGTGCGGCGTTTACAGAGGAAACACTGAGGAGGTGCATAAGAATGGTGGCAAGGAAAGGAGTTACGCTTGAAGGAAACACGGTGGCGACACTGCTTTTGTTGTTTCTGTGGTTGGACAAATGGCCTACAGCCAAAAGGGGCTATCTCAGGAAAGACGGGAGCAATATTAGAGGCTTGATGCTTGGACAGCTTCTACATAGAGCGAGCCTTAGAAACAAGTGTTAAGACTTGCTGTTTGGCAAAATTGATCACATCTGCAAGTGAAAGATCTTCAATAGCTAAGCCTTTGAGATCAAGATAACCAATGACTCGATCAATTAGATTGTATGGCAAGGCATGCAGAAATTTGACTTTGATTTTGGTAGAAGCATGACTTCTACATTCATAGGCTAAGTGCTGAAATTGTTTTGCAAAAGCATCAAACTGCTTGAGATCACATAACTCCATTTTTAGAAGCCATTTCTTTGTTTCAAGCTCACGGTTGCCAATTGGGGGCACAAATTCACTAATCAAAAAATTAAACAAAGTACCTAAAGAATCAGTATGGTTATGTACACGTTCATATTGTTGAGCTTCAGTCATGGAGCTCCACCATTGACTGGTAATTCCCCATAGATATTTTGTAGCAAATAGGGTCGTGCCTATTTGGTCAAGATGAGCATTTATAGTCATGACTCTCATGGCATTGCACCAGGCAGTAATTTCATTTAGAGGATTTAACACATCATCTATGTTAAGATACCATGGTTGCAGATGGACATGGGATCTTTGCATTAGAGTATGACTGTGACTATGGGATTTTTTGACAGATCTAAAACTAGAGCCAAAATTGACTGAACAGAATGGTTTCTTGGCAGAAGAAGTTTTTGCTTCTTGATCTTGTTTAGATAGCCAGGCTAGACTATCATCTAAGATATCAATCTTTGTATCGATAGAAGATACCTTTTCCTGGATCTTCTCTACCTTCTCTTTTATATACAATACATCTCGGCATAAATCATAAAATTTTTCTATGAAATGAGATGTAAATCTACCAGTGTAATTACGCTACTTGAACTCATTTGAGAGTTCTTTTTCTCCTTGATATGTAGTAGAGAAATACTGCATAGTTCCAGCTGGTTGCTTATGTACACCTTTAGGAGGTGGCCATTTACCACCTTGATACAGAGTAACCTGATCTTCTGTATAAAACTCAAGATTGTCTTCTCTTGGAAGACTCATTAGTGTACTTAGAAGATCAGAACCTTGATTTATCTCTTCATCCTCTATTAGTATATGACCTATTTTCACAGATTTACGGGATGAAGCAGTGGATGGTCTGGAGGGAGATAAAACAGAAGAAGACATAGATAAAGATCTTGGTAAAATATTTACATGTCTGCCATCACTTTGATGGACTGTGGTTTGGCCTTTCATCTTAGGGGAAACATTTTTAAGCTAGTCTAGTTTCCACTCAGAAGGTATTTCTATGGATTCAATATAGCCTTTTTGCAACTGCATAGTTCCACTTAATCTTCAGGCATATGGCAGATTTTCAAGGATTTTGGGGTGATTAGTATTGGTCATGCTATAAACAACAGAGATATTCAAAGCAGCATATTTGAATTCTCCAAACATATATAGACCAAATAATGAGATAAACAATCCCCAACAATCTAAAGATCCATGTTTTACTTCTTTACATCCTCTGTCGCGGACTGCGACTAAAAGATTTAGGCAAAACTCAAAACAAATAATGTCATCATTAAGATGACCAAGGCTGGATAACTGACAGGAATGTTTAAAGCTTACTTGTCATCTGTCACATAAAGCTAGATATAACACAGGCTTGATATTACTAGGAATTAAGGGAGTTATTTGGACACAAATCAAACCAAAATGGACAAAATTTACATCTTCATGAGAATGGATATACTGTATCTCTTTCTCAGGCAACAGAGACAGTAAATTCATTTGGAAAGTATGTTTTGGTTTGTAACTCAGAGTTAACTCCACAGACTTGATTCTAGGCTTAACAAAAGATAGGTATGTAGATGTATACAAAAACTTAGATTTTAACAACTCAGATTTCTTACTCAAACTTTATTTGAGTTCTCTGCTTTGAAAATTTCTATGGGAAGTTATTGCATCGAGTTTCTAGCTGCTATCTTATCTTTGTGTCATAGGCCTCTTTATCTCTGCATCTGTTTTCCCTTATCAAAAATTTCTCACTTGCCAGAACCTAAAACTCTAAGCTATGGAATTTGGCAAAGCCCAATCCTCTTCACTGTCAAAATTATCAATGAATCTGAATTTGAAGGATGTTATGAACTCCCTCCATTTGTTCCTGAACAATTATTTGATCTACCCGATATTGAACCCACTGAAGAAACTCTTGAGAAAGAGAATAGTCTGTATAAACCTCCTGCTATCAAGGCTTCACAAGTCTATTTGTGTTTGTAAAGAATTTGTTTGTGAGTTTGCTAGTGGTGTGTTTAGCCCAGATGTATTAAAATGGATTTCTTCAGACAAAGAAATTTATGCTATTAATAAATGTCTTGAGAGGTTCATGCTGAAACTTCTCCACTTGCCACACTTTGTTGTAATTACCGATTGCACCAGATTCCTAACCTTTAGAGAAAAAGATCATGGTAGGAAAGATGGTCACGGTAAGTATGTCTGATGGCAAGCTTTCTTTAATCAGTTTAATTTCTCTGTTAAACATATAAAGGGCACTGATAATATTATTCCAGATTGGTTAAGCAGAAATCTTACAACAACATTAATGCATCAGCCTGCTCCAGGTTTCAACCTCACCAGAATTCTTAACCAAGGATTTGATTCTTTAAATATCCTTGTGCAAGAGCAAATCTTACGAGAAGGCTTGCATCCTCGTTATACCAAGATTTCATATGCAGCAGGACAAGACCTACAAATGTTTACAGCAGCCACAATCCAAGCTACACACTGACAAAATTCAGGTGTCATCATCATTGAAAGGCTCAATAGCAAATTTTTGTACCATCAATTCACTGAGCTATTAAAGCGACCATTATGGACATGGCACATCAGGATTAGATCTAATTTTAATGAACATCTGTATCGATGGATTGCTCGGCATGGCCCACACTGCATTCATGAAGAAGAAAACCATGACCAAGACACTGTCGTACATACAATTATCAGGCAACAACTAGAATGGGAATCTTATTTCCATTACACCCCACGACATACTCCATGTGAAGCGGGACCACCCAATTGTTGATATTGGCATCTCCAAAAGCATATTTCAAATTAGATGTCTTTTTGATCCAATCTCTGAAGATGACCTAGTGACCGAAGCGGAAGACATGTTGGGCCCACACACTCAACCATCATCCTCATCATCATCGTCATCATGTGGATCCAATGCATCAAATAATATTTCACTGTAGACCCACTTTTTCATTGTAAATCATGATGGGATAGACACCGCCTTGCTAGTGCACAAGCAGGACCTCCCAAATATTGCTATATATATAGACCATTCTACTATCATTGTGAAAATCTAGTAGCTTGCTTCCAAGAGTATGCTCTTCTCTTGCCCTTTTAGAAGGATCTTGAGAATCAGAAATTGAAACAAGCATTGTAATAAGTTTGTAAGTTTTATTTTAAAGAATAGAGTGAAGCCGTAGCCATTCAACCCCTGCCTACTACGTAGGTTTTATCTCAAATCAAGAGTATTGCTCGAAGAACTGGAGGTGTCTACTGACGTAAAAAGATACAAGGCAAGTTCAAATTCCTCATACACATACAATTAAAATAAATAAAGTTAGCACAAGGGCTATAGGCACATGGAAGAGTACAAACAAAGGACATTAGAAAATTTCCTAAGGCACACACATGAATAAGACCTAAGGATAGTGGAAAATGTCCTAAAACACATACATGACATGGAACAACAATTGAGAAAATGCAAACATATCAAGCTACACTAATCAAGAAAGGAAAGCATGTATATACTGGAAGTGCAATCACATCTAAATAATCAAAGCTAGAAGTGAAATTACGCAAGACACATTAGTATAAGACTCAAGTGCTATAAAATACTCAAGTGCAAGATACTAATGAGATGTTGATATAGTAATTTGAGTAATCTAGTAAGTAATGTACATCAACATGATAACCTAGAGTGTTTTATATAGGAATGAAATAACATAGATGGTGCAGTCATGTAGAAGATACCCCCAGTGGGTACGTATATTGATGTGTCTCTTGAATGTAAAGTAGGATGTCTCCTCAATGGGTATAGTGAAGTAATCAAGGATCTAGATGTCACTGCACACACTCAAATAAGATTAAGTGAAGCATGGTAATGTAGATAAATAGACAAATAATAACATAGAACAAATGTAAGTCTAGCACAGTAGTAGCAATGTAAATCTTGGATGATGCATACGGTCAAAATATTTTTATGTTTTGGATATATTTGAATGATTTTGGTATTTTTAATTTTTTATATTATTTTTGTATTTTTAAAAATAAGCTATGTATAGGAAAGACTAATAAGAAATTATACTAACCAATGAGTCTTGGATGAGACTCCCTATCATGGTGACTTGTATCAAACAAAGGTATCATGCATGATCATGAAACATGATGGAAATACTGAGACTATGATTCTAAAAGTGGTGTGCATTGTAAATGTTCTAAAATCTCTAGAGTAGAAACTAAATGTGGGGTCCCTTTATAAATTTGAGAAGTGGATACAACTGTAGGGCTCTTAAGGACCCATTTCGAAGTAAGAGAAGGCCTCTGAACATGTGCTCTATGTGTAGATACATGAGATCTCAATAAAAATACTTTGGGTGTGAATATTGTAGCTAGAAGCTATCTATAATATTGAAGGTATGGAGGTGTATAAACCCTCTATACTGGTAATGGATGCCTCAACTATGTTTGAATTTGTGTTAGAGGAACAATTATAACTAGTGGGGAAACTAAAATTGGTGGAGATGTTGGAACTGGTGATTGTAAAGGAGATGGCTCTGAAGTGGGTAGTGGTAACTCATATGAAACTCCAGTAACTATAATAACCTAATTAGCATGAATGAATTTCATGCATTTGTAAACTATAGATGGTACTACTCAATTTTTTTGAATCCATTGGTGACCAAGTAACATATCAAAAAATCCTACACTGGGAACTATGGTGAAATGTGTGGTCACATGTGTTAGACTAGTCTATAAAGGAAGTACGATCTTGCCCAATGAACTTTGTATGTGCCCATTTAATCCACTGATAATTGTATCTATTGGAGTTATATCCTACTCTGAATAGCCCAAATGCAACAATAATGAAATGGTACACATGTTGACACTAGAATTATTATTAATGAGAACATTGTGAATGGGTTGATTATGAATATGTTCTTTGATAAAGAGTGCATTATAATCTAAATTCTCCTCAACAATATCCTAATCTGAGAAGGATATAGAAGTTCTATTTGAAACCCTAGAATCATACACACCTATCACATCACTCAAAGGATGTGACTCAACTGAAGGTACCAAGTGTGTAACTAGTGGAGGATGTGTATGGTATGTGTGGTGAACACATGATGTGTCCCCTTTCTCTTATTTAGAATGCTATGGAAATGGATCTAAGAAGATTTTCAAAGCTTTATCCTATGTTAGCTTTTCCTGTGGATATTCAACTAAAGTACCAAGATCAAGTAAGTTATAATATATCAAGTTCTATATCTTATGTCTCAAATTGATGCATCTATTTGTAGTGTGGCTCAATTCCCTATAAAAATCACAAAATACATGTTGATAATATCCATGTGGAAGATAATTTACTAGGTCAACTTCCTAAATAGGAGGGAGAGTGATGATGTTACATTCTAATAACTATTGTAAAACTCTAGCTAGAAAAATTGGTAGATTGGTAAATACACACCGAGAAGGTGCTGATAAAACCACACATTGAGGGGGCTCTGAAGTCGCATTGACTATTGGTTGATTTTGATTCTTATTATCATTGAATTTGACCTTGTATGTGACTTTTCTATTACTCTCTTTTAATGTGTTTGGGATGCTTGCATACTTGATTTTTCCCATTGAAAATATTTTTACCTCTCTTTCTTTTAGTGTATGACATAATTCAGTGAAGGAAAATAATATTCTAAAAATAATAGACTCATGCAATGCTGGTAGAAGGCTCTATTTGAAGAGATCTTGTAACTCCTAATCTGCCATGGGGCTAGTCATCTTAGCCAAGATGGTCTTATATCAAAGCACATAGTCTATGAGATGCTCATTTTATTTTTATTTCTATTAGGAAACTTGTGTATAAGAGACCTTATCACCAATATTGATACTAAAATTTTCTAGGAACATGTCAACTAAAGGATTGAATTTATTGACCAACTGATTCAATAGACTATAGAACTGTTGTAAATATTAATCCTTTAGACTCCATGGAAATAGCTTGGTAAGTATCCAGTCATTTGGTACATAATCCAAGCATGCTATGTGAAAATATCTCAACTGTGTCTCTGGATCACCCTGGCCATGATAAAGAGTAAGCTTAGGCTAAACAAAACCTTGTGGTAATGGTGTAGAAATAATGTGACATGCCAATGGTGTATGTAAAAGAGCAAAAGATTCCAAAACATGCATAGGTCTAGGGCACCTTGTTCAAGATGTAGCACCTTGGATTGAAGAGATCTTATCTCTTACACAAGGGATACCACATCAAGAGATAAGGATGAACTCACTATAACTAGTGGCATAGAGGCAAGTTAGGCTGCTATAGGGGGTTGTTGAGACATAGTTACCCCAATAATGCTATTTTTAATTGGTTGCTCTATAATAATGGAAAACTCAACTTGTTTAGCCTTTCTAATTTTCATGAGAGATTTTAATATAAGAGTATGATCTTGAGGTTGTTCCCTGAGTCTTTCTCTATGAGATTGGAGGATCAAATCGTTATTGAGTACAACTTCATTATCAATAATGGGTGGAAGTGGATCAGTAGTCTAATGTGGTGGAGCATGAGCATTGGTGTGTACATCATGATTGGTATTTTCATATTGCTCATTATTTGAATCATTTTGATTAAAATTAGTGTAATTTGGATGTGTAGAATCTATACCTAGAGTTTGAACTAGTTGTTTATCCATAGTATATGCTCAAGTTGAAGGAATCTAGGTGAATTCATAAGGATTGCCACTAAGTATTGCACTTTCTATTAAAGGAAGAGATGCAAATAACTTAGGTGGCATAAGGAAAATAACTTGGATAATAGTAGAAAAGATTAAACTAAGATAATATAAACAAGGAACTAGAATATGCATAGAAAGGATACAGAGCTCCCAAACATGTAAGGTGATACCTCAAGAAGTAAAATAGGAACTAGTATTTGCAACTAGGGATTTTTTAGAATTTTTTTTGTAAAATAGTATGATTTTTTTTAATTTGAAGTTGAATTTCTAAGTTAAATATGAATTTTGAAAAATCATATATTTAGTGAAAAATTATTGATTTAATGGGACTTAGTAGATGCAACTAGGGTTTTGGAAAAAGTAAATATTTTTGCTTTTTTATTATAAATTTTTGAAATTTAATTTTTGATTTTAATATGCAACTAAAAATTCAAAAAAAGATTGGAAAAGTACTGGGAGGTAGTTGATGCAACTAGGGTTTGAAATAGATTTATTTTAAAATTTACTACAAAATTTTAAAATTTGAGAGGAATTTCTAATTTTAATATTCAAGAAAAAATTTAGAAATTAATAGGAAAGTGTTTGATTTAATGGGACCTAGTAGATGCAACTAGGGTTTGAGAATTTTTTTTTTTTTGAAAGTTACTATGGATTTTTAAAATTTGAAGTTATTTTCTAATTTTCATAGGCAACTAAAAATTTAGAAAATGATTGGAAAATTACGGGGAGCTAGTTGATACAACTAGGGTTTGAAATAAATTTATTTTAAAATTTACTATAAAATTTTAAAATTTGAAATGAATTTTATATTTTAATATTCAAGAAAAAATTCATAAATTAAAGTGAAAAATTAGCTAGGAATTTACCCTAGGGGTTTTAGGCTTTTTATGCAAAATTTGAAGTAAGTTGGGTTCACCAAATGATTTATTATTTTTGAGAAATTGGATGTTTAATTTCTAAATACTAAATGGGTATGCGTAGATAAAATTAGTAAATAATATGCAATAAATAAGCTACTAATTTGTGAAACTTGACTGTAATTAGGGATTTTCTAAAAATATTAGTGAAAGAAAGAAACTTAAACTATTTTATTCTATGTTATTCCAATTGAGACAAGATCTAAAAATTTGTGTGAAAGCTTGGGAGACTATCTCAAATAGGAATATGGAGTTCATTTCTTGATTAGATAGGAGCACAAAAAGTGGGACACCCTAGGTTCTAGGGCTGTAGTCCTATCTCGATGTTGTTTTCTTGGTGATCTAAGCTTTTTGGGTTTTGTGAGTTAGGTATGTGTGACCCTGTCTATGATTTATCAAAGCTTGAAAGTCTATAAAGCTTGTTGTGTATTTGATCTAGTCTTCAATACCCTAGGTTTTCTTTGTACTTGAAATTGAATGTAAAATTTGAAGAAAGTAGAGGAGGGTTTAGTGTGTAAAGAATACACTAGATGCACTTCACACCCTATGTGTAGACATACTGCCTATATACCAATACTCTGAGGAGGGATCAAGCTATACGTAGTTCTCCCATTGAAGTTATTGGTGTAATAGTGTGATGAAAATTCAAGTAAATGAAAATTAGGTGTCCTTGGAATGACTAGGAATTGGTATAAAGGTTTGAATAAGCTTGAAGTAATATTGGATGGCTATATGTAGAGAATAGGTAAAAGTGCTTGAGTAACACTGCTTGTATTTTTGCTTCTCTCTTACAAATAAGTGCCAACCCTTCTAAATGGACTTTGAATGACCTTTAATAAGGGATTTAATGTTCATGTGTTAAATGAATTCACATTTGGTCGACATGATTTAGGATAAATATTTGGAATAATGTGACCTTTAAAAGCCAAAATACACTTGGACAATAATGCTAAAAATAAGACACCCTAGGTTTCAACATTTTAGTTCAAGTTTGGGTGATATTGTCCATAGTATATGGGACTTGAAGGGATAGATTAAGCATGGAAAGAGCAATCTAGGTCTATAAAGGTTCAGTTTGGGAGGTTGTAAATGACTGGGAATCAGTGAAAACATGCCTATGAGGGCCATGAGAGCAAATAAGATGGACCTATGGATTGGGTATCATTAGCCACACTCAAGTTACCAAATTTTGCAGTTTATATGACTAAACCTAGCCAAAGAGAAGTTCTCCATCTTTATCTAAATTACGTGCACATCACCAACTAGGTATTTCTACCAGACCCTTATACCAGTTTCTTATCTTTTTATAAAATTAAGAAATAATAAAAAATTAAGAGAAACATTTTGGCACACCTGGTGGGACCCTAAAATCATCTAGGTTCCCCTTCTTTCTTCCTTTATTTTATGCTCATTGAATAAAATCTAAAATTTATTTTGGCATAAAATAAACCCATTGCATTACATTGATTGCTTGCTTGTTTTATTTCATCTAGTAACTTAAAGGCAAAGTAATTAATTTTAGTTGCATTCTTGTTATCACACACTTATCTAAACCACATAATCAATTGACATATCAAAATAAAATTGAGACAAGGCTCGACTAGGATTTCATCACCTAGCGATAAACCTTACCCTTTTTTGGAAATCCTAATTGGAGGTCATTACCAAGGGGAGAACCAAATCAGCTCTCTGGTTGAGTACAAAATCTAAAATTTAGTATATCTTGGGTAAACACTTGATACCCTTATTGTTTTAGTATGTGAATTGAGGGGGTAAGCCCCAATACCAAGCTATGTAGTAAAGTTTAATACAAATGTTCTCCCTTGATTCCATCACCAATCCAACCACCAACTAAAACCATCTAACATTTACCTACTCTGCCACTTTTACCTGAGACTAAGGAGGAATTGAAGCAACAATCCAAACCAACACTTCCTCTTATCCACAACATTCATATGGTTACCCAAATCTTGGGCCCAATAAAAAGATAAGGGAAAAGCTAAAGTGTCCATTTTATGGACCTACCCTTTAAACCCTCAACCTTCCAATAGAACCCAAACACCTTCACCATTACCTAAACCCAAAGTATCCATCTTGGGTGCCTCTCCTTCCAACCCTTTTGAATCCATTCAGTGTGTAGTGTTGAAACAACTTCACCAAACATTGGTAAAGATGGGCTTATATGAATTACTCAACACCTCACCTCCCCATCATCAAACATTGATAGAGATCATGCAATCCATAAAGGTTCAAACTAAATATCCTCAACCTCTTACAGCCTTTGTTAGAGCCCTTCAACTTTAAACCCAAGTCACCTTTAAGGATTCAGAAATACCTTCTATGCATCTTAAGGATCCTGATCCTCTCCTTTTTATCATGTCATACATTAACCAAAATCATATCAAAAAGGGTGATGATTGATGGAAGGGATAATATAAACATTATCTCTTCCCATGCCTATTACCAACTTGAGTTTTCCAAGAACATCATGTCTAAAACTATAGTGGTTCTTCACTCTTTTAATGACACTATAGCCACTAATTTAGGGATAGTTATTTTCCATATTTGATTGAGACCTCACACCATTCCAAAACTCTTTTATGTTTTAGAGGGTGAGTTCTAATGCAACATTTTAATTAGATGCCCTTAGATCCATGCTATGAGTTATGTCCCTTCCACTTTGCATCATTACATCAAAATTGATCATGAAGGTCATGTCATCACCATACTGATTGACCCTAGTCCCTTTACATCTTGAAATATGATGTACCGACCCAATGATGTTATTCTTCTTCATCCATCCACTTTACCATAAACTACCAACAACTCTACCCCTATCATTGATGAACCTTCAACAAGATCATCCATCCCTTCTTCATAAATCCCCATAGATGACCCCTTAGAACCACCATTCCAATATTTCTCACTTGGGGAGTACTAAATTTTAGACTTGGATGCTTTCCCTACTCCTCAAGAGTATGGGAACCTCACCCATGATCCTAGTTATGACTCTAAAATTAGAACCATCATCCTTTTTGGGTTACCCAAACATCAAACCAACTTCATCTATGGGGGGTTTGATCATCCACTTCTTGTTTCCACTACCACCCCTTATATTTTACCATTCACCTATGACTTATTTTATCTAAACAAACCTACCTTTGCCAAATCATACCTTCACAAGTGTGCTTGTAATGGATTTGAACTTTATGAATAGGGACCTCATGAACTACCCATAATCAAAACCCAAAAACCTCATGAGTTATTTGGCCTTGGGTTTATACCACTAGAAGAACCCACCTCACCTAAACCCATTACCACCATCAATGAGGATGTCCCATCCTCACTAACCTCCTCTCCCTCAAAGTTAGAAGATTTTGATATCATCCCACCTAACTTTTTTTCATCAATATATTTAGTTTGGGCACCTTGACTTATCAAAAGGATGGTCAAACTAAAACCCTTCCTCTCATCTATCTTGAAATGGTAGAAAATGATTCTCTTACCATCAACACCATCTAACATCAGGATGATGATTCCATTCTCACCTACCTTATTATGGGGAACTTTTCTATCTATAAGTATCTTCCTCTTGAGAAATAAACCATGTTGAATGAATATACTATTGATGTCAACTTGGGTACTCAATATAACCCTCATATTGTCAAGATCAGGCAAACCTTAAATTCCATAGAATAATAGGATTACCCTTCCTTCATGACCAAATCATATAATTTTCTTAGTCTTATCAGGATATGCCTAGAATTCACCCTTCTATTATTCTCCATAAAATTATCACCCCTCATGATGCTAAGCCTATTTATCAAAAGCTTCATAGGATGCACCCTCACATCACCCTTCTAGTCAAAGAGGAACTTTAATGCCTCTTATCTATCAACTTCATCCAACCCATTGATTATCCCCAATGGGTTTCTAACATCATTATTATTACCAAACCCATAGGAAGACTTCATCTTTGTATTAAATTTTGTGACCTCAACCTTACTTATCTAAAGGATGACTTTCATTTGACTAACATCAACCAACTAGTTGATCTTATAGATGGCCATGAGATGTTATCTCTCATGGATGGTTTCTTAAGATATAATCAAATCTTGACTGTTCCTAAGGGTCATCATAAAACCTCTTTCATCACCCCATGGGGAACCTTTTGATACAGATTCATGCCCTTTGGTTTAAATAACATTGACACAACCTACCACCATGCCATAACCTATATATTCCATGACCTTATCCATAAAATAGTAAAGGACTATGTGGATGATATCCTTGGGAAATCTAAACATCACAAGGATCAACTAGTTATTCTCACCATCATCTTCAAATGCCTTATCCATTTCCATGTCAGACTCAACCCTAAGAAATGTATTTTTGGGGTCATTTCTAGAAATCTTCTTGGTTTCATTGTCTCCCTTCAAGGAATCAAAGTAGACCCTACCAAATTCATATTAATATTATATATGCCACCTCCTGCCCACCTTAATCAACTTCATAGTTTACAGGGGAAGCTCTAATCGATCCATCAATTCAATTCTCAATTATCAGATAGATGTCAACCCTTTCACCACTTCCTTAAGAAATACACATATTTTAAGTGGACTAAAGATTACCAACAAGCTTTCGATTCAATAAAAGAATGACTTTTTTCCACCTATTTTGACCCCTCCTAAAGAGGATCAACCCTTTTTCCTTTACATCTCTACCATTGAACATTCCCTAGGGGCAATGCTCACTCACCATGATAATAAAATAAAGAGAAAGTTGTCTACTACATAAGTTAAACACTTATAGAGTATGAGACTCGATATTCCCATCTCAAGAAACTTTACCTTGCCCTCATCTTTGTGGATTCCAAGCTTCACCACTACCTTCTCAATCATAAGACCTACATCATCACTAACACTGACCCACTCAGATACATGCACTCCAAACCATACTAAATCTAGCATATGGTTAAGTGGCTCATGATTTTATCTAACTTTGATCTTGAGTTATTTCAATAGAAATCAATTAAAGGCAAAGTGATTATTGATCAATTGGGTAAAGCTCCTCTACCAGATAACCAACCTCTTCCTCTTACATTTCTAGATGAGCCCATCATGACTCTTTCTCAAGAGGGACCTACCTACCAAATGACCTTGTTCTTTGATTGATCCAAATGATAACTTGATAAGGTTCATGAGTTATTCTCATTCCTCTTGATGGTGAACCTCTTACCCTTTCCTTTAAGCTTGACTTTGAGTGTACCAAAAATGTGGCTGAGTACGAAGCCCTAGTCATAGGTCTCCAAACCACTCTAGCCTTGGGATTTAAGATAATCAGTGTCTTTGGTGATTCCCAACTTGTGGTCAACTAGTTCAAAGGATTTTACCAATGTAATAATGATGTATTACTAAAGTAAAAACACCTAGTAGATGTCCTCTTAACATCATTTGATTATTTCCTTATCCATTCAGTTCTATAATCTACCAAGAAATTTGTGGATACTATGCTTTCCTTTACTTCCCAAATTCCTTCTCAACCTTATAACTCTAAACTCTTTGTCACCATACATCACTTTGTCACCCCATATTATATCCATTCTGATATTCCAACCATTTTTAGTGTGGAAGTATCTCCATTAGACATCTAGTTGAACAAACTTTTGATTACTTCAACCTCAATATTATTCCTACCAATCTATCTAGAAATGTCTGAAGAGATTTTGGTTAGAGTACCTCTCATTATACCATACTAGGGGTAATCCTTTATAAACATGGTTTTTATGGCCTCTTTCTCCATTTCCTTCATAGTTATGAAGCTTCCCATTTCATCAAGGGAATGCATGATAGAATCTGTGGGGGACATTTTAATGGTTTAGCCATTGCTAAACACATCCTTTGCCTTGGCTACTATTGGCCCACCATCAACCAAGACTATTATTATTATGTAAATAAGTGTGTTAAAAGTTAAAAACATGCTAATTTATATCACACACCTTCCCATGGCCTTCAAGTATCCAATGACTTTTGGCCATTCTCATAATGGGGCTAAGATCATATTGGGGAAATCAATCTTCATTCATCACCATGTCACCAATCCATCATTACCACCACTGAGTATTTTACTAAGTGGGTGGAAGCCATTCCTCTCATCTCTACCAAAGATGAAAAGATTATTGATTTCATCAACCATCACATCCCTTATTATTTTAGTGTTCCCCATAAGATCATCATTGATAATGGTAAATCTTTCAAGAATAATAAATTCTAAGGTCTTTGCGATGCATTTGGCTTCAAATTAAGCTTTTCCTTGCCTTACCATCCATAAGCAAATGAATAGGTGGAATCCTCTAATAAAATCCTTAACAAAGTGTTGAATAAAGTAGTAAGTATTTCAGGTCAAGATTGTCACTTACACATCCCTTTCATTTTACGGGCCTATCACACTAGCATTTTAATCTCTATGGGTGCTACCCCTTTCTCTCTAGTCTTCAAAATAGAATAAATCTTGACTTTCAAAGTCTATATTCCCTCTTTTTTCATATCTTTGCAATAGATCATTTTTGAAAGCAACTATCATCAAGAATGACTAGCATGACTTGAGATACTTGATGAATATCACCTTGAAATACTTAACCATATTCATGTCTATCAAGAAAAAATCAATCACACCTATAATGAACACCTAAAAGAACAAGAATTATATATTAGAAACTTCATCTTAATTGAAAACCAACATGTAACCAACATGGAGAAATGCAAAAGAGGAAAATTTGCTTTCAATTAGCTTGGACCCTACATCATAACTCATAAATATGGATTATAAGTTTATCATTTGTCCTCTCTTAAAGGCAAACTAGAACCTGAGCCTCTCAATTATTCACATATATGTCCTTTCTTTTTTTAAAAAGGGATCAAACTCGTCTTACTATCCAACATAAGATCATCACTTGATTTATGATATTTTCACCTTCACCTACCTATCCCTCTCCCTTTGAGTATAACTGATTATAACATATAACTATGTTATTAAACATCATAGCTATAGCCTAATCCTAAATATGGGCACCACAACTCTACCCATAGCATGGTTCTCATGGATACTTTTCATCACTAATCAGATGGAATCCCATGATCATTTATCTCTCAAACACCCTTTATACCTATCACTAACCTTCTTGTGCTAAAAGTTTTGCCTTTATAAAGGTAA
This sequence comes from Torreya grandis, assembly GCA_037957365.1. Taxonomy (NCBI): domain Eukaryota; kingdom Viridiplantae; phylum Streptophyta; class Pinopsida; order Cupressales; family Taxaceae; genus Torreya; species Torreya grandis. Next base: position 145,288 of record JARHVA010001283.1, on the reverse strand, counting down.
ACCTCTAAGAATAATTAGACTTGTCCATGCATAAAATATTGAAATCCAAAATAAATATCATTTGGATCACATATTTATAACATTGAAAACTACTCCCTTGAAGGACAATTACCCAAAAACTTTTAAGTTACTTAAAAAATAGATTTTTCCCTTGAAGGACAACTACCAAAATAAACAAATACAAACTTAGACCACTCCCTTGAAGGATGGCTAAGTCAAAATGGGTCAAAATAAATCTTTCAAAGCATCCTGCATTGATCAACTTCACAAAGTATTAAAAAAAAAAAAAAACTTATATCAAAATCAGCTTTCATATATAACATTAGTAGACTTCCTACATTGATCTGTCTACATCTAGCATATAATATGGACTCATCTATTTTAGTTCTTAGGTCACCTATAAAAGGGGAAAACTAACCAAAATAAGGTTGCCCTTCCTCTCACCCATTTCCTTTATATTCTTATTACATACCTCCCTTTTATACCATATTTTTAATCAAGGGATTTTGAGCTTACTTGGCATGATTGTGATCAAGACACCTGTTTATCAACCTAAACATGCTAATACAAAGCATTAGAAAGGATTACCTTCCTTAAACCAATCTAACTTTAGGTTTGTTAGGTCTTTACCAATAAAAAAGCATTTTGATTTTTTCTTTCTTTACCCTCTTATCATTGGTTCATGTAGACATGCATCTCATGGTTCTCATGTCCTTTTTTACATATATATATATATTTTTTATCTAACTTGATTTATGTATTTTCATCACATTAAATCTACATGGTCATGAAAAAAAAAAAATGAAAACAACATTATGAACTAAATCCATGAATCACATCATACATCATGTCTATCTCTATAATATCATCCTATCCATATACCATCAAAACATCATATAAACATACATTATATCATAAATAACCCTAATTAACCATTCATCCTCATATCCATAAACAAAATCAATGATAAAAACATCATAAACCATATCATACATCATATATCTATCTATGTATCATCCTATCCATTTAACATAACAACATAATGATTCATCTTATAACATTAAATCATAAAACCACATCAACATAACCATAAAGAAAATCACCATCATCACAACATCATATGACATTAAACCATGAACCATAAACATGAACATCAACATGACATCAAAACATTTAAAATTGAACATAGATCATATATATCATCACAAACATCATCATATACATCATGTCCATCAAATAAAAATACATGTAATATTGTATAATCTCTCTCATGTACATTTTGCATCATTGACACATAGGTTTGTATCAAAAACATATACATCATATAATATCATATATCAGGACCCTAGGGTACTAATACCATTTTCCCCTCCTGTTACTACACCTACACTACTATCTAGTATCAATCCCCCCTAATTTACCTACTTGACCCATTGTATAACCCACTACCCTAGAGTAGTTATAGCTAGACCACCTGCTAAGCTGGCCCTATACTCTCTATATCCCAGCACCTATGGACATCATAATAACACTATCACCTCATAATATCTCAAATACTCAACCATAACTAAGTACCATGTCATTATAATCATATCAAGTGGTCCTCTTATTGGTACTACCATCATTCTTACCTATTGTCTCAAGGTACTCTCTCCTAGGTCACTAAACTAAGGGAGATCCTCACTTGATCTCATTCTCCTCTCAATGTGGTAACCTAACCTTGTAAAGTGACAATATAGCCCTATAGAGTGGCTGCCTATCCTTATAACCCTATGATTTGAGCTTGTGTAGCTATCAATGCTATTTATATCTATCCATTTGGGAAACCCTAATCGTTGATGGTCAGGGTCCCACACTTTTTTCATTTTAGGAACTTATACTTAAATGCCAAAATATTGGATATCAACTAATTTCCACCATAAAAAACTTTAACTTTTAGACATTACCCTTCTCTAACCTAACCATTAGACCACATCTACCTTGATATTATCCATTTTGACCCAAACTATTTACATGTTTTGCGATGACCTTGTATTGGTATTTTTTTATCACACCAACTATTTTTGCCATGTTAACCATTTAAATTTTACACCACAAAGTGTATGACTAAACCATTTATGTTTTTTAAGGGAGCACTTCCTACTTTAGATACCTATGGAAACACTAACCCTATTTAGGAGACTTATAGAGTGACCTGATTAGCTATGACTAATGTTGTGGACCGATTATCCTATCACTTATACTTTTAAAATTAAACTTATTTTTACCAACATTGGTAACCTTAATCTATGTGTGATATTTTCTATCACACTTATTCATATTTTATGTGCATTATTTTCATTTCAAATACCTAACCACTTTGTCACCACCTAGTCACTCACAGCTTATCAAACCCTGATTTGATTTCATTTTCACCTCATCGACTCCTAGTTTGAGGGGGAGCACCTCCTTCCATACTTTAGGAAATCAGAACTTTGACCAATAATCCATTTTTTTACATCTTGTTAAATCAAATCTACATAACAAAAAGGGGGAAAATATAGATACTAGAAAACTTCACATGATAGTTTTAGATGTTGAAACACCTTAGAACCCCTATTAAACCTTGAGTATAGGGGACCACCTAGTTAGATAACTCACCAACTTACTAAATTAACCTTTTAACCAACCCTTTTTAACTTAATTTAAACCTTTTTCCCTTAGATACTTTATCATCAATGATCAGCTTAAGCATCGACAGTTAGCCTAATCATCGATGGTTAGGTCTCTTCATCTCCTCACCTTCTTAACACATCACTAACTATGTATGAGATAATGAGGAATAATTTAATATGTTCACTTAAATAAATTATAATTAACTTAAAACAATCATGATCAACAACCTCACAGTATAGGGAACCTACTATCCTCCTATTTCTCTCAAATTTTGCTTTTCTCACTTTTTTTTTTTAAAGAAAGAAACTAGGAATGAAGGGTGTAGAAGATTACTTGTTAAAATGTGTGTATTGAATCTAGATGATTATGGAGAACTCTTATTTGGCTAAGGAATAATAACTAAAAATAATAAAACACTACCAAAATAACTTATTTATTAAACAAGTAGTTGGGTGGATTTGTCATGTCCCCTTCTAGTTGACATCTTTTCGAGCGAATGATTAGCCTATTATGCGACCCTCGTAGGCTGATGGGATGGATAGAGGGTCTTGATGGTGATGGGTTGGATTGCGTTCGGGCTCTTTCAGACATGAATTAAAGGAGATATTAATATTTGATTGATTTAATCAAATATTAATTATTTGGTCTAATTTTAATTAATTATTAATTATTAATTAATTATTAATTATTTATTATTGGGTCTAATTTTAGGATCCTCATTCTAATTTAAGAATTGGTCTAATTTTAAGACCCTAGTTCTAAATTAAGGAAGCCCTAAGTCTAATTTAAGGGAATCTAATTTTAGCAAGCACACCTTTGGAAGGGTATAAGAATCTCTCATGGGAGAGAGTTTGTATTCATGATTATTTTTGATATTGATTCTTGTTAAGAAATTCTTCTATGAAGACTGAGCCAAGGGTTCCAGGATTCCATTTGCATTGAAGAACGTCAACTCTTCATTGTGTGCGATTCAGAGGTTGTGAAAGATCAGCCGATCTATTGCCAAATTGAGAGATAACTTCACCCAGAAGTTATCATAGTATTACAGGTATTTGAGAGATAACTTCACTCAAAAGCTATCATAAGGGTTTATAGGTATTTTCATTATTTTTTGGTTTTGATTCAAGAATTATCCAGATATAGATCTTTGTATTAGCCCATAATTCTATAGATCAGGATCAACCATATAGGTTGTGTGATATCAGTGGCCGTACGAATTTCATACAGATCCATGAAAATCTGTATGCATCAACAAAAAGTTTAGGTACCAACATCGGCAAACAAAGACTTATAGAGACCGACATTGGTCGACATATCACTGACATCGGTGAGATAACGACTACAGATCAATCGATGATGGTAGAATAACCGACGTTGGTGACTGTGTTTTTTACACAGTAGGCTGAGACGTACCAGAATCAGATTTCTTTCCTAGTTTGTAGAATATTCAGGCTATTCAGGCTATACTTTCAATATTCTTTAAATTCAGATAAGCAATTTAGAGCTTTTGTTTTGATATTCAAAGGGATATTACAATGGTATCAGAGCTAAATCCTACCATCCTGAGAGGTTGACAATCTTATGCAGCCACAAGGGTTGGGATCACACGGGTATTTCACACGTAGTAGAGCTTTACTTGAAGGCACTCAAGTTTTAGAACAACCACCGGAAGACATGGGTGACGATATTGGCAGGGCCCGTATTCCTCACCATCCTAGAGATCAAGATGATGCAGAGGTTTTACTTACTCTTAGAGAACTATGAGAAGGGCAAAGGCAGAATAACCAGGTATTACAGCAGTTGGCAGCAACACTGCCAAGATTAGGTACTCCGAGGAGACATTCCCCACACTGTGAAGATGTCAGGAGTGATGCAAGATCACAGAGAGGCCATGGGACTATTTCTCGTACAGCGAATAGGCCTACTAGGCCTATCTTTGTGAGACAGGAAGCAGAGGAGGTGATAGCAGGTGAGGAGCATGAGGAGGCATTTACAGACACACTTAGGGCAGTGACTGAAGAGTGGGAGTCATTACCACCTATGGTTAGGGAGATGATTACTATTGACCGATTCCTCACACAAAGGAAAGAACATTACCGAGGTCGACATAATGAGAGACCAAGACCCCAGAACAATGATCTGAAGCATGCTACGAGCAGGCTCACACTAGCGATGTTTGATGGTAGTGGTAAGGTGACAACACAGGCTTGGGTTAGTAAGCTAGATACATTTCTCACATTGCGACTAATGGGTGAGGAAGATGCTATCAGATATGCGACACTACATCTTGAGGGAGTAGCTCACGATTGGTGGCACCATGAGATGGTGACACTCCATCATGATTGGATCACATCTTATCAGGAGTTTGTGGATAGGCTGGTAGAGCATTTTGATAGGAGAGATCCAGATTCCTATTTCCAAGAGTTGGCACAATTGCACCAAAGTGGCAGTCTAGAGTCTTATATTGTTGACTTCTAGAAGTTATCAGTTATGGTTCCTGACATTTCAGAGAGGAGACTTGTAGTACTCTTCATGGAGGGATTGACAGGACCATTAAGAGGTTGGGTCAAAGGCTTTGATCCTCCTTCCTTACAGGAAGCTATGAAGAAGGCGCGTAGTATGGAGATGGCAGCCCCATCTAGTAGATCTAACTCCAGAGGTACTTCTTCATCCAGGGACAATAAGGGTTTCAATAGGAATAGAGAAAGACCAAGTTTCAACATAGATAAATTAGGTGTTAAGAATGATTCAAGGGCCAATCTAGTAGCACCACCTTTGGATAGAGAGGCTCTTAATGATCTATGAAGGAAGAAGCTTTGTTTCTACTGCAAAGGTCCATATGATGCTAATCATGATTGTCCTTTGAGACCTAAGGGCAAAGCAAATCGGGTGATGTGGGCCTATTATGAGGATGAGGAATCAGAAGATTCCAAACATCATGATTGTTTTGAGGAGCCAGAGGCTGAGGCTTCAGAGCCTAGGGTAGAGGCAGAGTCAGAGCTCTAGATTTAGGAGGCACGTCTATCTAGCATCCAGCACGAGGGATCATTTGGACTCTGGGGAGTTTTGGTAAGACAGAGGGTCATTACCCTTCTTGACATGAGAGCCACACATAATTTCATTGATACTATATTTGTGGAGAAGTGTGGACTCACCACAGAAGAGTTCGAGGGCATTAGAGTTAAGGTAGCTGACGGTTACACCCTCCAGTGTGAGCGAATGATTAGAGATCTCCCATTGCGCTTGAACAACTATGAGTTCAAGGCTGATTATTATGTGGTCAACATGGGGGATATAGATTTGGTTTTGGGTATGAAGTGGCTTCATTCCCTTGAGGTAGTCACTCTTAGTCTTAAGGATATGGAGATCCATTTTGATGTAGATGGGAAGACTCACATTTTCAAAGCAATACGGGACGACAACATCAAAACCATTTCTTTACATCAGATGGAGAGGCTCATGCGACATGATATGGTAGAGTGGGCTGCTGAGTGCACATTGGCACCAATGCAGGAGGGACAACAAAAGACCGAGTACCATCCAGACATTCAGCAGTTGAGAGTCAAGCATGATAAGGTCTTTAGTGACATTCCACCAGGGAGACCTCCAGACAGGGGCATTGAGCATATTATTGAGCTTGAGGAGGGGGCTAAGCCCATTATGATTACTCCTTATCAACATCCTAAGTGGTTGAAGGATGAGATCGAAAAAACAATTAAGGAGTTACTGGCTATGGGTCACATTCGGCCAAGCAAATCACCGTTTGCTTCTTGAGTTGTTCTAGTGAAGAAGAAGGATGGCACCCTACAAATGTGCATTGACTACAGAGCCCTGAATAAGAGGACCATTAAGAACAGGTATCCTATACCATGTATTGATGAGCTTATTGATGAGCTCCATAGTGCACATTACTTCATGAAGATAGACTTAAGATCAGGCTATCATCAGATCAGAGTTCGTGAGCAGGACGTGGAGAAGATAGCTTTCCGTTGCCATATTGGACACTATGAGTTTATAGTGATGCCATTTGAGCTCACTAATGTGCTAGCAACATTTTAGTCCACCATGAATAGAGTCTTCCATTCACTGCTGAGGAGGTTTGTACTTGTTTTTTTTTGACATTCTTATATATAGTAGGACTTGGCAGGAGCATTTGGCTCATCTGGAGACTGTACTCAGCATCTTGGAGAGGGAATCCTTATACGCCAAGGAGTCCAAATGTGATTTGGGGATGACTGAATTATTATACTTGGGTCATATTATCAGTGCAGGGGGAGTGCGGATGGATCCTAAGAAGATCTGCACCATCATAGACTGGCCTATTCCAGCAAACCTAACACAGCTAAGGGGATTTCTAGGTCTGTGTGGTTTTTATCGGAGGTTCGTGATTGGTTATTCAGGACATGCAGCTCCTATAACAAATTTGACTAAAAAGGGTGCTTTTTGTTAGACACCTGAAGCATAGAAGTGTTTCAAAAGGTTTAAGGAGTTGATGACTACGTGCCCAGTTTTGGCACTACCTGATTTTTCAAAGCCGTTCGAGCTTCAATGCGATGCTTCAAGCGAGGGCATAGGAGTGGTGCTTATGCAGGACAAGCACCCCATAGTATATGAGAGTTGTAAGCTCAGGGGACCAAAGAGACTGTACAACATATATGATAAGGAGATGCTTGCTATCATGCATGCCTTGGCAAAATTTAGGCAATATATAGTGGGCAGCAAATTTTGCATCAAAATGGACCACAACAGTTTGAGACATTTCTTGGGGCAGCGAGACCTCAATGATCGTCAACAAAAGTGGGTGAGTAAAATATAGGCATATGATTTTGACATCTCTTTCATCAAGGGCACCCAGAATGTTGTGGCCAATGCTCTTTCACGTAGGCCATATTTGAGTACCATGGTCCACATTACAGAGGATTGGCGACATATGATTGTGGCAGAGTATGCCAAGGATACATGGGCATCTAGCATTGTTGAGGGATCGAAGGTTGACACTAGATATACTCTTGTGAATGACTTGATCATTTACAAGAACAGGGTTTATTTGATCCCAAGATCGTCGATGAAGAACATTATCATCCGAGCTTTTCATGATATACCTACTACAGGACATCTCAGATATTTTAAGACTTACAAACAGATTAGGGAGAGATTCACATGGAAAGGCCTCAAAGCAGATGTTCTTCAGTATGTGCATGAGTGCCCTATTTATTAGCAGAACAAGTAGGAGAACACGTACCCAGCAGGATTGTTGCGGCCACTTCCAATTCCTGACAAGAAGTGGGAGTGTTTGTTGATGGATTTCATTATGGGCTTGCCTAAAGCCCAAGGATGAGATTGCATATATGTAGTTGTGGATCGGTTAATGAAGTATGCTCACTTCTTCCTGATTACCACCACACATATAGCTACATAGGTAGCAGAGGTTTTCTTCTGAGAGGTATTCCGACTGCATGGATTACCTCGGAGCATAGTGAGCGACAGGGATAGTCGGTTCCTGAGTCACTTTTGGCAGGAGGTGTTCCAACTTTGTGGGACCGAGCTTACACCTAGCACCAGCTACCACCCATAGACTGATGGACAGACGGAGATAGTGAACAAATGGGTGGAGGGCTACCTCAGGAACTACATTGCAGGGCAGCAAAAAGCTTGGGTCAAGTGGATTCATCTGTGCGAGTATTGCTATAATATAACTTTCCACATGACCATTCAGATGTCTCCTTTTATGGAATTGTACAGGTATGAGGCACCGATTTTTCTAGATTTGCTACTGAGCGACAGTAGAGTGTTAAGTGTTGGGGACATATTGCAGGAGAGTCAGGATATTATGAGGACTCTCAAGGAAAATATTGCTAAGGCGCATAATCAACATAAGCAGTATGCAAATCAGCGAAGGACCGAGAGATCTTTTGAGGTGGGTGACATGGTCTATCTTATGCTGCAGCCTTACCGACAGTCTACTCTTAAGAAGAGTGGGGCAGAGAAGCTTAAGCCACGTTACTATGGTCCTTTCAAGATCCTGAGATGTGTTGGAGAGATGGCTTATGAGCTAGAGCTTTCAACAGAAAGCAAGGTACACAATGTCTTCCATGTATCACACCTCAAAAAGGTGTTAGGACATCGTGTGATACCTTCTACAGTTTTACCTCCCTTAGATGATAAGGGAAAGTTGATTTTAGTACCTGAGTCCATCTTGGAATCTAGAGAGAGACAATTGTGTAGGAGGACTATCAGGGAATATTTGGTAAAGTGGAAAGATTTGCCAGTTGAGGATGCGACATGGGAAAGCGAGGATATTCTACAGCATCTAGAGTTGAGATTGCTTGAGGGCAAGCAATTTCAGGAGGGGCGGACTGTCATGTCCCCTTCTAGTTGACATCTTTTCGAGTGAATGATTAGCCTATTATGCGACCCTCGTAGGCTGATGGGATGGATAGAGGGTCTTGATGGAGATGGGTTGGATTTCGTTCGGGCTCTTTCAGACATGAATTAAAGGAGATATTAATATTTGATTGATTTAATCAAATATTAATTATTTGGTCTAATTTTAATTAATTATTAATTAATTATTAATTATTAATTAATTATTAATTAATTATTAATTAATAATTAATTATTAATTAATTATTAATTAATAATTAATTATTAATTAATTATTAATTATTTATTATTGGGTCTAATTTTAGGATCCTCATTCTAATTTAAGAATTGGTCTAATTTTAAGACCCTAGTTCTAAATTAAGGAAGCCCTAAGTCTAATTTAAGGGAATCTAATTTTAGCAAGCACACCTTTGGAAGGGTATAAGAATCTCTCATGGGAGAGAGTTTGTATTCATGATTATTTTTGATATTGATTCTTGTTAAGAAATTCTTCTGTGAAGACTGACCCAAGGGTTCTAGGATTCCATTTGCATTGAAGAACGTTAACTCTTCATTGTGTGTGATTCAGAGGTTGTGAAAGATCAGCCGATCTATTGCCAAATTGAGAGATAACTTCACCCAAAAGTTATCATAGTATTATAGGTATTTGAGAGATAACTTCACTCATAAGCTATCACAAGGGTTTACAGGTATTTTCATTATTTTTTGGTTTTGATTCAAGAATTATCCAGATATAGATCTTTGTATTAGCCCATAATTCTACAGATCAGGATCAAGCATACAGGTTGTGCGATATCAGTGGCCGTATGAATTCCGTATGGATCCGTGAAAATCCATACGCATCAACAGAAAGTTTAGGTACTGACATCGGCGAATAGAGACTTACAGAGACCGACATCGGTCGACATATCACCGACATCAGTGAGATAATGACTACAGATCGATCGATGACGATAGAATAACTGACGTCGATGACTGTGTTTTTTACATAGCAGGCTGAGACGTACCAAAAGCAGATTTCTTTCCCAATTTGTGGAATATTTAGGCTATTCAGGCCGTACTTTCAATATTCTTTAAATTCAGATAAGCAATTCAGAGCTTTTGTTTTGATATTCGAAGGGATATTACAGGATTGCCTAGTGTGAGCTAGATCCTAGAAGTGAAAGCTTTCTAGGAGGCTGTCAATTCACCTTATTCAAAACACTTAAGTTAGAATGATAAAATAAGTATATTTTACATAAAAATAGAAAAATAAATGATACTAAAATAAAAAATTAACTAAATTCTATATAATAAAGTTAAATACTTTGAAAAAGATAACTAAATGAATGCAATAGTTTAATTAATACTAATGTTGAAAATTGGTAAAGGTTATGGTTTTGGTTTGGTAAAGTGGTGAGGGTCAAAATGATTGTTTCATTGTTTGGGGTAGATGGTCAAGGCTAAAATTACATGTGGGGATGAATAAATTAAATGAGTTAAATAACTAAATATGGTAAAGGAAAAAGAAAGGTAAATATGGCAAAGAGGGAAAAGAGGTAAATGCGGTAAAGAGGTTAATGGGATAAATGAAATTAAAATAACCAAAAGGATTAAATGGGATGAATGGGATAAAGAGGAAGAGTTTAAGGGCTCAAGAGTATGGAGGTTAAGAAAAGAGAAAGCCAAAGGGAAATAAAGAAAGAACTAAAATTACAAAACAAAGTAAATTACCTCAATGTTGTTGAAGTGGCTTGAAGATGTTGATGATGGTTGAATGTTGATGAAGCTTGAATAAATTTTGATAGAGATTAATTTATTTTTTATTTTCTATTCCAATATGATAACCTCATCCTAAAAAAAAACTTGCAACAATATGCTAAGAAAAAAATACTAACTTGCCACTTAACATTAGGTGAAAAAGAGGGGGGTATTTAAAGCATTTTATGTGAAGAAACATGCCAAAATATAGGAATAGTGAATAAATTCAAAATTTTCCAAGTCGGCTCATGATTTAGTCAAGATGATGTGGGTGAGGATTCCCATGTGGGTTGGTGAGTCTCTAAGTTTGAATGGAAATCATGCACATGGGTTTGAATGAGGCTTAAAGACTTCTCCCCATCCTTTCTTGATTTCACACAAGAACTTAAAAGGGTGGCACACCAAATGTGGTGCCATTTTCAATGTTGGAGATGAAAATTCCAAGGTGAGGTTGGTGGGGATTTCCATGCGGGTTGAAAACTCTTCCATTTGGGTTGGTGAGCCTCTATTTGGGATAAAAGGTCAAAAATGAGTGCCCTTTGTCTTTCCCAAAGTCTTAAAGAGGTATGTATTTCTTTTTTAAGTCTAATTTCATGTGGAAAGACAAAATACATGTTTAATAATGACCCCTTAAAGGGAAATTCAGCACATTTCAAGGGGGTCCTTATGATGCTTGAATTAACAAGTTACAAAACAAAAAAAATCACTTGGTTGAGGGTCAAGATGCCTCAAGTATGGAAGGAGGTGTTCCATCAAACCAAGATTCAATGAGGAAAGGTAAAATTAGGTGTAAGTTTGATAAGCAGTTAATGTGGAGGCACTAGGTGGTGCCACAAGGTAGCTGGGTACGTGAAATGCATGTGGGTTCACAAAATATGAGTAAGCATAATAGTTAATATTACATAGAGACTAAAGGTGATAATGTTGATTAAAAAAGGTCAAATTATAAGATAAATGATAAAGTAACCAGTCCCTAACATTGGTCATAGTTGATCGAGTTAGTCTTATCAAGGTTCTTAGATAGGGTTGGTGTTGACTCAGGTATCTAAGGTAGGAAGTGCTCTTAAGAAAACACAAATGGTCTAGTTTCTCATGAGGTGGTGAAAACATTTAAAATTTTAACATGAAAAGGTTGGTCATTGTGGTCAAAAGTTATTATAAAAAACACTAATGTTCTTGGTCATAAGTAATCGACATCAAGGTGGATATGGAAAAAGCATGGGTGGATTAAGTATGGGTTAGAAGGGGATGGTTGAGCTAAATCCAAATACATGCAGAAATTGGATGCTATCTACACATTTACATGGATAGGAATACAAAAAAAATATCAGTCCAAATGTATTTATTTTGAGGTGAAGGGTGTTGGTTAACTTGGTTGTCCCAATTGGATATCATATAGTTTCCAATAGGTGTGGTAGAAATAGTGGATGAGGTGAGCTAGGATGTAATTAGATGATTACATAAACTATGTAAAAGTAATCTTTAGCCATGGATAATTAGGTTGAAGCATAAATTTTTTTACACCATCGTAAAGAAAAGGAAAGGTAAAAATATGTGGTACCAAGATTTACAAAATTTGGAACTACTCAAATTGTCATGGGATCTAACAGGTTCTTTCATCACCATCCAAATAAGCTAACATTATGTACATTCCAAAACAATGTCATTAAAAATATATGTAAGTTTATTATTCAATGTTTTGGGGAAACAAAATAGTAAAGTGGGTAAATGAGAAGTGGTGAAGATTTAAACCCTTAACACTTGAGTCAGTGGGGCCCCAAAATAAGTAAACATTGAATTTTTGAGGGAATTCAGAGAAAGACATTGAGGGGTTTTGGAAGATGGAGTGAGGTGAATAATAATAACATTAATTAATTAGGGGAGTAGGTTTTGGATTTTAGTTAAAGAGTAGGGCTATTGTAAGGTGTAAGATGTAGTCTAAAAGGGAGAATCAAGGGAAATTTTTTGTTGGAAGGTTAGGGTATGTGAGAGGGTGTATCTATCATCCCTATGTGGGTATCCTAAATATTCAATTTGAATTTGGTTTTAGTTTTGATTCTAACATCTTTGAAGGTTATAGTAAAAGGGGTTTAAAATAGGTAAGACTAGAAGAGGTGGGGAAGGAATTTTCATCCTGATGGTTGAACAATGCTCAGGTTTTCTAGTTGGTCATATGAGCTTGTGGTCCTATCAAATTTTCCTATAGAGCTATGAGATTGGTATATATCTTATAGTAAACCAAAATTTACTGGAAGGCCTTGGAGGCTATAGTATTCTCAAAATGGGTAGAGGGTTGAAAAGGAAAAAGGTGATAGGGAGGGTGAAGGGACTAGTTGGAGAGGGACAAAAAAGAGAGTTAGAGCACAACATATAGAGGCATTAAAGGAAGAAATGGATGCTCATAAATTAAGGAACCTAATTAGATTACATAAATTAAGGTAAGGTCATGAAGGATATAAGGAAGTAGACAAGGAGATGTACACAAAATTAGTACAATTGGTGATCACACTCTAAAAATGTGGAGGTGAAATTGGAGAACATAAGGGAGATCCAACAAGGGATGAAGTAAAGGTGGACCAAGACATGGATGAAGAGAAAGCAATGAGGTTGAAAATAAATAAAAAGGAGGAGAAGGATGTAAGAAGCTAGGAATGGTCATATAGGTCAGGAAGAATATAGAAGGGCATCAAGGGAGACAAAAAAATGAAATGAAATGGAGAAAAGAGAAGAAAAATAAAAGGTAGAATATTGGGGGTGAGAGATGCACTAAAGAATGAGAGATTGGAGAATTGAAAAGGATTGGGAGAGAAGTGTAACAATAATTAAGGGTAAGGGGATAATGAGGGATAACAAAGGATGGGTGGACAAGAAGGTGAAAAGATAAGGTAAGTGTTAATCAACTTGGTATAAGAGATTGACAAGTTGAAGGGGTGATTAAAAGAGATTGAAAAGATTAAAAAAATGGTGAGGTGGTGAAGAAATAGGGGGATTGAATGAAAGGGATTGAGATGAAACTAAGGGATGAAGAATAGAGATGATAAGAACAAAAAGGAAGAATTGAAGTAGGGATACAAAATATGGATACTCACATAGATGCAAAAGACAAGTGAGTACCAAGATAGAAAGAGGAAAAGGGGAATGTAAAAAGGGCCATAGGCAAAAAGAGATAAGAAGAAAAGGGAAATTATATAAGGCTTCTCAAAGGATAAATACCTAGGGAGAAACTAGTTGTGGAGGAAAAAAAGGAAGATAAAAAGGATGGAAAAAAAGTAAATAGGAAGAATGGAAAATTGGTACGGTGGGAAGAGTGGCAAAATTGTAGAGAGTGGTGGTACACATAAAGAAAAGGTGCAAAAACAAAAGAAATAAAAATCCTATAAGATGCATAGTATGATGTGGAATGGGTGAGAAAAATATATTGATAAAGAGGGTACAACAAATAATTGAGGGTGAGGGGAGATGATGAGGATGGAGAATGAAGTTGAAGGGGATAAAGGGCAAGGTTGGTAAGAAGGTGAAAGAGATTTATAAAATGCAAAATGTGGGTGGGGAAGTGGGTCATGAATCATGCATAAGGAAATATGATGGGGATGCCAATGAAGTAGAGTAGGGAGCGGCTTTATGGGAGTTAAGGGGGGCCAATGGGGAATATTGTCAACCCTTGTGTTAAAAGAGATTGAAAAGCTAGAAAAATGATTAAAAGAGATTGAAAAGTTGGAGGCAGGGAGATGGTTAGGAGATAGGTAGAGAAGTGGAGGAAGATATTTTAGGTGAGAAGGGAAAATAATGTAAAGGAAGTGGCTGAGCTAACCCTAGTAACTGAGCATTGCTTACATAGCAAAAAAAGACCTCATGCTAATGTAGTTCTCCCAATAATGGGAGAAAGACTTAAGAGGAAGTATTAGATGATGTTAAAACACAAGGATGTTGAAGAAAGAATTCAAATATTCCTTGATGTAGGATGCCCTAAGCAAGAGGGCACTGTTAATAGCATAAATAAGTGAGAAGAAAAAAAAGGGAATGGGAATTAGTTGTTAGTGGTTAGGCTACCCCTAGAGAAGTGCCTATATAGTCCATGGACATCAAGCCAATGTAGTTCAACAAGGTTTGGATGAGTGGTGTTCAAATTGGCTACCCTAATTTGATGGACCACATGGGATGGTTTGGATTGAGGGAAAAGGTTTGGTAAAACAATAGTTTTGGGTTTTGGTGAAGGTGTTAGTGAAATTAAATGGGGTAGGTTGGTAAATAGTTACCATAATGATCCCAAATTTAGTAGGATGAGAGATATAGATGGGAAAGGTAGGATAAATTAGAAGGGAACACAATGCTAAGGACCATAACTAATCTTCAATGGAGCTAATCGAAAGAAGAGTTGATTTTTTGAGGAGGTTGCACCTTCTAAAATTATGCAAGGGTAAGAGTTTAGAGATGGTGTCTACCTCTATGAGCCAAGTTTTAGGAGGTAGGGGTCTATCTAGATTTGTAGAGTCACTATAGCCAACTTCACCATTGATATGAGCTAAGTTTTAAGGGTAGTAGCAAAGTGATGACCTAAAAAGAATTTATTTGATGGTCAAGGAGATTTTACAAGTAAGGAAGTTATCAGCATGGTGAGCAATAGAGGATGGACTCTGCCTAAACTAAGAGCTACATGGGTAGGCTAGACAAATGGTGGCCATATCTACATCCTCTATCCTATCTCTATGGAACCAATGACTTATTGGTTCTACTAGGTCAAGATTAACTAATAATAAGTTGTGTGGCTAGGAGAAGGTGATCATTCCCCTACTATGGATGACCTTTCAACTGGCACAAAATAAAAGGTTGTTATGTTCAAGAAGACACTACCAATGGTTGGGGTTTGATGTTTAAATAATGTGGTAATGGGTTGGTAGGAATAAGAGGGTAAAAGGGCAAATAAAGTAAATTTATCATTGTGAAAGACCCAAAGTAGAGTATGATTCTCTCCCTATGGGGATGAATGTGGGAGAGGAGAACATAGTGCACCCTTTAGCAGTCACTGAGATAGGGAATGGTATAGATGTTAGTTTAGTGAGTAATCAAGTAGAAGGATGGCTAAATATAAATCTAAAATCACCAGATAATCAGTTTAATGCTTAGGTAGGAAATAATGTGTGTAGGGGATTTAGGTGAAGCGTGGATAATTTAATAACTTTGTATGTGTCGTGTGACTCTTTGCACCCTAAATGAAATATTACATAGCTTGTAATAACTTGTATAAAATGTGTTGGATGTTGTTAGTTGAATGTTATGGTTATGGTTATGATTGGTATGGTTATGGTCGTTGTAATCTTAGTTAATGTAAAAAGGATGATTAAGGATGGTGAAAACATAAACCACACACATTAAGATAAGAATAGGGCCTGATGCTTTATTTTTGACAAGGATTAAAAATAGAACCAAAGGGAGATCATCTTATTGGATATAAGCCCTTAAAATTTTATGCATGAGTGGTTTTTAGTTGATTAAAAAAGGTTTCATGATCACAGGGTGTCAAGTAAGCTCCAAATCCCCTGATTTATAGATAATCAAAAGCAAAGATAGGTGATAGGTGGTGTGAAGGGTAATGGGTGATATGTATGATAACCTCATGTTAATTAGTTTTCCCATTCTAAAGGTGGCCTAATAATGGTAATAGATAAGTCCATGTCATATGCTAGATGTAGACTAATCAATACAAGAAGTTTACATGGGAAAGTCGATTATGGTTATAGATTTTTTTGTGGTAGTGGGTCTTTTTCTTTATTGTTGTATATGGGAAGATGATCGATGTGGGAAGCTTCCATAAAATTTATCTAATTTTTACAAAGTAAAAATCAACCATCCTTTGAGGGATTGGTTTAAGCTTATTGGCTTTATTTTAATGTTTTTGATAGTTGTCCTTCAAGGGAGTAGTCTACCTTACATGTGGCAATTTTTATTTTATTTTTGGGTAGCTATCCTTTGAGGGAGCAGTCTACAATGCTTAAGAAATTGACCCAATTAATTGTTGCAAGATGTAATGTGTTTAGATATGGACCAGTATAATTAGGTTCAAAGATTTGCCTTTATGAGGGAAAAAAATTTACATAAGAAGGTCAATGATATGTGAAAGGGTGTGGTTTTGAGAGAAAATGACCATGAGATTACATCATGTTAGAGATGAAAAGCATCCATGAGAACCATGCTATGGGTAGAGCCATGGTACCCATATTTAGGATTGGGCTATGATCATGATGGTTAATCACATGGTTCTATGTTGTAATTAATTGTCTTCAAAAGGGGACGAGAAAGGCATGTGAAGGTTAAAATCTCATAATCAAGGGACGAGCTTAAGTTAGACAAACAGGTGAGCTTGATCCTTCTTTAATATAAAAATGGACATAAATGCAAAGCATTGAGAGGCTCAAGTTATAGTTTTCCTTTGACAAAGGACAAATGATAAGCTCCTGATCCATACTTATGGGTGATGATGTAGGGTCCAAGACAATTGAAAGAAAACTTGCCTCATTTACTCTTCTCCATGTTGGTTTT
Source organism: Torreya grandis (assembly GCA_037957365.1). Lineage (NCBI taxonomy): Eukaryota > Viridiplantae > Streptophyta > Pinopsida > Cupressales > Taxaceae > Torreya > Torreya grandis. Next base: position 127,972 of record JARHVA010001283.1, on the reverse strand, counting down.
CTTTTAGGATGAGATATTTGATATTGAATTCCCATTAGTTTAGGGTAAGGTTGGTTAGGTTTGATGTAAAAGGGTAATTTTTAATGGTTTGATGGGAGAATTTGAATCCCAAATAAGTTAAGTGGTGTCTAAATAGGTTTCCCCAAATTTGATACACCACTTGGTTCAAGTTGGGTTGATGGATAAGTTAGGTTGATAGGTTGATAAGTTAATTTTTAAGGTATGGTTGAAGTTAATAAATTGTTAAAGATATATGGAAGGAAAGTTACCCCAGTTTAATCTTTCCACGGGTGGGAAAAATATCCCAAAGTGAAGGTGTTTGTGGTTAGGTTCGATTCAGTTAGAATGTTGAGGGTTTGAAGGTTATGTTTGTGGAATGGACATTTTAGCCTTTCCCTTATCCTTTCATTGGACCTAAGTATGGGTAACCCTATAGAGGGTGTGGATAAAAGGAAGTGTTGGTTTAGCTTGTTGCCTCAGTTCTTCCTTACTCTTAGGTGAGAATGGGTGAATAGTCAAGTGTTGGGTAAGCTTAGTTGATGGCTAGGTTGGTAATGGGCTCAAAAGAGGTTCATTTGATAATATATTATCCTTATCATAAAGTTTGTGGATACTGTTTTTAAGAACCTTGTAGTTTATGGTATCATGGCCAAGTATCCTATGGTAAGCACACATGGTGGTCATTGTACCATGATCATTTTGGGCATGAAGGGTTGAAAGTTTTGATAGGGTCAAAAGTTTTGATAGGTGGTAATGTTAAGGAAGAGGTTTGTAATAAAATTTGTAAAATGGTTGAATAGGATTCATGCAAAGTTTTTGGAGGTGATAGGTTTCTATTTTTGGGAGCCTTCCTAAAATTAGTTTTTACTGTAGAAGTTATGGGTGGTGGGGTAGTTTTGGTTTGTCGGTTAAGTTGGGATAGCTTGGTTAAGGGAGGTTCATCTGATAACATATTATCCTCATATAAGTTATGGATGAGTGCTTGGAGATATTTTCCATTCTTTGTGTCGTGTGAAAATGTCCTATGGTATGCATAGACTAATATGTCATTAAACCATTTTGGTTGAGGATGTGAAGGGTCAAAAGTTTTGATAGGTTGGAAACATTTGAGAGGTGTTAAGGTTAAGGATGAGGCTTTCAATAACATTTGTAAAATGGTTGAATGGGATTCAATTAAAGACATTGGGGGTGATGGATTTTTTGGATTTGGAGTGGGGGATTTCTTAGGAGTAGACTTTACCTTGGAAATTGTTAGTTTTGGAATGGTTTTAGTAGATTGGCTAGGTTGGGGTTTCTTGGTTGGTTTATAAGTAGAAGATTTAAGAGGAGGGGCCATGCATCTATTTTGAGATGGTTTAGGAGATTCCACCCTTTTAATAGGTTTAGTCAAAGTTTTCTTTGATGGACTTGATGGAGTTAGGTCTAATTTAAAATATTGGTGAGTTATGCTAGGAATAGGAAGTATTTCTAGATTCTTGATGGGTTTTCTCAAAGAGGTGTAAGGGTATTTAACAATTTTAGATGGAAGTGGGTTAGATAGTTCCCTTATGTTTTTGGAGGATGGGGTTGAGGTAGTGATAGGTTTGAGAGTGGATTCAAGTGAAGATAAGGGTTATTGTTTATTTTGGTAAGGGAGGCTAAGATGATGCTAGAAAGTGGCTCTATAAGATTAGGTTGAGAAGTGAAATCTAGTCTTTGTACTAGCCTAGAAAAGGGCTCATAGATAAGTTTGGTTCCTTGATCATTGATTTAAAATCTTAAACCCTTAGGTAGAGAAGAGGGAATGGTTTCCCCATCCATTTTTTTTATAGAAGGTTCACAATTTAGAGAAGATGTTTCTTCTGTAGATGGAGTGGATAAGGTGACCTCTTCTAAAGGAACGATCTCCAAAGGAAGAGTAGGTGAGTCTGTGGTGGGGGAGGAAGGTGTAATGGCATCAAGTGAAAGGAAGGGAGTGGTTACTTCCTTTGTTTGGTCATATAAAGGAATGGGGAGTGATTCCCCCACTTCAATGAGTGAGGTGGAAGGAGTAGTAATAGGTTCAACAATAACAATATCGATCATGTGCACCTCATAAGTGTGAGATGATTCTAGCTAGATTTGATTCACTAAAAGGGGAAGTGGAAAAGATTGTTTGGTTTACTTAATTTTGGTTCATAAGGAAATTTATACATTTTCTACTTGGTCAACAAGTGGATTGGTTAAGGTTGGTGTTATTATATTTTCTTTAGTTGTAGGTTTATTAAGGGCCAAAAGAGGGTGTACCAATGTCTTAGTTATCACATTAGGGTGTGAAACTATTTGTAAGTTATTTGGTTGGCTTAAAGAGGCTAGTTGGTTTGATAGGTTAACAAGTTGGTTGGGTTTATAAGTTGATTGATAGGTTGGTTGATCAGTTGAGGGTGATGAAATTGATTGGGTTAATAAGGTGGGTTGAGGCTGATATGATGGTTGGGAGAAATGGCCTAAGCTTTGATAAGGTTGGGGTGATTGAGATGATGGATGTTGATAGGTTATTGGTTAGGAATGATAATAATTAAATGGATGATGATAGGCCATTGGTTGGTTTTAAGTGAGTTTTTATTGATCATAGATACTAGAAATAGATGACCTAAGTTTTGAATCTAATCTAGCTATCTAGTCTATTATCACTGCAACAAACTCATGTGATATTTCAGGTGAAGGTTGATAGTTTGTGGGTTGGTTGAATTTGGAGTTTGATGAGTTATAGGTAAGTTTATGTTGGTTTTAGACAAGTTTGGGTTGGTTATAGACAAGTTTGGGTTAGTTTTAGACAAGGTTGGGTTGATTTTTGGTAAGGAAGGAAGCATAAGTGGTTTGTGATGAAAGGTATCACTTTAAGGCAAAATGATTATTATCCAAGATCCTAGACAAGTTAGGATATCTAGGAGATAAAATAGGAAATCTCTCCATTGAACAAGATAGTGTAGATGAGTTATTTGAAAATATGTTCTTGGTTGGTTTGATTCTTCAATTTATAGTCTGTTAAAGACTATGTGAAGAATAGAGAGAAATGAAGCTCACACCTCAAACAAGAAGTAAACAAAAGAAAATATTCAAGGAAGTCAAAGCATACACTAAGATAAGTTTAATCCTAGAGCTTTAATTATATCTCTTTTGGCTTATGACTTAGAAAGTGTGAATGGAAATATGGTTTGATATAGGTACTAAAAAGGCAAACTATGGTTGGTTTTGGGTTATTTAGGCACTCCAAAGAAAGATCTATGTTGAACTTTGGCATGTGGCTTGGTATTGGGGCCTACCCCCTCACTTCACAATTCAACAGTGATAAGGGTGATGGGTGATTAGCCAAGATATACCAAGTCCAGAGTTTATACTCAACCAGAGAGTTGAGTTGGTTCTCCCCTTGGTGGTGAAATCTAAGTGGGATTGTTGGGAGGGTGTAAGGTTACCTACCACTAAGTGATGAAATCCCAATCAGTCCTTGTCTCAAGTATTGTTTTTATATTTTATTGGTTTGGCTTAGTGTGTGAAGACAAGTGAAAGCTATGATAAAATTACTATTCCTCTTATTTACTAAATGAACTAAGATCAACAAGCAATTCAATGGATGCAAAGTGTTTATTTTAAACCAAAAATAAAATTTTAGATTTATTTAAATGCATATAAAATCTCTAAATTAAAGAATAAAATTCAAGTCCTAATCCTAGGATGATTGTTCTTTTTATTTATTTTAAATATGCAAGGAAAATAAACTTTAACTTTTCTAAAAAAGCAACTAAAACTTGTGTTTTTATTTTTTATTAAGTATGAAAGAAAGATTAATTTTCTTAGAATGCAACTAAATTAATTTCACTAATGAAATTATAAATTTCTTATAACATTTATGAACCCAATAAAATCAAGGGTCCGATTGGGCATGCCAAAATGTTTCTCTCAATTTTTGCTTTTCTCACTTTTTATATATATTTTTTAAAATAAAGAAACTAGGAATGAAGGGTGTGGAAGAATACCTATTAAAGTGTAAACATTTAATCTAGATGATTATGGATAAATTTTCTTTGGATATGGAAAATTACCTAAAAATAATAAAACACTACCACGAAAACTTGTTTGTTAGACAAGTAGTTGGGTGATTGCCTAGCGTGAGCTAAATCCTAAAAGCGAAAGCTTTCTAGGAGGTTGTCAATCCACCTTCAAAAAACTTAAGTTAGAATGATAAAATAAGTATATTTTGCATAAAAATAGAAAATAAATGATACTAAAATAGCAAATAACTAAATTTAAGACAATAAATTTAAATGCTTTGCAAAAGATAATTAAATGAACGCAATAGTTTAATTAATACTAATGTTGAAAACTGGTAAAGGTTATGGTTTTGGTTTGGTAAAGTGGTGAGGGATAAAAGTATTGTTTTGTTGGTTTGGGTAGATGGTCAAGGCTTCAAGTATATAAAGGGATGAATATATAAATGAGGCAAATAAGTAAATATGGAAAAGAGGGAAAAGATGTAAATGAGGCAAATAGGTGAATGGGATAAAGGGGATAAATGAAATGGAAATATCCAAAAGGATTAAATGAGATGAATGGGATAAAGAGGAAGATTTTAAGGGATTAAGAGTATGAAGGTTAAGAAAAGGGAAGTCTAAAGTGAAATAAATAAAGAACTAAAATTACAAAATAAAGTAAATTACCTCAATGTTGTTGAAGTGGCTTGAAGATGTTGATGATGGTTAAATGTTGATGAAGCTTAAAGAAATTTTGAAAAAGCTTTGTTGCTTTGATATTTTATCCTCAAAGATGATTAAATACAAGATAATTACCTCCTCTAAAATAAACCTACAACAATATGATAAGAATACAAAACTATCTTTCCACTTTACCTTGGGTGAAGAGAGGGGGGTATTTATCACATTTTAGTGTGAAGAAACATGCCAAAATAGAGGAATAGTGAAGCAATTCTAATTTATCCAAGTGGGCTCATGATTTATTCAAGGTGAGTTAGGTTAATATTCCCATGTGGGTTTGTAAGTCTCCAAGTTTGAATGGAAATCATGCAAATGGGTTTGAATGAAGCTTAAAGACTTCTCCCCATCCTTTCTTGCTTTCACACAAGCACTTAAAGGGGTAGTGCACCAAATGTGGTGCCATTTTCCATGTGAGGGATGAAAATTCCAATGTGAGGTTGGTGGGGATTCCCATGTGGGTTAGAAAGTCTCCTATTTAGGTTGGTGAGCCTCCATTTGGGATAAAAGGTCAAAAATGGGTGCACTATGTCTTTCCCAAAGTCTTAAAGAGGCAGGTATCGCTTTTTGAAGTATAATTTTATGTGGGAAGGAAAAATACATGTTTAATAATGAATCCTTAAGGGTAAATTTTCCATATTTCAAGGGGGGGCCTTATGATGCTTGAATTAGATCATCAAACACATTGGGAAGGTTCATATGTGGGGTATGATGTTCCATATCAAGCCACATCCCTTCTATTCCATGTCACTTACCATATCACCTCCAAATCACATGCCATGTCATCTTTCTATTTTATCATGCCATGTCATCATGAATAGTGATAGTGGGTCCCATAGTGAATAGTGATGGTGAATAGTACTTTTGAATAGTACTTTTAAATAGTGATTTTGAATTATATTTGTGACTAGGAGAATAGTTATTTAATTAGGTTAAGGGGGTTTTTGGGAATGTTTAAGAATTTTTAGGGGATCTTAAGGCATTTAATCATCAAAAAATGTAAATGTGCAATTTTTTGGTGTCTACACCTCCATCTCTCTTTACCTATAAAAGAAGGGGAGTGAGAGGTGAAAGGGATCCATATTTAAGCTATAAAATCTTATTGTACATAGGTATTAAAGATCTCCAACATCTAGTCTTCCTTCAACAACTCAACATCATTAAAAGAGACCTAAACCTCTACCAAATTTGCTTTTGAAGGCCAAAGTACTATCACTCTAGCCAAATTGCTTCAACTATCAAACAAATTATAGTTAACTTTGTACTTGTTTCTTCATTTTATTCATTTTCAAATACCCAAACCTCATCTAAACTCATCTTCCAACCTTTTTTTCTGACCAAACCCATATTCCAACCCTCACCTAACCATCTACCCAATCTATAATTCCCTTTCTAAACATTTCCATAATTACATAGGTAACCACTGATAGTTAGACCAACCACTGATGGTTACCTCAACCATCAATGGTCACCCAACCATCGATGGTTAGTCCAACCACTGACAGTTCACCCAGCTGTCGATGGTAACTATGGTAAAAAATAATAGCAAGTTATTTTCACCCCCTTGAACCCAACCAAACCCTAGTTTTTGTGTTCCTATCTATTCATAGAGACTTTTTTAATTTTCTGAACTTGACCCCAGCTATCTTAGCATGAGTATTGATCCACTTTTTCTATATTTAGTAATTTTATTTAACAAGTAATCTACTTTAATATGGTATTACATGCATTTAATTTCATAATTATTGAATGTAGGTTTCCTTTCTTTTCATTTATATAAACTTATTTTTTATAAATAGTGGATTGACAGCCTCTTAGCATGCATACACTTTTTTTATCTATCTCACACTACATAGTCCACTCAACCATCCATATAACAACCCCTTTTCTAATGTCTTTCTTATCGACAGGTTATTCCTTCCAAGCTAAAGAGGAGTTCCCATCATTGTTTAAATCATGTGCACACTTTTACCAGGTATTCTTTTACACACCCCTATTACTACTTTCTGACTTGCTTCTAAATTAATAAATGAGTAAAAATTAAGAGAAACATTTTGGCATGCCTAGTGGGACCTAGCATCCCCTTTTCTTCCTTTATTATATGCTCATATAATGAAATCTAAATTTCTTTTAAGATTACGATAAACCTTTTTGCATACATTGATTGCTTGCTTGTTTTAGTTCATCTAGTAACTTAAAAGTAAATTAATTATAGTTTTCATCCTTGTTATCACACACTTTTACCAAACCACATAACCAATAAACACATCAAAACAAACTTAAGACAATACCTGGACTAAGATTTCATCACCTAGCAGTAAACCTTTCCCTTTTCTATAAATCTTACTTGGAGGTCATTACTAAGGGGAGAACCAACTTAGTTCTCTGGTTGAGTATAACCTTTAAAATTTAGTCTATTTTTTCTAAGCACCTGATACCCTTATCATTGCAGTGTGTGAAGTGATGGGGTAGGCCCCAATACCAAGCCAAGTACTGAATTTCAATACATATTTATCTCTTGAGCACCTACACACAACCTAAAATCCACCTTAGATTTCAGCTTTAGTACCCAATCTATAAACCAAATTTCTTCTTCACACTTTTTAAGGAATAAGCCAAAAGTTATTTAAAAAGGACCCTAAGTTTAAATTCACTTATAGTGTATGTTGGAATTGGCTTGAGATCTTTTATTTTTATTTCTCTTTGTTTGAGGTGTGAGTTCATCATTTTATCTCCTATTTGCTCTCATGGTCTTTACTAGACAATAGTTGAGGAATCAAACCAACAAACAACCACCTTCTTCTTCTTCCTCCATGGAGTAAACTTTTGATGTTGTAGTTTCCCCTCATTTTTTCCCCCTCCTAGGTTTCAAACTAGTGTTGAGGGTGATGCATATTTTTCTACCTTCCTCGATAAAAACCTCATGGCTCTTCAACATTACCTTAACACCTTATCTAGTTGTACCTATCTTACTTTAGTTCCTTCTATTGATCAACCCTATGGTATGCCTCACAATCTTCTGGTTGGTGCCACCTCAACCCAACCCATGCTCACCCAAACCTCTTCTTCTTATAATATCCCAACTACTACCACTTCCCAAAATCCATCCAACATCCCAACCAGTAACCAAACACCTACTACCCTAGCTAATACCTCCAACATTAGATCAACCTTACCTCTTGTCACCTATACTCCTTCTACTGTGGGGGTATCTTCTACCCCTATTTCTACCATTCACCTTAGTTCAATAGAACCCACTAATTTCCACTCCACTTTAACTTTTGGTACTTTACATACCTCAAGCACTTCCATCTATTAGCACTAGAGTTACCACCCACCAACAACCAACTAGCACATTTATACTTCCCAACCCAACCCACATCCATAGCAGCATCCACCAATCCAAACATACCTCTAAAATAACCCATATCAGCCCCTTACAAGTACCTATGACATCCTACCAATAGGTTCCTAACCGACAAGGATACATAACACCTTGTACCCAATTATTTGGGTTAATCAAACCTTTTAGCACCATATTAACCTCGTATGACCACTTACCAATATCTGGATTCTTCAGCTCCTTCTACCACTTATCCATACATGGTTTCCATACAACCTCAACAAAGCTTACCACCCAGTTGTGTAGCTTCCCAACCCCAAACAAATTTGGTCAAGATGTTATTCAAAAAGATGACAAACTTAGAGTCATCAATCTCTGGGTCTCATAATCTTTTATCCTATGATCAAATATATAATGAACCCATCCATCCCTTCATTCCTATCCATTCTTATCTTCCTTAATGGGAATTACCCAAATTTTCTAATTTCCCCAACAACATTTAAGAGCATTTCATTATTCTTGTTATCTGATTGCATATGATGATGCTCTCCTCCTTCATACCTTCCCCATGTCTTTATCAGGACCAGCCCTTGATTGGTATAGTGATCTCACCATGCACTCCATCTTCTCCTTCTCCCAACTAGCCCAAATACTTTTAGAGAAATTATCATCAATATATCTAAAAAGGTTTATATTACCAACCTCTATTCTATTAGGCAATTTGATGATGAATCAATTGCCAATTTTGTAGTTAGATGGAGAGGTATCATCAACTAGATTTCTTTATCCTTACCCTAACTTGAGTTTATTGAAATCTTATCTCAGGGTAGTGCCAAAAATATTCCCCCCACTCTTCAAGTTCAAACTTTTAGAACTTTTGATGAGGCATTCATCATGGCATGTAAAATTGAAAACCAAGCCATTGACAAAGGGAAATTAAATTTATGGAATAAGAACTCTAGTTTTAAATCCAATGACCTTCCCTCTACCAAAACCACTAACCAATCCATCCATCCCAATACCAAAATAAAATCATCCAAAAAATTATTTGTCCTAAAAATTGCTCCACCACCAATTATTAACCAACCCCATCAAACCAATTCTTCTAACCCTTCCTACCAACAAAACCAAAACCAAATTTGGGCTCCTAAAAAATAATATACCCCCATAGGGGAGTATTATGCTTTAGTTTTGGATAAAGTTCTTAAATATAACCTCATCCAACTTCCACCTATTAAACCACTCCAAAAATTTGATGCTTCTCACCCTGTGCCTAGTTGGTATAATGAGAATGACCATTTTGCCTTTTACTGACTTATAGTACATGATGTTAGTAGGTGAAATAACTAAAAATGTCTTGTCTAAATCTTAATTTATAGTGGAGAACTTGCGTTTGATAAATCTAATGCACCCCATAATTAGTCCCTTGACATCTTTCACAAACCTTTTCCCAATCATGCTCCTTCTACCAATCACCATGACAATAAACCAAAATCATCTCACTCTCATGAGGCACATACCATCAACATTATTATTAGTGATCCCATTATTGAGGAGACCATTACCTCAACCACTTATTCCTCTATTTCACTCATGAAAGTAGTGGACTCACCTTCCATTCCTTTAGATAGCCAAATGAAGGAATCAACCACCCCTCTCTCTTAACTTGATGAGACCTTAGCTTTATTTACCTCTCCTTTGATGGAAACACAAAAGGAGACAACCTTTTATTTAACCATTTCTTCTTCCTCCACTCCACCCATTAAAGTGGTAGAATCACCCTCCATCCCTTTGAACACTCAAATAAAAGAATCAACCATGCCCATACCTTCACTTGAGGACACCATACCTACCTCCCCCATCATAGAACCATCCATACCCTCTCTGGAAACCATCCCACAAGAGGAGATTACCTCATCCACCTAGCCACCAATTTTGTAACCTTCCATCATAAACAAGGATAGGGGAACCATTCCCTCTTCTCCACCTAGGGGCTTAATTTTTTTAAACTAATGACCAAGGAACCAAACCCATATACAAGCCCTTTTTTAGATTGGTCCAAAGTGTAGAGTTCACTTATCAACCCAACTTTCATAGAGCCACCTTTTGGCATTGTCTTGGGCTTCATTACCAAAACAAATTTGAATCCTCAACCTCACTTGAATCCACCCTTAAACTAATTATTACCTATTCATCAAATACCTCTTCTTCCAAAACCATAATTGAACCATCCTAGCCCCCTCAATCTAACATTGCCAGATCACCTTATGCCTCTCTTCCCAAACCTATCAAGAATATAGGAATTATTCCCACACCTAGTCAAACTCACCCTTCTTTAAAGTTAGATTTAACACCATCTATTCCACCAAAAAAACCCACAACCAAACCAATTAAGAAGGTATAATTACCCAAAAATCTACCTCAAACTAGAAAAATACCACCTCCTTCCCACTTACCTTCTATATTTTTAGGACCCATCCTTTTACCATCCCCCTTTTCTCTCCCTACACCTACCCCTACCAAGCCATCTAGTTCTCCTTCATTCTTAACTAACCTATCTACCTCTACTTTACAACCTATATCCAACCCGTCATCATCTAAATCTATCACTTTCAAATCATTTACCCAAAAATCAACCTTAATAAATAAATTACAACCACCAACTAAAACCATTCCACCACCTACAAATTCTAAGGTGAAAACTATTTCTAAGAATGTTGTCATCCCTAAAACTATAAACCCATCACCTCTAACACCTTTGAATGAATCTTATTCAACTTTATTACAAAGGTTTTTTCAAACTTCTTCCATTAGCCTACCACATATCAAACCATTCTAACCTTCCAATACCAAACTCTCTTGGTTCAATGATAACTTGATCTATGCATACCATAGGGCACCTGAACATGACATGGAGAACTACAAAGCTCTCTAAGCACTTGTTCATAGCCTATATGATGAGGATGATCTATTATTAGATGAGACTCTCTTATACCCATTACCAATCAAGCCATCAACTCAACCTATTTAGCATCTACCTACTCCCTTGCTCTCACCCAAGACCAAGGAGGAGGAATCGAAGCAACCATCAAACCTGGCAAATTCCTCCCTCCATACTATTCATATGGTTACCTAATCTTGAGCCCAATATAAGGACAAGGGAAAATACAAAGTCTCCATTCCTTGGACATACCTTTCAACACCTCAACCTTATAACCAAACCTAAACACTTACACCTTCACCTATGAAACCACCAAACCCAAAGTGTCTATTTTAAGACCATCTCCCTCTAACCCTTTTAAATCTATCTAATGTATTATGTTGAAACAACTTCACCAAACACTGATGAAGATGAGCCTTTATGAACTAATCAATACCTCTCCCCACCATCATGAGGTATTTTTAGAGGCTCTAAAATCTATATAGGCTCAACTAGATGACCCTCAACCTCTTACACCCTTTATTGGAGCCCTCCAACTTTTTTCCTTCATCACATTTCAAGATTCTAAAATACTTCCTATTCATATTGAGGATCTTGATCCTCTCCTCTTCATCACTATGTACATCAAGCAAACCTACATCAAAAGGATGATTATTTATGGAGGATCTAGCATCAACATTATCTCCTCCCATGCTTATGACCAACTTCAACTACCCAAAAACATCATGTCATAAAGCATAGCAGTCGTTCACTCCTTCAATGATATGATGGCCACTACTTATTGATAATTATCCTCCATATCCGCTTGGGACCTCATACCATTCCCTAACTATTTTACATTATAAAGGACAAGTTATAATCCAATGTGTTACTTGAATGCCCTTAGATCCATTCTATGAGTTATGACCCTTCTACCTTACATCGAGTTGTCAAATTTGAGTATGAAGGTTAAGTTATTACCATCAAAGATGACCCTAGTCCTTTTGCCTCTTGTAATATGACATATTATCCTAATGATGTTCTTATTCCTCCCTCATCCACCTAAGCATCAACTACTAAAAACACCACCTCACCATCAGCCAAAACCCATAACACTCCCACCCAAAATAGTGATGAAGCTTCAACTAGCTCATTTATCCCTTCTTCCTAGATCTCTATAGAAGACCCCTTGAAATACACATTCCAATGTCTCTCACTTGGGTAGCATCATCTTTTAGCCTTGGATGCTTTCCCTAATCTATAAGAGTATAGGAACCTTAAACATGACCCTTCCTACAATCCCAACATCAGAACCATCATCCCTTTTGGGATCCTTAACAATAAAAAAAAATCATCTATGGGGGATTTGATCAGCCACTTCTCACTCCCACCACTACCTCATCTATTTGACCATTCACCTCTGAGTTCTCTTATCTCAACAAACCAGCCTTTACTAAAGCTTACTTTTATAGGTGTAATTGGATGGGGTTTGGTCTCAGCCTTTATGAATAGGGACCTCATGAGTTACTAATAATAAAAATTCAAAAATCTCATGATTTATTTGGCCTTGGTTTCATACCACCAAAAGAACCCACCTCAGCAAAACCCATCACCACCATTGACAAGGATGTTCCATCCTCACCAACCTCACCTTACCCGAAGATTGAAGACTTTGATATCATCCCATATAACTTTTTTTATCAAAAATATTAGTTTAGTCCCCCTTACCTATTAAAAGGATGGCTAAACTAAAACCCTTCTTCACATCCATCCTGAAATGATAAAGTGATATTCTCCTACCATCAACACCATCCAACATTGGGATGATGGTTCTATTTTCACCTACCTTAGTGTAAGGTATTATTCTATCCATAAATCCCTTCCTCTTAAAAATAAAACCATGATAAATAAATCCACTATCGATGTCAATTTGGGTACTCAGTATAACCCCCATATCATCAAAATTGACCAATCATTAAATTCTATGAAGCAAAAAGATTACCCTTCTTTATTTCAAAACCATAGCATAGTGTTTGCTTGGTCTTATCAAGATAAGCCTATAATTGACCCTTCTATTGCCCTCATAACATTGTCACCTATCTTGAGGCTAAACTAGTGTGATAAAAGATTTTTAGGATGCATCCTCATATATCCCTTCTTATCAAAGAACTTCAGTGTGTTTTATCTATCAACGTCATTCAGCCCATGAACTATCCACAATGGGTATCTAACATCATTCCCATCACCAAGCCCATAGGGGGAATTTGTCTTTGCATCAACCTTTGTGACCTCAACCTCTTTTGTGTAACAAATGATTTTCCTTTACCAAACATCGACCAACTTGTTGATCTTATAGCTAGCCATGAAATGTTATCTCTCATGGATGGTTTCTCGAGATATAATTAGATCTTGATTTCCCCCAAATATCAACATAAAAATTTATTTATCACCCCATGGTGGAACTTTTTCTATAAGGTCATGCCTTTTGGTATAAAAATGATAGATAAAACTATCAGTATGCCATGGCCTACATCTTTCATGATCTCATTCATAAAATTATAAAGGACTATGTAGATGATCTCTTTGGGAAGTCTAAACACTATAAATATCACCTAGTTCTTCTCATCATTATCTTCAACTGACTAATCCATTATCACGTCAAGCTCAACCCAAAGAAATGTATTTTTTGGGTCTTATTGGGAAAGCTTCTTGTCTTTATCATCTCTTTTTGAGGGATAAAAATAGACCCCACCAAAGTCAGAGCAATCTTGGAGATGCCTCCTCATACAAACCTTAATAAACTTCATAGCCTATAGGTAAAACTTCAATCCATCCATAGCTTGATCTCTTAGTTATCAGATAAATGTCAACCCTTTCACCATCTCCTAAAGAAAGACACCTCTTTTAAGTAGACCAAGGACTATCAACAAGCCTTTGATTCACTTAAGGAGTACCTTCTCTCTCCACTTGTCCTCATCCCTCTTAGAGAATACCAACCCTTCTACCTTTACTTATCCACCATGAACCATCCATTAAGGATAATACTCGCTCATCATGATGAATAAAATAAATAGCAAGTTGTCTACTACATTAATTACACACTTATAGAATATGAGACTTGGTATACTCATCTTGAAAAAATTTACCTTTCTTTAGTCTTTGTGTCCTCCAAACTCTATCACTACCTTCTTAATCATAAAAACTATGTCATCACTAACACTAACCAACTCAAGTACATACACTCCAAACTATTTCAAAACTACCATATGGCTAAGTGTCTCATGTTCCTAGCTAAGTTTGATCTTGAGTTCCTTCAATAAAATTTCATTAAGGGGAAAGTAATCACTAACCAATTGGTTGAAGCTCCTCCACCAGACAATCAACCACTTTCACTGGCATTTATTGATGAAACCATCACAACTCTTTCTCAAGAGGAACCCACCTACCAAATGACCATGTTTTTTGATGTCTCCAAAAGCCAACATGGTGGGGGTGATAGAGCTATCCTCATTCCACTTAATGGTGAACCTCTTCCCCTTTCCTTTAAACTTGACTTAAAATGCACTAACAACATGGCTGAGTATGAAGCCCTAGTCATAGGTCTCTAAACCACTCTATCCTTGGGAGTTAAAACTATCATTTTCTTTGGTGACTCCTAACTTGTGATCAAATAGGTTAGTGGATATTATTAATGTAAAAATGATGTCCTATTAAATTAAGAACAACTCATAGATGTACTCTTAGCATCATTTGATCATTACCTTCTTTAGTCAGTTCCTCGATCTATGAAAAAATTATAGACATAATGGCTTCATTTACTTCCCAAATCCCATCTCAACTTGTAGAATCTAAACTATTTATCACCATTTGTAATTTTATCACACCCACATATATCAGTTTTGACCTTCTTACCATTTTTAGTGTGAAAGCATATGCTTCTAAAGTTTAATATGACCAAACTTTTAACTACCTTAACCTTGACATAATTCCTCCCAACCTTTCAAAGAATGCCCAAAGAGATTTTGTTTAGAGTAACTCTCATTACACCATACTAGGGGGAATCCTTTCCAAACATGGCTTCAATGGCCTCCTTCTCTATTTCCTTCATAGTCATGAAGCTTCCCACTATATCAAGGAAATGTATGATGGAATCTATGGGGGCCATTTTAGTGTCTTAGTTATCATTAAACATATCTTTCACCTTGGCTATTATTAGCCTACCCTCAATCAAGATTTATATGAATATCTAAATAAGTGTGTTAAATATCAACATCACACTAATTTGCATCATGCACTAGCACATGGCCTTTGAGTATCCAAAGATTATTGGCCCTTCTCATAATGGGGTCTCGATATTATTTCGGAAATCAATCCTCATTATTCACAACAACACCAATCCATCATTACTACCACTAAATATTTCACAAAGTGGGTATAGGCCATTCCTCTTATCTTGACCAAAGCCAAAAAGCTTTACAACTTCATCAATTACCATATCATCTTCTACTTTGGTGTTCCCCATAAGATCATCACTAATAATGGAAAATCCTTTAAAAATAAGAAAGTCCAAAGTCTTTACGATGCTTATGGAATCAAGTTAAGCTTTTCCTCAGCCTATGATCCACAAGCAAATGGATAAGTAGAAGCCTCTACCAAAATCCTTAATAAAATGTTAACCAAATTCACTAGTGATTCAGGTTGAGATTATCACTTGCACATCTCTTTCAATTTATAGGCCTATCACACTAGCATTCAAACCTCTACAAGTGCTACCCCTTTCTCTCTAGTCTTTAACACAGAGGTAGTTTTGCCTCTTGAAGTCCAAATCCCTTATTTTCACATATCTTTGCATGAGATCATTTTTGAGAGTGACTACCATCAATAATGCCTTGTATAACTTGAGATCCTTGATGAACATTGCCTCATAGTGCTTAATCATCTTTGTATCTATCAACAACAAATCAAGCATGTTAATAAAAAAACTTGAAAGAACAAGAATTCAATATCAAAGACCTAAGGAAAATTGATATGTAACTAATATGGATAAAAGCAAAAGAGGCATGTTTTCTTTCAATTGGCTTGGACCCTACATCATAACCCATAAGTATGGATCAAAATCTTATTATTTATCTTCTCTTGAAGGCAAAATAGAACTTGAGTTTCAATGCTTCACATCTATGTCCTTTCTATTGTTAAAACAAGAATCAAACTCACCTTTGTGTCTAATTTAAGCTTGTCCCTTAGTTTACAAGATTTTCACTTTCCTTAAACATTGACATATCCCTCTCCCTTTAAGTATAATTGATTACGACATAGGACCATGTGATTATTCATCATAGTTATAGATTAATCCTAAGCATGGATACCACAGCTCTACCCATGTCATGGTTCTCATGGATATTTTTTGTCTCTAGTTTGATTGAATCCCATGATCAATTATGTCTTATACCACCTTCCCTCATCTATCATTGACCTTTTATGTTAAACATCTTACCTCTATAAAGGTAGACCTCTAAGCTTAAATAGACTTATCCATGTCTAAAACTAGCATTCAAAATCAAATTAGGATCCAAAAATATCACTTGGGTCCATATTTCTAGAATTTTAGACTACTCCTTAAAGGATAGTTGCCCAAAAATTAAATTTCTTAAAGATAGACTGCTCCCTTGAAGGTTGGTTATAAAAATCTAACTTTAGACCACTCCCTTGAAGGATGGCTAAGTTAAGTTTGTCAAAAACAATCATATGAAACTTCTTGCATCAATCAAATTCACCAACCTATCAAAGAAACAAAAGTTATAAATAACCCTATGTCTAAATCAAAGCAAGTAAGCTGCAATCAACATTTATATGTTGCATTGGTAGACTTCCCGCATTGATTAGTCTACACATTATATTAAGGTATGGATTTATCTATTATAGTTCTTTGGTCACTTATAAAAGGGGCAAGCTAACCCATACTAGGTTACAATATAACGCATTTCCCCTTTCAACCTATCACCTACTTTGCTTTCATACCCTCTCTAAACTCAAGAGACTATGAGCTTACTTGACATAACGTGATCAAGATACACTCTTTTTTAATCAAAGCATGTTCATGTGAAGCATTGGAAAGGCTTGTTTTCATTAAGTAAATCCAACTAAGATTTTGTTAGGTCCTTACCAATGAACACATCATGCCTTATTATTACACTCCATTCATTATTTCATGTGAACATATGTCTCATAATTATTCTCTCTTTTCCACATTCAGTGTGTTATCTACACCTACTTTACGTGCTTTCATTATGTCTACATGTCATACCCAAACATTCAAAACATAATTCTCATTATATAATCCATATACATCATAACAACCATATCTTATTCATACACAAAATGTCAACACCATAAAACAATCAAAATCACATCATTATCATCAAAATAATAATCATTTATCATAACATAAACAACATAAAACACATCATATCCTAAACCTCCTCCATAACCATGACTAAATCATCTATCACATGGCCTATGAACCACATCATCATATAAAATTCTTTTCTATGAACCACTTCATCATATAAAATTATTTTCTATAAACCACATCATCATATGAAAATTCCATTTGTGAATCAGAAGCATCACTCACATGTCTACAATCATATCTATAAACACACACATCATCAACTATGTATAAACCAGTCATCACCTAAACTAAACACATATTTTCATCATTAGATCAAACATTTCATAACAATCATGTTTCAATTCCTTAAACACACAATCATATAACATAATTAAATCATCCATCATATCCAACAATACACCATACCTACAACATCTATAAACATAATCCACATCTATATCATTATAAACCTAATCAACATCATCAATAATCTTGACTAAACACAATAAAAATCTATATCATAAACAATAAAAATCTATATCTTCATGAACACAATCCTCATCTATATAATGATAATCATCATATATCCTAATAAAAGTAATACATGTCAATGAAGAATACATCATAATACACAAAATACATGGAATAATGTATCAAATCTCTCTCTCTCTCTCTCTCTCTCTCTCTCTCTCTCTCTCTCTCTCTCTCTCTCTCTCTCTCACACACACACACACACACACACACACACACACACACACACACACACACACATCCATCAACACATAGGCTAATATCAAAATCAAAACCATATACATCATATAATCTCATCTATCAAACCCCTAGCGCACCACTCCCACTAACTTCATTTGCATCTACACTTGCACTAATATCTAGTGGTGATCCCCCTAATATCCTTGCCTAACCCACTATTGACGCCTAATGTCTTGAAATAGCTATAGATGGACCACATACTAAGTTGGCCTTATACTCTCCATACCTCACCTCTAGTGGCAACTACATTGACATTACAACCACATAATATTTCCAATCCTCAATGGTGGCTAAGTATTGTGTCTTTAGAACTATATTAGGTGGTCCTCCTACTACTGCTATAGCCACTCATGCCCTCTATCTCAATGAATCTCTCTCCTATGTCACTAACCCAAGAGAGATCCTCTCCTGATCTTAGTCTTTGGTCAAGGTAGCCACCTACCCCTATAAGGTGATGATCTGACCCTATAAAGTAGCCACCTATCCCTATAATCTAGTAATCTAGGCTTGTGCCACTACTAGTGCCATTATTGCCTATCCATAGTATGATAGTGCCCCAATGGGATCTACATCCATGGGTTGTTAGCCCTTTTCACCCCATCCAAAATTAGCTACTATGTATCTGGCCTAGTACTATACTATGTAACCATCCATAATACCTACATCATCTATCATAGCTCTCACTCACAGATCCTTTTAGTATAAAACAACATCCTATGGCTATATCTCTAAGAGTAATAAATCTGCATTCTCCCTCTTGTATCATGGAAAATCTAGTGGGATTCTTTATGCCAAGCCAAACTTTCTCCACATTTAGTCAAATGGGATAAGCTCAATCTTGCTATCCCATCTCCTATAAGTCTAGTGCCAGCTCTATAATGATAGTGTGTGAAACCTATACGATACCCACCTTGACCAGTCCACATAGAACCTCCACATTACATCACCCATTACTAAACCCTCCAAATAATATCTAAACTAGTTTGTCTCTAGCACTACCACAAGCCCTTGTTAATGCATAATCTCTTCACCGCCTCATGAAACCCACTCTATAGTTTGTCAAAGCATAACCATCCCATGGAAGTCCCAAAGGTCTCAATACTCATATGTGTTCATACACCCAATAATGGAGCACAAACCCCACACTGATCTCATACTACCATTGTTATCAAAAGACCCAAATCTCCCTAAAGGTCTACACCAATAAATAATGGCCCAACCAAAAATAGTCCTCCCCAATAACATCTCCACTAGTACTCCTAAAAATAGACAAGGGAATCAACCACTACTCAAATCTGGTATAATGAAGCAAGACACCCCATCTTCATCATTATGAATAAACATTGGTCCCCAAGAGCCCTCTGGTATAGTAGTCCATAACATACGCCACTTACATGATATCTATTTTGACCCTAATATTCTCTATATATCAAATCCATGTGGTAGTCCCACTCTTTACTCTTTATGTGATAAATTAGCTCCCCCTAAATGGGTAGCCATGTAATCCATTTAATATCCTCTAAGAAGATATTCATCTCCCCCATCAATAGAAAAAATGTGTTTGTGACTAGATCCCATCTCTCGATGAGGGCCACTATCATAGTTGCATGCTATGGCAAGTGTTGGTAGTCTCTCATGGCCCTTAGGCCAACCTCCTCTATGTGTCTCTACTCATTATCCATCATCCCATCATGGACCTTAGTAAAGATCTTAGGGACTTGATACCTCATTTGGATCTGCTCACAAGCCTACACAACAATAATATTATCATGCACACTTAGTTTTCCACATCATGATAAGTACCAATCTATACCTATTTTTTTCATCCATCATTCCCATCTAACCCATCACATTTACCATATTCCCTCTAACACTAATTTTACCAACCTCTACCTTTATTTTCACTACTATTACCCTCATCTTACCCCCACCTACTTTTATCACAGATAATTACCTTATTTTGCCTAACTGTTAACCCTCCACCTTAATACCTAACATGTCTTTTACCTCATTATACCCACCAACCCTTTTTTATACATATAAATTAAACCTTTTTCACCACTTAACACTACTTTTCAACTTCCAACAACTTTAAACACTTTATCACACTTTCTATACATTCATTTAACTTTACACCACACAAAACCCTAAACCTTAAACCCTCAACCGTAAACCCTTTAAATCACATACCTTTCATAACTTATTTACCCTATTTAAACATAAATTTTACAACCCAAAACACTTTACCAAACCCTAAATAACCTTTAACCTTACTATACAACTTTAAAAACTTTAACCCCATTACAAACTTTTCTACTACCTTTGCCTAACATACCCCTAAAACTTCAACCACACATTGAATTATCAACGGTCCCTTTGGGACATTTTACCCTATACCTTGATCATAAGTGGTTGTGTTTAAATATTGATGGTCATTGTGTGTGACCATCGATGGCACAACTCAAACCCTAAACCTCTCTCAACATCTAAAAAAACACCTAAATTCCATACGTCACCTACCTCAAACTACTCTACAACCTATTACCAACTTATTCTACCATTCTAATCCCCATTTCCCCCACTAATTTTCTCAAATTCAACAAAACCTATTTAAAACCCTACCCCAATCATTCATAACTACTAAATACCACTCAAACACAAATAATTCAACTATCCTATCAAATTAAAAACACAACCCACCTCATTCCATGATCATTACCATGGATGAAGCCCTCATCCCACCACTCAACCACATCCTCATCAACCCTCTATCAAATTAATAATTGATAAGACTCAAACACTCAATTTCCCAAATAATCACTTCCACCTTACCACACTCAAGTGTCAAAATGACAAAAATGCACACAATAGCCAGAACATAGATCACAAAGTGTTGAATGGTGAAAATGATTTTCATTTTCACTTTTCACCATCCAATTTTTTATGTTTTTACCTAACCTTCAAAATTCAGGGTGATCATTGATGATTGACCCTAGGTAAACCTTTGATCATCAATAGTCAGGGTTCCCCACCTTTTTCAACTCTTTAATCACCCTACCCAGGTGCTAAACTTTTGGAAGATCACCTTATCCCAACCTCAACCAGACCTTACCCTTTTGAATATTACCCTTATTTTCCCACCCATTTACTTGTGTCCACCTCAACATTTTCCATTTTGACGTAAACTATTTACATGTTATACGATGACCTTACCTTGATCATTTTGATTGAACTAACCAACCTTGCCATGTTGAATTTTTAAAATTCATACCTTGTGCATAAATAGACCATTTATGTTGTTTCATAGGAGCACTTCCTACCTCAAATACCTATGTTCAACACCAACCCTATCTAGATGACTTGATAGGAATGACTCGATCAATTATTACCAACATTGTGGACTGGTTACCATGTCATATATCTCTTAAGAACCTGACCTTATTTTATCAACATTGGAAAATTTAGTCTTTGTGTGATCTTGATTATCATACTTAGTCTCATTTTGTGCATGTGTTTGCATTTCAAATACCCAACTATTTTGTGTCACCTACCTCATGACTCACCATTTACCCTTTATCAAACACTAACTTGAGTTCATTTTCACTTCAACTCCTAGTTTGAGGGGGAACACCTCTTCCCATACTCAAAGAATTCATACCATGACCAAAAATCCATTTGTTTTTATTTTAATGCTTGTTAAATCAAAGTTACATAACAAAAAGGGGGAAAATGTAGACACTAAAAAACTACATATTTTTAGATGTCAAAATGCCTTGAACCCATACCTGACCTTGAAGCTAGTTGACCACCTAGCTGACTTAGCCCATTTATTAATTTAATAACTTAACCCTTTAATTCACCTCCTTTTAACTTAATTTCACCCATTTTCCTCTAGCTCCTCAACTATTGACAATCAGCCTAACCATCGATGGTTAGGTCATTAGCCTAATTTAAATCCATTTCTATCTATGTACAAAATAAGCAGGACAGATTTTAGTAACTTCCTTTTTGCAAAGTTAATAAGTTTTAAAACATCATAAATGGAAACTTTATCCTCATATCTAATTAGTAACTTCCTCTTACATAATTAGTAACTTCATATTATAAAAGGAGAGAAGTAAAAAGTGAAAAAGATCTACAAATCCATAAATTCATGTCCAAGTTATCAAATCTTCTTACACAAGTATCCAACATCCCTCTAACAAGTAAGTAGTAGTAACGAAGATTCAAATCTCTATCCAAATCACTTTCAAAGGTCAAATTACTGTCACTCTATCCAAATTATTTTAGCTATCTATAAATTTGTAGGTAACTTTGTACTTGATTCTTCATTTCATTTCATTTTCAAATACCCAGACCTGATCTAAAATCATCTTCTAACCTTTTATTTCTAACCAAACCCATATTCCAACCCTCACCTAACCATCTACCCAATCTATAATTTTTTTTTGAACATTTTCAAAAGTACATAGGTAACCATAGATGGTTAGCCTAACCATCGTGGTCACCTCAATCATCGATGGTCACCCAACCACTGATAATTAGCCTAATCATTGATAGTTCACCCAACCATCGATGGTCACTGTGGCAAAAAAAAATAGAAAGTTATTTTCAACCATTTAACCCCAACCAAAACCTATTTTTTGTATGCTTGCCTATTCATAGAGACATTTCTAATTTTTTGAACATAACTGCAACTATCTTATCAAGAGTAGGAACCCACTTTTGCTATATTTAGTCATTTTATTTAACAAGTAATTTATTTTCATCTAGTATTACATGCATTTCCTTTCATGATTATTTAATGTAGGTTTCCTTTCTTTTCATTTATATCAATTTAATTGTTATAAATAGTGGATTGATAGCTTCCTAACAAGCATATGCTTCTTGGATCTAGCTCATGCTAGGTAGTCCACTCAACCATCCATCTAACAACCCCCTTTCTAGTGTCTTTCTTGTTTGTAGGTTATTCCTTCCAAACCAATGAGGATTTCTCATCATCATCTAAATCATGTGTGCAATTTTACCAAGTATTCCTTTACACACCCCTATTATTATTTTCTTACGTGCTTCTAAATTAAAAAATGAGAGAAAAAAAAAAACAAAAAACATAAAGTCATAAACAATAAAAATAGGCATATGACATATCCATATAATATCATCAATATTTAATTCATTTCAATATGCAAGAGTGTTAGGGTGTGTGGGGGGGTTTGATTTTAGTATTTTTATCCCTAATGTCAATATGTTCATCCTCATCCCCTATGACATTCTCCTTATATTCTACTCGGTGAGTCTAGAATAGTCTTGTAAGCACCTCAATCAAATAGAATGGTTATTAGTTTGAGTTTGCAATAAAATCATAAGATAATCAAATATGCAAATGAAATCATATTCATATAATATTCCAATACATGGAAATATGTGTGTGTGTGTGTGTGTGCGTGCACATGAGAATGTCCTCTAATCATAACCAACCATGAAATAAAATAGTACAGATGTTAAACCATATAACATGAATGTGTAGATATAACATCCAAATCAAAAAATATTCATCATTAGTTTTTATAGTACCTGGGTTGGTGCTCATGAATAGTACCTGGGTTGGTGCTCAGTAAAGGGGTATGGTGCTCTTGCAAGTTTGGCTTACGAATATTGTTTGGGTTGTTTCTCATTCATATACTTGAGATTGTTCTCCATGGTTTTTCCCACATTAGGTTTCCACGTTATATCTGGTGTCTCTCTCTATCTTGTGTGATGTTTATTATTTGAGTTTTATTGCATATCTTGAATGTTTTATTAAGTGAATTTGATTAAGGGAAAGTTTTATAAGATATATGATATACTAATTCACCCACCCCCCCGCCCCCCTACCCTCTTAGTATATTTGATGCTTAACAAATACATTTCTAGCACATCCATTTCTTCTCAACACATTTATGATTAAATTCAAAAAAAAAGACTCTTCCCATCCATTCACTAAACAAATCATAGTTGCACCAAGAAAGACACTCAACATAAATAGTTGGTTGATAGATGATCAAGAAATGAAAGTTTTTGATGTACTTAGAGATCATACTCAAGTTTTTATTTGGGAATATCAAGGCATGAAGGGAATCCATCTAAGCATATGTTCACAACACATTTACACAAATAATATTAATCTATTAAGGCAACCTCAAATAAGAATTAATCCTACCTTGAGAGACATTGTAAAAAATGAAATTGAAAAACTACTAGAAGTAAGATTCATTTATCCTATTTCTAATAGCCAATGGGTCTTTCCATTGGTCATTATTCCAAATAAAAATAGTAAATAGAGAGTTTGTATACTATAGTGAATTAAATAAGGAAACAATGAGAGATTACTTTCCTCTTCCCTTCATTGATCAAGTACTTGACAACTTGGTTGGGAAAAGATACTTTTCTTTCCTAGATGACTTTAGTGGATACACCAACTACAAGTGGTACCTAAGGATCAAGATAGAAAAACCTTCACCTATCCATGGGAAACATTTTCCTATAGAGTTTTACCCTTTTTTTTATGCAATTCACCTCCCACTTTTCAAAGGGCAATCCTAGCCATATTTTCAAACTTGACCATTGACTATCTAGAGGTTTATATAGATGATTTTAATATTCATAGAGAATCCTTTGATGAAAGTTTCAAAAATATTACAAAATTACTACAAATATGTGAGAATCACCATTTGTCTCTCAATCATGAAAAGTGTTTGATTATTATAGAAGAAGACATAGTTTTAGGACATCATATTTTTGCAAAAGGAATCTAGGTATATCCAAAAAAATTTGAAGTCATTTCAAACTTGCTTATTTCTCAAAATCAAACTAACATTAAGAACTTTTTAGGCCATGCAAAGTATTATATAAGGTTCATAGAAGAATTTTGCAATATTTATGCTTTAATGTTTTCTTTTCTCACAAATGAGAGTGATTTTTTCTAGAATTTAGCTTGCCAACAAGCATTTGAAACCATCAAATAGAAGCTTAATATTGCACCAGTCTTAAGAGGACCTAACTAGTCACAACCCTTCCATATTTCTATTGATTCATGTAATCATGCTGTGGGAACTATTTTTGGATAAAAATATGAAAATGGACATATATATGCCATATACTACATAAGCACGAACTTAACTTCAATTGAAAAAAATTATACAACCACTGAGACAGAATTCTTTGTTGTGATTTATGCCATAAATAAATTTAGACACTATATTACTAGTTATAAAATCTTTATATATACTGATCATGTAGCTATCAGGTATTTGATGAATAATCCAATAGTAGGAGGAAGAGTTATCAAGTGGATGTTATTGTTGTGAGAATTTGACATAATAATTATTGATAAATCAGATTAATTCAA
This sequence comes from Torreya grandis, assembly GCA_037957365.1. NCBI lineage: Eukaryota > Viridiplantae > Streptophyta > Pinopsida > Cupressales > Taxaceae > Torreya > Torreya grandis. The sequence goes on along the minus strand of JARHVA010001283.1, from coordinate 102,433 downwards.
TATGGTTGCTGATTTTATTTCTAGATTTCACAATATAGATGAAGAATAACCTATAAAAGAAAACCTTCTAGATGAATAATTATTTGTTGTTTCAACACAATCACCTTGGATTGATGATATAGTAAACTTTCTAGATATAGGGAAGTTTCCTTTTCAATGTACTAAAAAAGAAAGGAAATATTTAATTAAAATTAGTTCTTATAAATGGATTAATGGTATACTATTTAAACTTGGACCTGGTCATGTTTTCTATACTTGTGTAAAGGAGAATGAAATTTATGATATCATTCATGCATGTCATGATGAACCTAGAGGAGGACACTATTCAGTTAAAATAATGATACATAAATCCATTAGATCTAGATATTTTTGTCCAACTCTACACAAGCAGGTATAGGCATATGTTTGGAAATGTGATTCATGTCAAAGAATGGGGAAACCTACATTATCCTTTGAGATGCCTCTTCATCCACAAGTATTTATATAGCCTTATAATAAGTGGGTATGTAATTTTGTGGGCCCATAAATCCACCCTCACATGGTAAAGAATACTTGTTGGTATGTATGGACTATGTAACCAAATGGGTTAAGATACAAGTTCTCTCTTCTACAAAAGAAGAGGTAGTAGCAGACTACTTCTATTCCAAGATTATGCAATATTTTAGAGCACCAAGGGAGATAGTATCTGATCAAGGGCTAAAGTTCATGTCCAATATGATCTAAGCATTATGAAGATCTGCCAAGTCAAACATATGAAATCTTCTCGATACCATCCTCAAGCAAATGGATAAGTATAAGTTACTAATAGAGAATTGGAGAATATACTCACAAAGATAGTCAGTAGCATCTAAAATAATTGGGCAACCAAACTCCCAAAATATATTTGGGCATACAAAACCATGTGGAAGACCACTACTAGTTATTTATTATATGAATTGGTCTATGGTAAGAAACATCTATTTTTAATTGAATTTGAAATGCAAACTTTGAGGATTGCATTAGAAGTAGGAATTTATTTAGATGAAGCATAAAAATAAAGAATGTTATAGCTGAATGAATTGGATGAGAGGAGGATATAAGCCTTTTAGTAGATAGAGATGAAACAATGTTAGAGGAAGAAATGGCATGACTTACATATCAAAGAAAGGCAATTTAGAGAAGGATATTAAAAACTCTTATATGATTCCAAATATCAATATTTTAAAGGTAAGCTCCAAACTAGATGGTTAGGACCATTGCAAATAGCAAAGATTTTTAATAATGGCTTAGTACAATTATTGCCTATAGATGGAAATCAAAAAACACTTCTTATTAATGGACATCGACTAAAGCTATATCAGAAGCCATCCATCAAAGACGAATTCATTCAATTAGTACAAAAAGAGTTTGACACCATAAAAGAACTCAAAACTTCCATGGTAATTTATTTTTGAAGACAAAATTGGCTTAAATAAAGGGAGAGGATTCCCCTCTTCTCTAAAAATCTAAAAAAAAAAAATCAACAATGAAAATCTTTCGAGACATTATTGATAGTTATGTTTAAAAAAACATCTCACTAACTATTCATGCATTAAATAATGAGACTTGATCAGAATAATAGAAAATGGCTGATCAAGGGTAAAAAAAAAAAGAAAAAGAAAAAATGAGTTAAAAAATTCAATTGGTTTCAAAGCAATAAATTTGATGTTATTATCTACTGTATTATTTTCATGACTAATTCATGCAATTTTTTGTGTAAGAATAGGTAATGAAGACTAATAAGGATAATGTTATGATTTTTAAAGTAGAGTATTTATGTTTATGCTAAGTGTTAGTTTTTAATGTCTAAGTTGCATGCATTTTCTCAAACCTATTGGAATAAAAAATTCCATAAGATGATACAAGGAGAACATTATATGATGTCAGCAAAAGGTATTTTCAAAAAGTTATATTTTGAAACCTCAAAATATGTGCTATAGATAATATTCATTCTAGCCATAAAGTACTTCATGATGACACATCATTATAAATATATTTCATTTATGAAAAACAAAAAGTGAGGGTTTAAAAGATTTGATGGTAGAATGATTTGAAAAAGTAATAAAAAGGAAAAGAGTATGTCATCATTACTTCAAATTGATGTTGTCATCATTAATTGGCATACTTAAAGTGTTATCAATAGTTTAAACCCTAAGGATATATTATTGATTTTTATTCTACAATAGAGTATATTTTCCTTTGGTAAGAAGAGTAAAGGATTGACTATGTCTTGTGTAATTTTAGAATTTGAAATGGGGTTAAAGAAGAAATCTGAACTAGAAAATACAAGTGAGATATTTAAGGATGAGCTAGTAAAGGAGATACTAGTAGCAATTAGATGGCTCAGGTTCTTTCTCAAATTTTAGGGATTTGATAAGGCATTAGTAATTAAATTCATCCTCCACTTGAAACATGACTTTTCCATAGTCTGCGGTGTTCAAATACCCTTTTCCACATAGATCCTTAGCAAATTATTAGGAATCCTAGTTGAAGTAACATGAATAGCAGGAAGATATTTATTTAGTGATCTCATCAAGATTTTTAGTAGTGAGGGAGAATTAATAGTAATTAGTGTGGAAGACATCAAAGGAAGAATGAAGGGAGTTAGGAAAGAATCTCTACTTGAACTATGGAGGTTAGTTTCCTTTTAGCTTATAAAATATTTAACATGTGAAGGGCAATGTAATGTGTTAAGTTGTATGGTGTTAAGAATGTTAATTCACCTGAGATATGTTGCTCAACAACCCTAACATAAAAGAAGTTTGCCTTAATTCCTTGTGGGATCTTTTTAGGTTGTATCCATGAGGTATTCTAAAAATCCCTCTGCCATCTATCACCATGGGTTTATCTAATTCATCATCTAGTATCACTTTCTACAACAAAAAGATGGAATAGAAGCTTGGGTTGCTTTTCGTGAAGGAAAGAAAATAAAAACCCCTAAGCCTTATAGGTAGATTACTTTACACATCCATGCTTCAAATTCTAAAACCCCACCTAAAATTTCTCTCAAATAAATTATCTCTAAATCCACTCATAGCACAAGATCTTCAAAAAACAATATTCCATTACAAACCCCAATTCCTCCTTGTATAGTCTCACCCCTTGAGCCAAAAAGTAAAAAATTGAGACTTTGACATTCTACCAGAAATTGTCAACATATTCCTCAAGCTGCTCCTATTTAAGAATCCATTCAAATTATTGAAGATGAGTTCTATATAGACCCTACCTCCTAGCTAAAAACTTAGGAAACCTCACATAAAGAAACCCTTCCACCTCCTAAGAGAAGAAGGAAGTTAATCTTAGATGTTTATAGTGATGAGACAACTACTATAAAAACCCTTGATAGCTTGAGATAAAACCCCACTACCATTGCTAGTGAAGCTTAGAATAAAGAAGAAGAGGAAATTCCTCTCCCACAATAAGACTTTGCTAATGACTTTGATGAAACCATCCCTGATGATATTTTTATTCCCTCTACACAACAAATAAGGGATAAAGGAAAACCCCCAATGAATGAAGAGGAAGTAAAACCTTCAAATGAGGTAGATGATGTGGAACCACAACATACTCTAGTATTATCCTAGCTAGAAGCCATTGTTAAATAGAATGCAGACGATATAGCTGAACTAATTATTGGAGCTCAATACAAATATTTTGTGATTTCTCATTTAATGAAACAAATTTAAAATATGTAAATCCAATCCTTGAAGAGAGTGGATGATGTAGAAGATGAAATTATTGATGTATGGAGCCATACCAAATCACGTGAGGAAGAGAATATTTATTTAAGGAGAAATATTCTCAAATTTGAAATAGAAAATGTTAGACGAAGGACTCAAATAGGTTCTAGGTCTTCTGATGTTCCTCCTTAGGTCATGATAGAACAAGGCTATCAAACTATTTTGTCTATTCCAAATGTGAAAAATCAATGGAAGCAAGTTTTCTTAGAACTTGAAGAGATGAAAAGACAAAATCACTTGCTTAAGAAGAAAAATCATCTTCTTAGAAAAGAGAACTAAAAAGTGTAGAAGGAGTTGACTCAAACTCAAAAAAAATAGAATGGGTTAAATAAAATCTTCATTTTACTTATCATCTAAGTGTAAAATTATTATCTTGTAGAGTCCCTTCTTCTGTATATAGTCTATTTTTACATGAATAGTTCTTTAGATGGAAAAAATTGCATATATATTGTGATTTACAACATGAAATAAATACCAGTGATGAATTCATGACAATATTTAAAAATATTACTCTTGACAGGCAAGATATGCTTTATAAATTCTAATTGTGTGACATTATTCTAGGCAATACAAATAGTTTCTTGGTGAACTTGTTTATGGGAGAACTTCAATTGAGAGATCTTTTATCTTCATATATAAATTAGATTACCTAAAAGGAATGATATGATGATCACACTAATATTACAAAAGATGTTGGTTTATACATCAGGCCTCAATTTAGTGATGCACAATATGTATTAGAAAAATTTCACAGTTTTTATCAACAACCTAGAGTTCATGATCATTATCTTTATACCTTATAGGATAGCCTTCTCAATTTTGAGTTGTTTGTTTAGCATAATTTTGATGATGTAGTGGTTCATTGTAGACAATGTTGGCATATGTTACCAGTTCCCTTGAGATGAAGAGAAGTGTTATCACCCACTACTATTTAGTGGCCCCTTAGAACGGATAAAGTCATTATGAAAATAATTTCAGATGTTATACAAAGGGATGGAAGTAATTCATGGATAGAGATGAGGTTTATACCTCCCTTACTACTTTCCCCTATGTCCCCATGGTAGAATATATTACTTTAGTTTAATGAATAGTTTGCAATATGGCTCCACTTTGTGAAAAGGGATATGGGCTTCACTCCTCATCATCAGAGGATACTTTAGGATCCATATTACATCTATGAATTGAGTCCTAAGCTGGAATAAATATGTCATAACTATAAATACTAAGGATACTAGTTTGCATAAGGGACTTACAAAAGGTAAGGTGTGGGGTAGATGATGAGTTCATAAAATGACTCATTATTGATATAGTCTATAAACTTAAATATGTCAAATGGTTGAGCATTGTATGTAATTTTGATATTTAAAACTAGCATAAGGTAGGAAATAGATGATTTTATCTCTATTAATTAATGTAAAGTTGAAGTCTATCTTCTTTACATTATATTTTGACCATTTTAATGTTTGAGGCTTCAGATTTTGATATGTACAGGTAATAGTAACATTAATATGAGTTTTGACAATATTTCATGAAGATAAAGATGATCCAAGACAAATAACCAATCATATGAGACCCAAATATAAATTATAAATATTTATATAGATTTTACTAGTTAACTACAGATTTCATCAGTTAGCTATAGATTTCACTAGTCAGCTACAGATTTCATCAGGTACCTACAAATTTTGATAGTAAGCTATAGATTTCATTAGTTTTGCTATGGATTGACCCAGTTTGCTCCAGAATTGATCATTGAATGTTTCAAAGGGTTTAAATAGCTTCTCCACCTTCTTCATGATAATTTGAAAGACTTGTTTTGACATTTATATTTATGTGCATGTATATAGATAATTTTCTTTTTTTGTTTAGTCTTCCATTTTTGGAAGTTGTTACTTGGAATGTAGGGATAAATAGTTTCTTTGCATAGATTAAATAGATATATCTATGATTGGATCCATAATATATACTCATACATATAGAGATATTGTAATTTTAGTTATTGAAATACAAGAGCATTGCAATAGTTTCTTTCTCAATTCATGTGTTGAAGAATATCTTAGAGCTGAGTTAATTCAAATCTGAATTTGAGGGTGAGTAAGGGTCCACTCCCAATGTGTGATCATTTGTAGGTTCTTTAATTAAATTCAAATTGGTTTATTTATATTTTCCACAAGATTATTTATTTTCAACATTAGTTTAAGAGTTAAAAATAGACATAGATCAACATAACATCAAAACCTTCCAAAAAATAGTATTGTTAACATGAAATCAATAAAGTGCCTTACTACAAATAGCTTTAGACACTGCCCTGGTAAGAACTAACACTAACATAAGTTGGTTAAATGAAGGGGTAATAATGACACCCATCAATCACCCAACATTATACCATGAACTTGGGTGGATTCACTTTATTCATATCTTCTAAAATTATTTGAGATCTTATTTCTTACTATTCTCTAGCATGTCCCTACTATACCTACTCTTGGGATACTAATCTATCTCTTGTTTTGCTTCATGATAATGAGGATTTGATCAATTTTTATAACTTTTTTGACTGCTATCTTATTAATATCAACATGAAGATTATCATTAGAGGTACTATCAACATTTGATATTCCTTATACCATTATCATTCTTAAAATTAGGAGAAATAACTTAACGTTAGTGGATTTATTTAGTCTAAGTGTTTGAATATATGCTTTGATACCACAATGTTAGAACCCCACTGGGTTACACTAAAAGGCATGTAATTATCTTTTATTTTACATACTTAAAATAATCCTCATTAACTATCATCAAATTTTACTATTTGGTATCTAAATACATATAGAATAGTAAGTGCATAAAATACAACTAACCCATTAGTTAAGTTATGATTTATTTATATTTCAAATAACATATAAAAAGTACATAGGATAAGATTCATCTCATAACACATATGTAAAGTGAAGGGTACAATAATATACTACAATTATTCCTTATTTTGGATAAGCATATATAAATAGCCTTTATTGTTATCAATATTTAGAATTTTGTACAAATATATAGCCACAATTGTACTTAATAATAATAAATTTTAATGTACAAATATTATCTTTTATCATTGAATGTCATAATATCACATGATAGGAGATACAATAGTGAGTTTGAGCCTCATAAGAGAGTTTAACAATTAATAAAATATACATGATTATGTTTCTATAATGGTTGATCAACTTAAAAGTGGGAAAGCATCATTGGGGTACTTTTCCTCCAACCATAGACCATCAGTCTCCTACGCATCTACCCACTAAGAGTGGCCCTTCCCTTCATGGGGGGGAAGATAAAAGTAATGTGGATATAAAGAATTTAAACATAACCTGTGTGTATTATAATCACTAACACGTGCAATAGTCACATAGACCATGTAAAATAATCCTCTATCTAATATGACATCATGCATACACATGTAAACTAGAAACTATAGTGGGATGATAATGTTATCAACTATACCATTACTTTGGCCAAATTTTTCATTATAGAATTCAGATCACTCATAGATCCAAGTCAATTCCACACACACACATACTCTATGCTAATGAATCTCAATATGTCTTATAATACTAGATTATCGGTATATTCATTTACATGTTATCAACTTCATATACCCATCATCTATTATCATAAGAAAGCATACAATTATATAGTCTCATAAAGTAGTTTTTAATACAAAATAACTATATTTTTGAAGCATACAACCTCTTAATAACTTAATATAGATATTTAATTACTCAATACAATGCAAGGTAAAAACATCCATTTATTACTAAAAATCATATTGTTTTTATTTTCATGATATATCTACAATAAACATATTTAAGAAATGCAGTTTAAGACTTATCTTTTAGCATTCTTAATTTTCCAAATGTAAGTGTGGCTCAAATTCCTATGATAAATTAATTCAAATAAAAATATATATTTTCCTCTAATCAATTGAATCCAAACATCTTTTGTTTACTTCTATTTATTTAACACTATACAAATGGTCATACAGAATTCAAAAAACTCATGAATCACATAATCAAGAATTAACTACTAGTTTAAAATAGGTCATTCTTAAAAATGTTTAACCTTTATTGGCTATGTGACAATTACTAAACATGATACAATTTTATTTGGAACTATTGTATGTCTTTTATCTAAATCTATGTACATATATGTTATACCATATTATTTCATTACTTCCTTAAGATTCCATATAGAGAAAAATATGAGTACCTATAAGAATATTTTATCATATATAAAACCATCTAAGATATCATGTCACTTATTTCAATTAAAACTAAAACATCATTGAATCAAGGTAATAAATTTCCAAAAAATTCCAACCCATGTAAGACTATTTAAAATTTATGTTGTTCACCTACAATTATGCGTGTATTCCCTAGTGAATATATCTCTATGTTCAATTAGGTATGAAAGATATACAATCCTAGATCATGTTTAAACATAATAAAATGTATAAATATATTTGTGTGTGTGTGTATTTTGAGTTCAATATAACAACTACTTAAGCATATTTGATCTCATAGCCTGAATACATAAACATGAGAATGTATAACAAAACAAGGTACAACTAAAATTTATATATGTATATAATGAGCCTTCCAAACACCCTATAATAAACTTATCATACTATTTTATAGTTCATTCATGTACATAAAAATACATAAAGTTATTATTTTAGTACCAATGTGTGTGTGTGTGTGTGTGTGTGTGTGTGTGTGTGTGTGTGTGTGTGTGTGTGTGTGTGTGTGTGTGTGTGTGTGTGTGTGTGTGTGTGTGTGTGTGTGTGTGTGTGTACATTTACATGTATAAGTATATGTGTGTGTGTATGTATATGTATATATGTATTTATCTTTCACAAGTTTTAAGGATTAACCAACTACCAAAATTCACTCATAATTCATTCTCTACAACTCCTATTTATAACACATAAGCCTATTACAAAAAATTTATCGAGAAATATGCATTTAAATTTACCATGCAATGCATACAATTATAGTTGATAACTTAAAATGAAATCCCTAAGTCTATAATAGTTATTATTATCAAATAAGAACATCCATGGTCACTATATAGTCCAAACTTTTATTAGATAAAATAACTTGCCTAGGTTACCAAATATCAAATGTGAATTAAGGACACAAAATTTCCATAGATACTAGGAAAAAGTTCCATTATACAATAAAACACAAACCTTTATCTTTCTATGTCATGCACAATTAAAATAATTGTAAAGATTATATTTCACAAGGTGAATCATCAGTCAAGATTCAACCCACTCTTTCAAAAATGGTTATATTGTCACTTTTATAGGCATGTGGATGGAAATGAGTTCCATCCCTAGGTCTATAAATGTGAGGCCCTAATATTTCAAGGCTCTACCAACATATACATTTGGATGGTTTTAACACAAACCTAGATAAATAAATCATTCATAATTTTGATTCTATATGGAAACTTGGTCCGTAACTTGGTTATTTTAATGGATATCATTTAATTTTAGATGTTGGTAGTATATTTCCTTCTTGATAATTCTCTTGTTCTACCTTCCATCGTCTCCTTATTATTAATTTTTTCCATTTTCTTATTCTCTTTCCTTTTCTCATCCATGTTTTGCATGTCTTCAAATTTCTCCTAAAACTCTATGAGTTCTCCATCAAAGAGTCAAATTCATCAATACATGATTATGTCATTAGCTTAAAATTTCATAACATGTTATTACATGATGGCTACATGGAAACCCTTCTATTCTACTTCCCTAAAAATGGTGAAGTCAACCCATAATGATATCAAAATAAATGTAAACTTTAATACCAAATATTCCAAAAATGAGGCATGATGCATGATAATAAAATAAATGCTTGGGTCTATTTTTCCTTAAATCACCTAGACCACCAAAAAAGGTGGGGTAGGATTAAATCCAACAAACCTTTACATTAATTTAAATATAATAACATGATTTCAATAAACATCTTATACTCCAAAAATATATAATACATAAGTCTATCATTATTCATATCTTAGTAACCAAAGTCTAGCCCATGTACTGGTTTCATAGAGATTCACAAAACTAGTGTATACTAACATAAGTTATGAATTATTTTAACAAGAACATCCATTCCAAACTTGTTATTCTATAGAAAGACAACTATTTGTTCCATAATAAATTTAAGGCATGTAATATAAACCATAGTGATAAATAATAAAAATAAGCATACAACATATTGATTAAATTGGACCCTAGGTCAAATTTGGTCAAACCCCTTTGCATAGTGAAATTTATCATGAGGTATTATAGGTTTTAAAATGGTCACATGGTCATTTCTAGGGTTACATTATATGTTTCATCTTTGTCATATGTGTTATTATCTTAATATTCCTATATGTCACCTTTTTGGTCACTCTAGGTTAATTGTACAGTTTCCATAAGAAGACAAGTGTTTCAAGAGAATATCCAACATACCATGTGTTAGCTAAGGGTCAGGGAATAGTTTTGGAGCTGACATGATGTAGGTTCAACATCCATCAAAGGAGATCACTATAAAATAGGTAGTTAAAGTCAATTTTATGAATCAAGATAATGCATCTAACATGTGTGAGGCTTTAGGAGAGTCCCTTTAGATTCGCAGAAATTAATCTCAAGATTTAGAAGCTTCAATAGGTCTAAAATTTCCAAAAACCAACCTATCTCTCTCATCACTCTCTTGGGTAGGTCAAACAAGTCAATTGGTTTATAGTCAATACAAATAGGAAAAAAAGAGTTGGTCTAAATGCACTTGGTAAATGAAATTACTCCTTTTGTACTTCCATTTTGTGGTAATAGTTATATAATTGGTGACCTATGCTCTATGAACAATATTTAATATTTTTAGCATCTCAAAACTATAGATAGGATTACAAAGCAAGTTAGTCCAACATTATTCCATAAACCATGAAACATGCATAAAGAACTAACTAACCAAGCATTTCTATTCCTATGTGAATTACAAAGGATAACAAGAAATAAATGAAAGAAAGCAATACAATATTACCTTCTCAAATGAATTCACCATACCCATGTGGCTCAAAAACATGTTCTCCCTTGATTAAGTATCCTTGTCTTTGTCAACAATGGTGGAAAGCTCCTCCAATGCCTCAAGAACACTTCATAAAACCCAAGATCCTGATTGTAAACCACTAAACTAGCCTATTAATGAAGCTTTGTCAAAAAAAATTAACATTATAACTTTGCAATGTTTAAGCTTTGGAGATATTTGAGCATAATAACCTTGTCCAAAAATAGCTTAGAAATGATGTTGATGACCTCTCTATTTACAAATTTTTGAGATTGGTCAGGATCAACCTGAACTATTCATCTCAAGATTGAGATGTGTGGTTGAGGATAATCCTAATATTTGGAATTAAATCTATAATTATCCTCAAAGTGACCCATAATATTGATATTTTATGCACTTATGGCTTGATAGATGCCATCCCATAGATGATGTCACTAGGTGATGTAGATAATAAGAATCAATTTTCAAAAATAAATATTTAACAACTCTCATGTAAAATCAACTTAAGATCTTGATTTGTATTAATTAGCCTTAAACAAGTTTAATCAACATTTATGCAATTATTTGAAAATTAACCCTCAACTAATCAAAATGGTCAGGAAGTCATATTACTAGGTCATAATTTGACTTGAGAAGAATTAGAAGGTGACGCTAGATGTATTGGAAACATATTCCCATTTAGGATGTTTTCAAAAAAAATAAAAAAGGTACATGATGTGTACCAATGAATTAGAAGAAAAGAGTGATCTAGAGCACTAAATGGTGAAATGGTCATTTTGACTTGAAATGATCTGATCAAAGTTAGCTAGCCCATAAAATGCATTACCATATTTAGGGATACTTTGACCTAAAATGACACTTTTAAATGACAAGTTTGAACCATTTATTATATTTTATATATTTTGACCTAAAATGTGCATTTGAGTGCAATTTGAGTAAGATTGACAATTTCAACAGAAATGGTGTTAGGAATTGGATGTCTACATTTTCCCCCTGTTTGAGAAGGTGTAGTGTGACATTCAAGCAAAGAAACATCTTTTCAAAGAACATATTTGTTAATAATACATTGGAATAGACCCATGATGCCCCCTCAAGAGGACATACTATGATGAAAGAGAAGATGGACTCTCGAAAAGAGAGAAAAAGTGAGAAGTTAACCCATGGAATAGATCACATCCAGATGAGCTAATTCTTGCACATGTGATTACCATCAATGATAAAAATGTAATTAGATGTATAATAGGCCATATATATGGGGGTAATGGTATAGATACAATCCATAAAGTCAAGGGACACACTGTAAACATACCCAATTTGAGAGTACAAGCTACGAGCTTACAACATTGATCAATCTTGAGATAAGTTGCACACTAAAATTATTACCATCATGAGATTTAGTGGAGAGCTTGGAATTATAGGAAAAGGGATAAAATTATACTTTATTAAGGGAATAACAAATATAATAGGGTCTCAAAAGAGAATATAATAAGAAGTGCCCTATTAGAGCAGATTTGATCATGATAAAATAGTTGTGCCCCAGTAGGGCAAATCTTGATCATTAATAAAGAAAAAATAATGATTTTGAACCTATAGATCTAATTTGATTCAAATATTATTCATATTTTGGGCCCCATTATGTGAAATTGGCAATCAAAATAGCTTAAGGATATAACCCAAAAGATAGGTTAAAGCGAGCGGGCACAAATGTACATACGGTGGTGTAATGGCTTAGAAAGTCAGATAAAACCAAGCATATGAGAATGCAAGAAGTGATGAGATAGATGAAAATAATAATAGAGATAATTGAGCTGACCTCAATATAAATTTAACAATACCTACATAGTTCCATGGACTCATGTTCCATCATGAACTTTAGGCCAATGTAGTTCACCCAAGTTTGGGAGAGAAAGGAACAAGGAATGATGAAAAATGACCAAGAATTGATTTTAATCACAATGTATGAAAAGAGATGCATGTATAAGCATAAAATTTATTATTAAAATGCATGCTACCTAGAATCCTAATTCCATATCATGAGCCCAAGTGTTGTAATGTGTTCTTGAGAATCATTAATTAGAGTTGATGTTGATGTTAAGACATTGAGACTTGAGCACAAAATTGATTGCTTTGGAAAAATAAATTAGGCATCATAAGTATGAATAACTTAAAATGACATAAGATTCTAATTACACTAAGCCAGTTCAAATGTGAATATCTATAACTAAGGATAATGGTAAACTAATGACCAAAACCAGAGTTACAAAAATTTACATTTAAATAAAAAAGCAAAAACAAAGAAAAAGATAAACATAAATGAACCTAAATTTAAATAAAGATATGATCTATCAAGACTTAAGTAGGAATAAAAAATGTTTTAAAATAAAAGGTGAGAACATCTTAATGACATGAGACTAAGATATGAATATTCAAGATCCACGTGGACCATCAAGGCATTCTCGAACACAAAAGAGAAAAATAAAATCAAATAGAAAAAAAATAAGATAAAGAAACACAAGACCAAGAATGAATCAAGAATTAAAAAAGAGAAAAGGAGAAAAAATAAAAGGGGAGGTGTGAAAGCACAAAAAAACACCAAGAAAACTTAAATAAACATACACAAATAAAAAGCAAGTTAGTGCGGTTTAAAGACAAATGTTCATGCATGTGCGGTAGAGGCGTTACTTTTGACCACATCATTACAAAGAACAATGATAGAAAAGAAAGGGGGAAGACAAGAAAAGAAAGGGGTTGGCTGAGATGACTCCAGATGTATAAGACAAGTGGATTTTGCCTACATAGTTCCATAGACGCATGTTCCAACATAAACTTTAGGCCAAATGTAGTTTTCTTAGGAAATGGGATAGAAGGACAATGATGATCAGACCAGCATGATTAATGTTATATAATAATACGGAATATATGATAAACAAATGAGAATGGTTTGGTAAACAAGAATTTGACTAGATGAGAAAGAATGATCTTAAAAAATGGCAAGTACGTGGGACAAGATGAAATGAACTAGTGTTCCTGTGCTTGAAAAATGGCTACAGCATTCAATATTAAAAGTTACTCATAAAATGGTGAGAGCATTCAATCTTAATAGTTGCTTTCAAAATGGGGAGAGTGTTTAATCTTAATAGTTTCTGACAAAATGCTTAGAGCGTTCAAACTTATAAGTTTCTCATAAAACGGTGAGAGCATTCAAATTTAACATTTGCTCATAAAATGGTGAGAGCATTCAAACTTAATAGTTGCTCACAAAATGGCAAGAGTATGGGATGGTGGAATGGGAATGTACAAATGTACAAAAGTGTGAGATAATGTTTTTGTTCTTTTGTGGATCATGTTCTAATGTTTTTAGTTTTTTCAAAGTATTTCTAATATTTTTGGTATTTTTTGGATAAAATATGCACAAGGTGGGACCATCTAGTTGAGGAAGTGCACATCCTGAGAGTAGAGGTTCCAATAAGATAGCTAAGCTGGCTTCAATGGCCAATGCTCACAAATTAGTAAGAGTGAGGATCTTGATAAAATAGGAAAGCATAAAAATACTTGTTGTTTCTATGCAAAAGTTGCTTTCTACATTCAAAGGAGAAATAAAGAAACTAAAGAAATGGTCAAGGCTAGAAGTACCTGATAAAGTTATGCGCACCGAAATCAGACGTTGGAAGATTCTCCTCTTTGGCTGTGGAGGAATGACACCTACGAAGAAAAGGCTAAAACACAGAAAGACGTTAGTCAAAGATATGGTGGGCTGTTAGGCAAATGCCCGATCCTGAAAGTACGAAGACTCCCTAGAAGGATATCAACCCACTGATAAAAAGCGGAATATTGGACGAAAGTAGATAATAAAAGATAAAATGATAGAAATAAATGACAGAAAATAAAAAGGCGTACCTGATAAGCGGCACTGTTCTGCACAGTCGCTGGCGTCGGTCTCTGTGGTGCCGGCGTCGGTTAGGGAAGGTGCCGACGTCGGTTGATGTGCCGTCGTTGGTCGGGGCAGTGACCGGCGTCGGTCGGGGCAGGTTTTGGACAGAGTTGCAGAAAGTCTGGGAGAGTCAGGACAGGGTCTTGACAAGTTCGAGATAGGGTCTGATGGAATCGGGACAAGATCGGGTTAGGGTCTGGGCAAAGTAAGGTCGGGTTTGGACAGAGTCTGGGGGTTTTAGTCGAGTCTAGACTGAGTTATGGATTCGAATAGTGGGCAGGGATGTAAAGAAGGGACTCAAGACTTAGGTCTGTGGTTTGAAGCTTCGGGATGACAGAAATAGTGAACGAAGAATAATCAAGAAGAAATAAAAATAAACAAAGAAAAATACTTACCTGTCAGAAGCTGTGATGAAAGTCATAGTTGAAGTTGTCTGAAACGTCTGTGCAGTGCCGGATTGAAGCGAACGCTGGAGTTGGTGGATGTTGGAGTCAGTTGATCACGAGATTGCAAGAGTTTGTGGATGTCAGAATTCAGAGATCAATTGAATGATTGATCGGGTTGATTCTGATGAAGGTCAGGGGATGGTTCGAGAGATGGTTTGATAACCGTTTTGGGAAACCAATCAGGAACTGAATGGTAACTGATAACAGATAACGATAAGGTGATCGATGTTGGCAGGATTGTCGACATCGGCCGATAAGTGACCGACGTCAGCGACATCGGCCAGGTAAAGACCATCATCGGCAGATGCACAATGGGGATAGAGTCTAGCTTTTAGCTCTCTTCTCATTATTACATGCTGCCAAGGTCAAGGTTGGTGGAACAAGTGATCGACAAGGGTTAAATAGGTGAAGAAGAATAAGACGGGGAATGACCAGGGGAGTTGACACGATTTTGGTGTCTACATTTTCCCCTTTTTGTCTTATTGGTTGTTCTGAATGAACTGCAAGACAAAAATAGGAGTGATTGCCCCAAGTGAGGGATAAGGTTGATTTTGTCTTATTGGTTATTCGAATGAACTGCAAGACAAAAATAGGAAAAAGATAGGTTGCCCTGATTATGGATGAGGTATTCCCCACTCAAAGCAAGAGTCGAGGGAAGGGAACCAGGAATCGGGTGCTGATTTGACAAAGAGTGGAGGAAAAAGGGGTGAGGGTGAACGCTGCAAAAGTCATGATTGCACGCATACCACTGCACGAGATGGTCAGTTCAAAAGTGTCACAGGTCAAGGGTCAAGGAGTGCCAAAATCAAAGTAATCAAGCCCCAGCATTTAGTCGTCTGCTGATCGGGTCACTCAATCTAAGCTGAAGCTCCAAATGGGTCATCGTGTTCTAGGTATCCCAGGCTCAGGAAGTGCTCCCAGAGACATGAAAAAGCCACAAGTAGTAGGGATCAACTGGCTCGCGATCCTATACTTGCGAAGGGTCAAAAAAAGGTCTGTGCACAATTCTGCTAACCAGTCATGAGGTAGCATACATGCAAAAACAACCAAGGCAACAGTGTCTTGGAAGTAGTCGAGGTCGGAGGAGATAGGCATGATCTCCAATGGTTGGTGGTTGAGAGGAGGAATGGATGAAAGGATGTGGCTGAGCTAACCCCAGAAGACCCCATGTCAACTGAGTGCTGCCTACATAGCCCTGGTGATAGGGCCTCAAGCCAATGTAGTTCTCCCTAGAAGGGAGGGAGGGTCAAAGGGATAAAATGGGTCGTGGTCAAGGACAAGGTTATGGTTAAAAGAAGGAAAGAATGTTTGTCCATCAGAGAGATTCAGGTGGTTAAAATGGTTGATAGATTGGTCGTGGTTATGATGAAATGATGAGAAAAAAAGATGTTGCAGCCTTTTCCAAATGGTGTATTCTGCAACATTGGTTGAGGGGTTTTTCATCCCTAGCAATATTCCATATTCGTGATGGATGTATGCTAAAAATGAATTGAGGTTTATTTATGCTTCAGTAAGTATTGGTTTATGCTGAACATAAATTGTGGCGGGTCGATAGTTTCCATGTGTATTGGTGTCCATAGAAACTAGGATGAATAGGCTATGGGAGTGGTCTAAAAAGAGAGTTTGAGTCGATTGACAAGTGATGAAGGTGAATGTGACCAAAGTGTAGAAGAAGTGAAAAGCATATTGCTCTTTCATTGACAAGGACCAAAAAGATAGCATAGATGGGGGTTATGAGAACCAAGAGCCCCATTCATGCGTGACGTCGTTGACCATAGTGATGTTAGAGCGGTAATCGAATCACTTAGACATTAAAGTGAACTCGAAGTCCCTTGAGCGGGTGATAGGAGGAGGAAAGAGGGTAACCCATTTTACGAGCAGAGATAACTTTGCCCCTTTTTATAGGAGACCCTGAGATAACTATAAGTCAAGTCCATGACTTTTTCATTTTTTTTATTTTTTTTTTTTTGGGCACAGACTGATCAATGCGAGAAGCCTGCATAGAGATGTCATTTGTTTGGTGGTCAGGTTGTGAAGCTGATCAATGTGGGAAGCTTCTAAAATAATGTTGTTTATTGCCAGATTGAGTCATAGCCATCCTTCAAGGGAGTGGTCTAGATTTTTGTTTAATATAAGGGCTTTTGAATAGCTGTCCTTCGAGGGAGCAGTCTATTAATTACAGCAATAATAGTACAGCTGTCCTTCGAGGGAGCAATCTGTTTTTTGATTTTGATATTGATATAGTGACCATGGATATTGTGACATCTTGATTTATTTTGATAGAAATGTGAGTCATGGACAAGATTATAGAAGGTTAAGGGCTCCCTTTTATTAGGACAAAGCATCCATACAGCATAAAAGGGTTATAGGAATTGTTAAGAGGAATAGGGTTGAAAGGAAGTAGGATTAAGAGGACGGGGATTGCTCAAGGGACGAGCTCAAGTTAAGTGTCAAGTGGATGAATACTCGACTAACAGTGGAACGGTCGTAGATGCAACGCATTAAGAGGCTCAGGTTCTGGTCGTCCATCAAGAGAAGACAGACGGTAAGTCCTTGATCCATACTTGTGCATGATAATAAAAGGTCCAAGCCAATTAGGAGCAAACTTGCCTCGTTTACTTTGCTCCATATTGGTCACGTGTTGATTCTCTTTGAGGACGAGGTCTCCGATGTTGAAATCTCATTCTCATAGATTTTTGTCATAGGTGCATTTGATGCGGTGTTGATAGACATGGAGATGATTAAGGGCAGCAAGACGGCGTTCGTCAAGTAACTCAAGTTGAGCTAAGCGATCTTGACGAAAGTCATCGTTGGAAAGAATATCATGTAGAGAGACGGGATCTGTACTTTGAGAGGTAAGACAGCCTCTGTTTCGTACATGAGAGAAAAAGGGGTATCACTCGTAGAGGTTCGAATGCTAGTGCGGTAGGCCCACAAAGCGAAGGGAATGTGAATGTGCCAATCCCTGCCTGTGTCACTGACCACTTTCATGAGAATTTTGGTGAGAATTTTGTTGGAAGCCTCGGCCTGCCCATTTGCTTATGGGTAGTAAGGCGAAGAGAAACTGAGTTTGATGGCGAAGGAGTCGCATAGCTTTTGGACAGTTTTGTTTTTAAAGGACTTGCCGTTATCGGTGATGATTTTATGAGGGACACCAAAACAACAGATGATGTGGGTGTTGATGAAGTCGACGATCTTGTCAGTTTTTGTGGAGATGAGAGGAATGGCTTCCACCCACTTGGTGAAATACTCAGTGGCTGTGATGATGGACTGATGACGAAGAGACGAATGAGGGTTAATCTCACCAATGAGATCTAAACCCCACTGAGAAAAATGCCAAAAATCCTGAGCAATTTGTAAGGCGTGACTGGGGAGATGAAGCAAGTTAGAGTGCTGCTGACACTTGATGCAATGCCGAACATAATCGCTACAATCTTGATGAAGGGTAGGCCAATAATAGCCCAGACGAAGGATGCGCTTGGCAACTGAATTTCCACTGAAATGTCTACCACAAATCCCGTTGTGGATTTGTTGAATGGCTTGAGATGCTTCAATGGAGGTGAGACAGCGAAGAAGGAGGCCGTCGAAGCCTTGCTTATAGAGAAGACCCCCTAGCATGGTATAGCGAGCAGTACGCTTGATAAAAGCTTGTCGTGCATTACTAGAGAGGTTGGGAGGAATGACAGAGAAAGATAAGAAGTCTACAAGTTGCTTATACCAAGCATCTTGTGGGCTAGGGTCTATAGTGTTGACATGATGAATGTGAGGAGAGATATATGAAGGCAATGGCACATGACGCACCGTGACAAAAAAATCTAGATGCAGATGAGGAAGATGGGATATGTGAAGCAAGAGAAGCCATGGTGTCAGCAAACTTATTCGTGGATTGAGGAATAGTCTGCAGGAGGAAATGGTCGAAAGATGCAAGGAGAATGTCAACACGGTTTTTGTACCTTTACAAAATTTCATTTTTACAGAGGTATGAACCGTTGACCTGATTGACGATGAGCTGCGAGTCACCGAAGATGTTGATGGACTTGATGTTGAGACAAAGGGCGGTCTGGAGTCCCAAAATTAAGGCCTCGTATTCGGCCATATTATTGGTACAATCAAAGTCGAGTTTAAAAGATAGAGGCATGGGCTCTCCTTCGAGTGGAATGAGAATGACCCCAACACCCCCACCTAGTTGACATTTGGATCCGTCAAAGAACATAGTCATCTGATAGGTGGTGTTGTCAGAGGAAAGCGCAGCGATAGACTCGTCAGGGAATTCACACTGCGAAGGTTGATTGTCAGGAAGAGGGGCATCTGCTAGTTGATCAGCGATGGTTTGCCCCTTGATAGATTTTTTGCTAGATGAATTCGAGATCGAACTCAGCAAGCAGCATAAGCCACCGAGCCATACATTGATTTTGATATGGCTTGGAGTGCATATACTTGAGAGGGTCGGTGTGGGTGATGACAAAGGTTTTGTGACTAAGAAGATAGTGGTGAAGCTTAGTAGCAGTAAAGACTAACGCCAAACAGAGTTTCTCGATATGGGTATACCGAGTTTCATAGTCGACTAGTGTTCGGCTGATGTAATAGACTGCTTGCTCATGATGATGCTCGTCTCGATGCACGATCATGGCACCTAACGAATGGTGAGTGGCTGAGATATAAAGGTAGAAGGGTTGGTCATCTTTAGGTGGAATGAGAACTGGTGGAGAGACCAGATAGCATTTTAAGGCTTCAAAAGCCTCTTGATAGTTCTTATCCCATATAAAAATGACATCTTTTTTAAGGAGATGATGAAAAGGTTGACAGCGGTCAGAAAGCTGAGAGATGAAGTGACAAATGGACTGGAGCTTGCCTTGCAAACTGCGAAGCTGCTTGAGATTGGTCGGGGGAGGCATTTCGAGGATAGCGTGAATCTTGGCTGGATCTATCTCGATGCCATGGAAGGAAATGATGAAGCCGAGAAGCTTGCCAGAGAGGACCCCAAAAACATATTTCTTGGGGTTAAGACAAACATTATACTGAAGAAGACGAGAAAAGATGATTTTGAGAATGGTCAAGTGGTCGCGGTGAAGCTTGGACTTGCCGAGCAGGTCATCCACATAGTCCTCCATGATTTTGTGGAGGAGATCGTGGAAAATGTAGGTCATGGCACGCTGATAAGTGGCGCCTACGTTCTTCAAGCCGAAAGGCATGACTCGATAGCAGAAAGTCCCCCATGGGGTAATGAAAGTAGTCTTGTGTTGATCTTCCAGAGCAATCAGGATTTGATTGTATCCTGAAAACTCGTCCATAAGAGATAGCATCTCATGGCCGGCCGTAAGATCAACAAGCTGGTCAATGTTAGGAAGAGGAAAGTCATCTTTGGGACAGGCTAGGTTAAGGTCATGATAGTCTGTGCAGATCTGAATCCCCCCAGTTGCCTTGGTGACTGGGACGATGTTAGAGACCCACTGTGGATAGTCGATGGGCTGGATGAAGGAGACAGAAAGGAGGCACTGAAGCTCCTCTTTAACAAGGAGGGCAACGCGAGGATGCATCTTTCGAAGATTTTGCCTAACAGGCTTAGCCTTTAGTTTAGTGACAATGTTATGGGTAACGATGGTGGGGTCGATGCCAGGCATATCACTGTAAGTCCAGGCAAAGGCCTTGCTATGGTCGGAGAGGAACTGGGTATAGTCAAGCTGCTCCTGAGCGTCTAAAGATTGGCCAATCTTTAAGACATGAGGAACATCAGAAGAAGGAAGGTTGATGTCAATGGTTGATTCATTTAACATAACTTGGGTCTCAGAAGGGAGGGAGCGCTGGATGAAAAAATCATCAGCACCCATGTAAGAAAGAATGGTGTCATCGTCAATGCAGTGAACAGTGTGAATGGTTGCCGACTCATCTTCGATCATGCTGGGAAGAATGAGAGGGAGAGACTTGGATACCCCATTGAGCTGATAAGTCAAGGGGTCTAGGCGAATGGTGTTTATGGAAAAAAAACTAGGAGGAATGGAAACCACTGACTCCATAGGTGAAGGTGGCGAAACAGGCGAGTGTGGAGGAGATTGGTCAAGGATTGGTTCAGGACAAAGGTCTACGGGGTCTTTAGTGGGGTCGTGATATCCCAGACCATACCATTTCTTGGCGTCGTCATCATTGAGCAGTTGGATAGGCTGATGGGAGCCCTGCTCATAGCGTCTGAAACCAAAACCCTTCCATACACACCTGTAAAGGTAAGTGTGTGCAAAGGCGGGGTTGCTAAGAAATGAAAAGTCTGATGTGAAAGGTTGAGGTGAAGAAAGAGGATTACCGTCAATAGGAGCTTGATTAAGCCCCCCATAGACGAGGTTAGTGCGAAGGTGAGGGGGACCATAAGGTATGATCATCCCTATTCGATGGTCGTAGCTGGGGCTGTGATGACGGCGTCCATACTCTTGTGGAGTTTGGAACATGTCTAAAGCCAACAAGAGATACTCTCCCAATGAAAGTCTTTGGAAGACGTCTTCCATGGGGTCTGTGGTTATCGCTTGAAGGGGAGGTGTAAGGGCGACTGCCTGTTGCGAACTGGTTGAAGCTTCTGCGGATGGAGGCGGTGTCGGGGTTGATGACTTGATAGGAATGAGGACATCATTTGGACGGTAAGTGGTGTTGCATGTTTTGAAGGGCGAAGGGTCAGCAGGAATGGTGTGGACTTGTTCATCATGCTCAAACTTCACACAATGGTGCAGGGTGGAGGGGACACAGGACATGACACGAATCCAGGGTCAGCCCAGCAAGATGTTGTATTGAAACTCTCCTTCGATGATGTAGAAGAGCTCTGGGACTGTGCGTGGACCAACGCGAATATGAAGGATGACTATGCCAATGGTCGTGGTAGTAGTGTCATTGAAAGAGCGCAAGATTGCGTCAGTTTTGGAGACGCAATTCTTGGGAAGAGCCAACTGATCAAAGGCATGGGTGGAGATGATGTTGATGCTAGCGCCCCCATCGATCATAACACGTTTAATGCGTGTTCGATCGATATAGGTGGTGATGAAGAGGGCGGCGTCCTGATCTTCCGTATTGGATGTGGGAATTTCAAAATCACTAAATGTGATGGAGGCGATAGGGGCTAAGGAGTGGACAAGGGCAGCAAGTGGTTGGGGGTCCTCGGGTTGGACCTCCACTGCCTGTAGGGCTTGGATGAGGGCCTGACGATGTTGGGGCGAGGTTTGGATGAGATCGTAGAGGGACATCTTCACAGGCGTCTGGTGAAGCTGTTTCAACATGGAGTCGTGGATTGGTCCAGAAGAAGAAGAAGAAGAGGAGGGTTGAGGCGCGCCAAAGATAGAAATCTTAGGCTTAGGCGGTTGAGGTGGATTGACAAAAGGGTAGGTCCAAGGAATGGCAGCTTTTTCTTTTGCCTTGTCCTTTTGTGACCTAGTAGTGATGTGAATGGCATTGATTTCAAAGATGGGAGGTGAAGATGATGAAGGGGTCATAACCGGTTGATGAGATGTAGATGGGTTTGAAGAGGTAGAAGGGTTATGAGAAGGAGTCAGGGGGCGGTCAAAAGTGTCCTCAAAGAGAAGAGTGTCTTTCTCTAGATAACGGTGAATGACAGCCTTGAGGGCACAGCAAGCCTCGGTGTCGTGTCTTGGTGTACGATGATATAAACAAATCTTCATGTCATCGAACCAGGAAGGTTTAGACCCGAGAGGTTGAAAGGGCTTGATGGGTGGAAGAGTTATGCTAGAAGTTTGCAAAAGTCGTTGCAAGATCAAAGAGTATGAGCCCATGAAAGGGTCTGTGTTCATCGATGTATGCGATGTCGGTGACTTTTACTTGGGCGAAGTTGGAGGGGGTTTTTGTACCACCTTCTGGGTTGATGGTGCAATGACAGGCTGAGATGGTACACTCTTCATGAGAGGTATCGCCCTTTTGAGAGAGGGTAGGCTAGCGGTCGGTAAAGGAAGCAAAGGAGGCAACTGGTTTTGGTTAGAGGTTGGAGTGGGGAGGACTTTGGTTAGGGTTGAAGGATGCGGGCCCAAAATGGAGGGCAATGGTGACGGAAGAGGAGGTGTTTGCCTCTGTGGTTTGGTAGTCTTTTGTGATTTAAGTTGAAGACTACTATTAGTTGAAGTCTGGGTTAAGTCCACCTTCACTTGTGGATGAGTGAGGTTGGAGATGGGGTGAACGCCAAGCGATTTGATAGGTTTAGGCGGAGTAGATAAGGGTTTTAGTTTTGATGAAGGTGATGAAGATGTAGACGATTTGGAAGTGGAGATCGGATTTTTGTTGATAGTCTTAGGAGGTTCTGCCATGGGAGGATTAGCAGCATGAGATGAGAGGGCCTGGGATTGTTGAAGAGATGTGAGACGGTCCCACAATCCCTGATGTTCCACTTTCCTAGAAGGGAGAAGTTCGAGTCTCTCCACTAGTCGGGAAAATGGTTGAGAAGATGCAGGATGAAGTTTGGGCTCTTGAGAAGATGCCGACGGTTGTGGGACTGAAGGTATGGTAGTTTTAGCCCCAAAGCATGGTGAAGTTTTGACAGGTTCATGTTTGGTCAGAGACAAAGGAGAGATGGGTTCTTCCCTGGGTGGAGAAGAAACTGGAGAATGAAGCTCCTCAAGCGGGTAAAGGGCAGGGATGATAGTGCCCTCCACTTGTGGTCGAGGAGTAGGAAAGGTTAGGTCCTCCATGGGCAGCAAGAAGGAAGATGGTGAAACTGGCGGTGCTGGTAAGGTCGAGGCGTCCTCCAAAATGAGAGAAGTTGAGGGAGAACTAGCCGGTGAAAGAGGTTCGTCCACATGTGATGGACTGATGGATGAACTCACCTCTTGGGGTTGGTTAGAAATGAGGGGCGAGACCGTATTGACTGTTTGAATATTATGTTCATGGGTATTGTCAGTCAAGGTCTGGACGTTGTTTTGGGTTGGTGGATGATTAGGGAATGGTTGTTTGAAAATATCAATACCTTGATTAGGAGGGGAATTAGGATTGTCGAGGATGAGGTCACCCTTTTCCAACATGTCTTGGACTATGTTTTTAAGGGTTTTATAGTTGCCCGTGTCATGACCTTTAACACGGTGGTAGTTATAGAAGTCATTTTCCCTATACCACGCAGGGATGGCGCGTGAGGGATCAAATTGTGGTGGAGGTCGGATCTGAGGGAGATTGATGGCCCCTTGTTTGACGAGTTTTTCCAGCATAGACGCGTATGATTCTCCAAGTGGAGTAAATTGTCGTTGTATGTATCTCTGCTGAAATTGACGAGTGGCGCTCATAGACGTGGATGATTCAGGTTGATTAGTTGAAGGTGAAGAAGAAGAGGATCTAATAACCACAGCATTTGCTGAAGCTTTAGATTTAGAATTGGATGAGGAAGGTTTAAAAGAGGGGTCATTGGTTTTGGAGTTGGGATTCTTACTCCGCAACTTGACTTTATTCTCCTCAACGGCACGTAACTCAAGTTTACGAGCCATCGTGAAGGCTTCGTCAAAAGTGCGGAAGGTTTGAACCCTCAAGGTAGAAGAAATATGTTTAGCACAGGCTTGAGAGAAAAGTTCAATAAGCTCAGGCTGGGGTAAGGAAAATGAAAGTTGATTGATAAGGCTCCTCCACCGAGCGATGAAATCAGCAATGGATTCATCCTCGAACTGGTGGATAGAATAGAGGTCTGTGATAGAGACCTTCTTGGTGATATTGATGGAGAAATGATCGAGGAAGAGCTGGGCCAACTGAGTGAATGTGAAGATGGAATGGCTGGGAAGAGAGCTGTACTAGTCAAGTGCAGAACCCGAGAGAGACATGGGAAATGTGCGTAAGAGTAACGCATCATTGTGGGCGATAAGGTAACAGGCATGTCTAAATGCCTGTAAATGTTGTTGTGGGTCTTCCTTGCTCTGGAAACGAGAAAACTTAGGAAGTTCCCACTGGCTAGGATATGGTTTGATGGGGACAGAAGGATGGATGGGCTCGTTGTAGATTTGTTCGTACGAGAGAGTGTTGTGCGAGCCGATAACGGAGGTCTCTATGTTGGACATTTTATCCATCAGCATCTTGATAATATCTACTGACAAATTGGCGGGTGGAGCACCTCCTAGATTGTAAGGTGCTTGAAAGAGGCTGGAAGAGGTATACGACGTAGTCGGTTGTACCAATAAGGGTGCAACGTACGGATGACTAGTCGTAGGGATAGAAGAAGTGACTAAGGATGGTTGGATAGAAGGCATGGCTAGGTTTGATGTTATCATGGGAGGTTGGCTAGAGGTAACATGGGCTAATGGATGGGTAGCCACCCTAGTGTTGATAGGAGTAAGGGTGGGCGGAATAGAGACGACCAGGTTTTGAAAGGGGGTAGAAAGTGGTTGAGTGGGCTGAGATTGATAGGGGGCCGAAACCCCGGTGAAAGTGGGCCCAACGATGGAAGGAGAGGCCACGCTTGGATGGTTGGTAAAAGGTTGGTCATTGGTTGAGGTAACAGCCTGGGTATCTAAGGGTTGGACTACGGACGCCGTTGATACGGCCACAGTTTCAAGGAGAGAAGTCGGCATTCCATAGATTGGATTGCCCGAGGAGTCTCGCGTTTGGCTATTCGTGAGATAGTATTGCAAGGCTGCGGTATTGAGGTCCAAGAATCGTGTGAAATCTTGGTCCCTTTCTGGGATAATAGGCATTTGGGTCGGAGATGGTCTGGTAGGAGTTCTTTCAATTTTCGAGTTGAACTCCATTATAGGGTTGGTTGTAGGCGGGGTAGATGGAAGAGGATGACGCCTCGTGTGATCGACTAGAGCCTTGGCTTGGCTACGAGTCAGAACCATTCAAGGCAAGGAATAACTTCCTCACAAGCTCAAACAAGCAGATAAGAACCAAAAAGATGAAGACACAAACAGATCCTAAAACCCTAGAAGTAAATTATTAGGATTATAGTGGCTTATGCCTTAGAATGTGTGTAGAGGAAGATTGGCTTTGTGAGTCGGGTCTTAGAAGAAGCAGTCTATGGAAGGTTTTGGGTTTTGTTATGGTGCTCAAGAAATCTGTGTTAGGGTCTGGTACGTGGCCTGGTGCTAAGGAGCAAGCTCCCCTCACTTCACGATTCCAGTGGTTAGCTGGTCTTGCTTAGCCAAGATATACCTCACCTAGAGTTTATCCTCCGCCAGAGAACGGAGTGGGCTTCCCCCTTGGTGATGAAATCCAAGTAAGGTCACCAGGATGGGTAAGGTATCTGTTGGGGGATGAAATCCCAGTCGGGCCTTGTCTCAGGTAAGTTAAAATGTTTGTTTTGTGCAGGTGGTTTGGTCATGTAACATCAAGTGATCTAGATTAATTCAATATGCAGTTTAATTACTATGTGTGGTTTAAGAGATGTAGGCAAACAGAAATGAATGCAAAGTGTTTTAATGTCTAAGTTGAAATGTTTGTTCGTATGACGACGAATGGAGAAAGAGTCGAAGAATATGAGTTTTAGCTAGTCTAGAAGTGCAAGAAAGAAAGAAATGTTCGTTTTAGTCCTGCTTATGATGTCCTTTAAGAAGAGATGAGAAGAGGCAAAAAGGAAGGAACCTAATGCGCCTAAATGAATGAAAGAAAGAGAGAAAGAACCCAAGGAGGACCTAGGGTCCCACCGGGCGTGCCAAAATGTTTCTATGCAAAAGTTGCTTTCTACATTCAAAGGAGAAATAAAGAAACTAAAGAAATGGTCAAGGCTAGAAGTACCTGATAAAGTTATGCGCACTGAAATCAGACGTTGGAAGATTCTCCTCTTTGGCTGTGGAGGAATGACACCTGCGAAGAAAAGGCTAAAACACAGAAAGACGTTAGTCAAAGATATGGTGGGTTGTCAGGCGAATGCCCGATCCCGAAAGTACGAAGACTCCCTATAAGGATATCAACCCACTGATAAAAAGTGGAATATTGGACGAAAGTAGATAATAAAAGATAAAATGATAGAAATAAATGATAGAAAATAAAAAGGCGTACCTGATAAGCGGCACTATTCTGCACAGTCGCCGGCGTCAGTCTCTATGGTGCCGGCGTCGGTTAGGGAAGGTGCCGACATCGGTTGATGTGCCGTCGTCGGTCGGGGCAATGACCGGCGTTGGTCGGGGCAGGTTCTGGACAGAGTTGCAGAAAGTCTGGGAGAGTCGGGACAGGGTCTTGACAAGTTCGAGATAGGGTCTGATGGAATCAGGACAACATCGGGTTAGGGTCTGGGCAAAGTAAGGTCGGGTTTGGACAGAGTCTGGGGGTTTTAGTTGAGTCTAGACTGAGTTATGGATTCGGATAGTGGGCAGGGATGTAAAGAAGGGACTCAGGACTTAGGTCTGTGGTTTGAAGCTTTGGGATGATAGAAATAGTGAATGAAGAATAATCAAGAAGAAATAAAAATAAACAAAGAAAAATGCTTACCTGTCAGAAGCCGTGATGAAAGTCATAGTTGAAGTTGTCTAAAACGTCTGTGCAGTGCCGGATTGAAGCGAACGCTGGAGTTGGTGGATGCTGGAGTCAGTTGATCATGAGATTGCAAGAGTCTGTGGATGTCAAAATTTGGAGATCGATTGAATGATTGATCGGGTTGATTTTGATGAAGGTCAGGGGACGGTTCGAGAGACGGTTTGATAACCGTTTTGGGAAACCGATCGGGAACTGAATGGTAACTGATAACGGATAACGGTAAGGTGACCAACATCGGTAGGATTACCGACATCGGCTGATAAGTGACCGACGTTGGCGACATCGGCTGGGTAAAGACCGTCGTCGGCAGATGCACAATGGGGATAGAGTCTAGCTTTTAGCTCTCTGCTCATTGTTACATGCTGCCAAGGTCAAGGTTGGTGGAACAAGTGATCGACAAGGGTTAAATAGGCGAAGAAGAATAAGACGGGGAATGACCAGGGGAGTTGACACGATTTTGGTGTCTACACTTGTACTAAAAATATTTGGCTATTCACCTATCAAAAGTTACACAAGATTGTCCTAGTTGAACCACTTATAGAACCACTACTAAAGATGTTCATAATGCTTATGAGACATAATCAAGATCATAATTGGTCAAGGGACAAAAAAATTTCAAGCTTATAACATGTCCTAGTCATAAAAAAGAATATGCCTCTCAAAGTGAGAAATCTAGAATGGGATGAAGAATGTGTTCAGAATGCTAAGAGTTCAAAGCCTTTACCATTAATATTCATGAAAAGTGGACCTAGGTAGTATAAAATGTGGTCAAGGTAAGATAAAAGGGTGGGATAAAATTATGAAAGCACAAGTTGCCCCCAAGTCAGGGGTCTTAGAGACAATGGTTCAAAGTAGTTTATGCATAGAATATCTTAAGGTGTATGATGTTCATGGGCTCTAAAATTTCTTCACCATTAGGTTTAGAAAATTGATATACTCCTAATCCATTATTAGCCAATTAGGCTGAAACTTGCCCTTTTTTGTGTTCAGCATTTATGTTCTTCTGGTTCTCTTTCAAAACTAAGTCACCAATCTCAAATTATTGAGGGAGAATGTGTTTGTTGTAGCTCCTCTATAATCTATTCTGATAGGCCTACAAGTTTTCTAGGGTAGCGAAATGCTTACCATTAAGAAGTTCTAGTTCTTACAGTTTTGAGGCTCTATAGTCTTCATCATCTTCAATGTGCTCTAGTGATATTCTTAATGACAAGATCTCAATCTCGACTAGGATGATAGATTTAGTGCCAAAAACAAGGGAGTATAGAGTAGCTCTAATTGGGGTGAAATGATTGGTTCTATAAGCCCAAAGGGTAGGAAAGAGTTGTAAGTGCTAATTATGGTCAGCATCATTGACAATCTTTTTTAAGATGGCTATAATCCTTTTATTTGATGCCTCAAATTGTCTATTTCCTTGTGGGTTATATGGAGTGGATTTATTGTGCTTAATCTTGAATTTTTCACAAAGAGATTTTACATCTTGGTTTACAAAGGATCTAATATTATTAGATATAATATAGGCTAGGATGCCATATCGATAGATGATATGGTAATGAATGAATTTGTCTATTTATTTCCTAGTAACCTTAGTGAGAGGAATGGCCTCAATCCACTTGGCAAAGTAATTGGTCATAGTTAAAATGTGCTTATGTCCATCTAAAGATGTTGGGTTAACTGTTCTAATGAGATCAAGACCCCATATGGAGAATATCCATTGTGTTGTAATTAGCTACAATAGTAAGGAAGGTGAATGTAACAATTTGCCATGCTGCTGACAAGGAAGACACTTCTTTACATAATTACAAGCATATATCTCCATTTTGGGCCAATAATAGCCTAATCTGAGAAGTTTCTTTGTCAGGACTACACCATTGGTATGGGCTCCACACATTCCTTCATTAACCTCCTTTAGTGCTAGCTTGGATTCTCCCAAGGAGGATATAATGTGTTAGGAGGTGAAGGAAATTTTTTTGTTGGTTATTGGAAAGGTTGGCAAGAAAGACATGGCTATGTGAGAGATTAATATTAGCAATGGTGCATATCTTCTCTAAATCTGATAAAATATGTGCTAGCTGAAGAAGATTTTCAATCAAGAACTAATATTATTTATCACTGCCATTCATTTGAATCATGGAACCAATTATTGCCATGGCATTGGCAGACCTATTGTTGACTCGTGGAACATGCTCAAATTGTAGAGACTTAAAATGTCTTTTAAGGTTATCAACAATTTACTTATAAGTGACAAGCTTATCATCTCTTGTTTGATACTAATCAGTTGTTTAATTTATGATTAGTTATGAATCTCCATAGATGTTTAAGATTTGAATATCCCACTATATGGCAAGATAGAGCCCTACAACCAATGTCTCATATTTGGTCATATTATTTGTACACTAAAAATGTATATGGAAGGCTTTAGGGATCAAATCCCCTTGTGGCATTATCAACAATATACCAGCTTTAGATCTTTAGGATGTGAAGGATCCATCAAAATAGAGTATCCACTGCTTAGGCTCTTGTGATGCTTGTTTTATCATCATGATAGAATCATTTGGAAGGTCAAAGTTGAGAGGTTGAGTGGTTGTGATAGGAGCTTCTACAATTTGGCCCGTAAGAATCTACCCTTTAATTGCCTTCTAATTATCGTATTCAATATCAAACTTTCTAAGGAGCATAATCCATTTAGCCATGCATCTTTGGAGAGATACTTTAGATAAGAGGAACTTTAGAGGATCTACCTTGGTGATAACAAAAGTTTTGTTATTTAGCATATAATGTCACAATTTTTGAGTGGTAAACACCATAGCTAAACATGCCTTCTCAATAGGCATATAATTATGTTCATAAGAGACCAATGTACAACTTAAATAATAAACCATGTGTTCTTTACAATGATCATCATGCTGAGCCAAAAGTTCCCACAGTGCATATTCTATGGCTGATGTGTAAAGAAGCAATGGCTTTCCTTGTGTTGGAGGGCGTAGACTAGTGGATTGGCCAAGTATGTTTTAAACTTTGTAAATGTTATCTGACAATATTAATCCCACTAAAATGTCACCCTTTCTTTAGGAGATGGGTAAATGGGTGGTACTTATCTACCAATTGAGAAATAAACCTATGTATAGACTAGATCTTACATTGTAGACCCTACAACTGTTTAAGATTATTGGGTGGAGGAATTTATGTAACAGCGGTGACCTTCACAGGTTCAGCTTCAATCCCTCATTTTGATACAATGAACCCTAGAAATTTTTTGTATGTGACTCCAAAGACACATTTCTTTGGATTCAAGTAGACTTTATATGTATAAATCATCTCAAATATTTTTCATAGAATGTCAAGGTGTCCAACTCTTGTTCTTGATTTTTCTAGTATATCATCAACATAATCCTCAACAATGTCATGCATCATTTCATAAAATATGATATTCATTACATATTGATATGTGGCTCTAGCATTATTCAAACTAAATGGCATGAATTGGTAACATAATGTTCCCTATGGAGTGGTGAACTCAGTCTTATGCTAATCTTTAGGGGCTATCTTGATCTGATTATAACTATAAAATCCATCCATTAAGTATAACATCACGTACCCAATAGTTGAGTCAAAAATAATGTCAATGTTGGGCAGAGGAAAATCATCTTTGGGATATGCCTTATTGATATCATAAAAATTAGAACAAACACATATGCCTGGGATATTTTTACTTACTGGCACTATGTTAGAAATCAATTCAAAGTAGTCTAGTGGTCTGATAAAATTGGCTCATAGCAACTTCTCCAACTCAACCTTAACCAATAGGGTGATGCATGGATGCATCTTTCTTATCTTTTGCTTGATTGGTTTAGCATCAGGATAAATAACTAGATGATGCACAACTAAATCTAGATCTAGTCCTAGCATGTTAGAATATGCCCATGCAAAGATATCTATATAATCCTTAAGAATGGATATGATATATTCCCATTCTACCTCAATAAGGGAAGATCCAAGATAAATTTTTTTAGGATCCTCATGGGTTACCAAATTTACTTCTATTGTGCTCTCCATAAGGAGTGCGGATCCATCTTCTATAATTGTAGGTAATGTATGGTCATAATCATATTCTTATACCATATCTCCTTTTTATTCCTCCTAAATATCTAGATAATATGAAGAATTATAATCTGGATACTTAGGTAAAGGCCAATTGGCAAAGACCTCTAAAAACTCAAGAGCAAGATGCTCAAATATTTAATGTTATTCTGAAGAGATGCTTATACTAGCTATAAAACTTGGGCTAGATGGACTTTCTATGTCTTGAGGGTATGAGAAAACTTTCCCACTTGGGAGTACCTAAAATAGGTTTTGACTCAAAGGCTTGTCTTTTTCTTTACTTTTTCCCTAATCAATGAGTGCCTCAAAGAGGTTTTCACCTAAAGATATCAATGTTTGTTCTTTATTATGACCAAGAAAGTTTTCCTTCTCTCCAAAGTAGGTAGAAGGATTCAATGAAAAACCAAAACCTTATTTATGATCACTAATGGGGAATGCATCTCATAGACCCATGTATTTTACAATTGATTCTTCATTTTGAAACTCATTGAGGCATATGACTGAATTTTGTTGATCCCAATCTATGAGTTCAGGATGGCAAAGACATAGGTTATAGTGAGGGTTTATTTTGGGATGGGAAGCTCCAATAAGTGTTATGGTCAATATGGCATTTGAATCAAATAAATCTAAATCAGAAAACTCATCAAAAAGGTTATAATGGGATGTTACGTCACTACTAGGAGTCTCGTTACCAGTCACTTTAGAAGAATCACTACCAAATGTTATGAGGTCATCCTCTAGTGGTTTAAATCTGAGACCATGATTCCCATTGATAACTCCAACTGATAAGGGCTCTAAAATTCCTTACACCTAGGGACCAAGGCCTTT
Source organism: Torreya grandis (assembly GCA_037957365.1). NCBI lineage: Eukaryota > Viridiplantae > Streptophyta > Pinopsida > Cupressales > Taxaceae > Torreya > Torreya grandis. Next base: position 69,849 of record JARHVA010001283.1, on the reverse strand, counting down.
CCCTATATAGTCAAGATGATCCATTATCCTATTTGGGATAGGATACTTTGGATTTTGAAAATAATCTATAAGGCCATCATAATATAACCAATCTCCCTCAGTAAAAGCCTCTCAATTTTTATTTGGTGTGATTGCAGGTACAAAAAACACATGAGGTTTTGGTTGCTTCTTGTTTGGTTGCCAAATCTAATCAGGTCTATTAGGAGTCTGAGAAGTTTTAGTCTTACTAAATATTTTAGGATATTTTGGTAATTTTTCAATATGGAGGACATCCTTTAGATGATACATGGAAATGCTTGTCTTTAATAATCACCTACTTGGCCAGAACTACAGGAAATGGATCAGTTGAGGTAGAGGCTAGATCACTAGGGTTTATATAATTAGATGGAGATGGATGAGAAATGATGGCTTTATTCTTCTTTACAATGAATTTAGAACTTGGGTAATAGTTATAATTTCAAAACTCTACTTCAAGATGTTTGTAATATTGGTATGGTTGCTGATTAGCAAGAATAATAACCTCGATCCCATCATGGGGAAACTTAAGGCATTGGTGAAGAGTAGATGGAACTACCTGTACTTCATGGATCTAAGGATGACTAAGAAGTATGTTATAAATAATCTCAATATCCATAATATGGAATAATGTGTGATGAGAAATAGCCCTAACCATGATTGGCAACTAAATTGTACCAGATGACTCCCTCTCAGTATTGTCATAAGACTTGATTATAATAGTCTTTGTCTGAATTTATTTGTCCATGTAACCCAATCATCACACCAATTTAAGATATATGATGTTTAACCCTAAACCATTATTTATAAGAACCCAATTGATCTTATGATCCATAATAATTATCTCAATGTATAACAGGTTATTATGGTTCAGGCTAAGGGTGGACATGTCCTTTTGATCAAATGTGATTTGTCAAAATGAAGACAAATGTCCAATTAGGTTCTAGAATTGATTAAGGTTTATATCATTAGGCACAATAGACTCTTGTAAAAGTTTGTTGAAGATGGTTCTATAGACATCAGATGTCTGCAAGAGTTCTAATATGGAAATTTGCATAAGGGTGTTATCTAATTGGTCCATTATACTATAAGGCCTTTGAATTATGGATTGAACTAGTTTAGTCGTTGTTGGAATAGTATTCAACTTTGGAACCATTGGCACAATGTTCTCATTGGGTTTATGGAAAGAAGTGGGCGAAGAGCCCTAGATGGCAACTAATGGGCATCTAGTTGTAACTACATAACCTAGAGGTGAAAAGGAGTAGTTATAATTAGAAGGATGAGGCAAAGGGCCTTGGATGGTGATTTATGGGTGATTAATGGCATTGCTATAATTTTGGGTCAGCGAGGAGCCTCTAGAAGAATGGTATTATTGCTTAGGATTAGTAACCCATGCAAATGGAGTAGCAACATGATGATGTGAACTCAACATGGTATTACTAGGGGGAGAGGGTGCGAGGAACATGAGATTAGCCACACAGTGTCACAGTAATAGTGGTAATGTGGGTTATAGAAATACATCCTACAGTGTTATTGTAGTCATAAGGTACATTTTTATAAGCCACATTATTAGTGTAGGGATCATGATCTCGATTATGCTAATTATGATTTTGACCCTATTGTTGGTTTTGATTCTACCTCTGTCCTTGATTGTGACCATTTTGATAATTTCTTGGTGGTGGTGGATCATGTCAAGGAAAGGGGTCTTTGTAGATTCCCATATTTTAATTTGTGTCCTTATTAGGAACCAAATTAATTTATAGCTCACCATTTATAAATAAATTCCTCAATAATATGTCACAATTGAATATAATGATATGCACCATGACCAATGACATGATGAAAGTTACACCATTTGTTCTCTTTGTACCAATCTAGTTTTAGCTGATCTTGAGGAAATGGCTTTGATACTGGCCATATAATTAAGTTAGTTGTAATGATATTTTGTAATAATACTTCAACTAATTCTCCTAGCTTGCTAGAGACTCTAAAATTATTATGAAACATCCTTTGTGGAGGTTATCTTTGTAAAGTAGGTAACAGATTTGAGGAGTTAATTATACATTTGGAGGAGGCATAGTCTGTACCATTTGTGCATGTCTTGTTTCTATCACCCCATTTCCAACCATGTTCTTATTTTTTTGAAATCCCCTAGACTTATCTTGTATAACTATTTGAGGAGTCATTGATTTAGTTTAATTAGATGCTTGTCCTTTTACAAATATCTTAACAAAGCCCCTAGCAATAAGAACCTTCTCGATCTGCACTCATTTGTCAATAATTTTTTCAAATGAGTTAGCACAAGATAATCATAGATTATGTACAACTTTAAGATGCAAATTCTATGCAAAAATATTAGCCAACTATTTGTTTGGTAAATTGTGTTGAAAGTGGCTTGCCAATGTTCTCCACCTTTGTAGATATGAAGCAAAACTTTCACCATCATACTATTTAGCTTTGTATAAGTCAAAAACATTCAATTCATGTTATATGTTGTATAAGAAATGGATAATGAACTTTTTTGATAAGTCATTCCAATTCACAACTGATGCATTGGGTAGTTTAAGTAGCCAATCAAGAGCTTGTCCCACTAAACTTCATGAAAACAATCGTAATAAGCACTCATTACTAGAAGCAACCTCTTGACACAACATGAAAAATGCTTGTATGTGTTCTCACATATCTCCTTTCCCTTTGTATTTTTCAAATTTGGGTGCCTCAAAGTGAGGTGGAAAGGGGGTTTGGAGAATAGATAAGTCAAATGGATATGGCCATATCTCATCAAATTTATACTTTTTGACTCTATTATTTGTCTCCAATCTTTGGATAATTTCTTTCATAGAATTCCATTCTTGCATGTTTGGTGTATTTATGGATTGGATAATATGCTTTTGGGGTGGAATGTACCCCTATTTTTATTGTTTTTAGGGTGGAATGTGCCCCTAGTTTTATTGCTATTGGGGTGGAATATGCCCCTGATTTTGTATGGATCTATAAGGAGTGTATACCTTTCGATCCATGATTTGGTTTTGCTTTCCTGCTTGAGTTGTAAACATAGGCCTTTAATTCTTGGATTATAAAACATTCCCTAAATTTGGTTATTTCACATTTTTTTGATTTTATAAATGTCTATGTTTATTTACCAATCTTTGGTTTGTTTGAGGGATTTCCTCAATTCAAATTGAATGTTTGGGTTTCATGAGTTTGTAAAGTAACAAGAGGTTCTTGATGATTGAAGAATGTATGTTCCCTGTCAAATTAAACATCTTTTAAGGTTTCCTATGACTTCAAATATTCATTTAGATTGCCTTGATCCACTATGATAATGTTCTCATCCAATATTTGTTGTGTACTATCCACCATATATTCATGTTCTTTTAAAGCCTTATTATGAATTGAATTGGCAACTAGGGATTTAGTTAAGTTTGAAACAAGTTGATCTACATATCATTGACTTAGTATCTTGATCTTAGCTAGAAGATCTAGATTTGTGGGTTTTGAATCTGTTTGTACTTCCTTTCCTTTGTTAGAAGAAGGTATGTCTATTTATACAAAAGCTTACTCTTGTCATCATTGTTATCCTTCTCTAACCAAGGTATGTTATTGTTCCATAGGAAAGTTAGAAGGTAGTCTAGCACCTGATTATATCAATCTAAGAAGGGATTCATCTTGATCTTCTTGGGGTTGATATTCATTGTAATCATCTTCAAATCCCACAGTTGCGGGGATATAATAAAAAACAATGGGATTATCTTGACCATCATAAAATTGATCATCCTCATAACTAAGGCCATAAGAGACCCTACTATGAGTTAACCTTTGAGTCATGTCTAAAAAGAGTTGATATGTGTGTTTGACTAACTTTGTACCAATGTTTGATAACCAATCAAAGTATGTTTTGGCTCACTTTAAAAAAATTACCAAGGTACTAATGAGACTATAAGGGAGGGTGATTTGAAACCATACACAATTTAGAAGATTTGGTTCATGAAATTACTCAACCTTTGGTAAATTTGAAATTGTATAGATCAGAAGAGATTAAGGTAACTCAAATACCCAAGGTGAAAACTAGTACACCAAAGCCTAGATCTTTGTGATATACCCACACTACAAAAGCTAGTTTCAACTTCGACAAGTTGACCCTAGAAGTTTAGAGGAAATATCTCCAGATTATGAAGAAGACAAAATGAACTAATTAACTCAAGATTTAAATACATATTGAATCAATAAGTATAAAGCTAGGACCAAATGGGTAGCACAATGTCACCACATGATTCTAGTTAGATAAAATATGTTCTAAGACACAAATCGTGAGTGATACACAAAATAACTTGAGTCCACCAAGATGATAATGTGATTTTGAGTTTTAATAAATGACCTTCAATCCAAATATAAAATTTAACCCAAGTTAAAATAAGCTTAGTACATAAATGGCAAACCCACTTTGATACACCAACCCTTAGATCTTAGAAAGGTTTAATTTCAAATGTGGATTATAAATGAAGGATTTAAACAAATTGGGTCAAATTTCTAGACTCAATTGGGCAGCATGACTATGCTAAAGTGGATGTCATGACACAAAGCTTTTGATAACAAATTAAACAAGGAAAAGATGAATTATCCATTTGGATAGTGTAATGCCTCCCTTGCTCAAGAAAACTAAGGACAATGTGTTTTGGTTAAGTTCGTTAAGTTAACAAGTAGTTTAGACACAAATTGAGACCAAGTAAGCTAATGACAAAAAACAAACATCTTAAGTCTAAATTGACAAGGTATGACAAAATGGGGTCTACTAAACTATCAAGTTTCAAACATTCTAGGGGAATTAATTACACAATGACTTTCACGCCAAAAAATGAAAAATAAAAGCATGGATTTTAGGTCTTTATCACTCAACTTGTTGCAAAAAGGCCTATTCCTTTATGCAACCACTACATCCTATTATTCACTCAGTGTAGTGTGATGTCCAAAGTGCCAATACATCCCATGTGCAAGCAACTCCAAAGGAGCCAAATGGAGTTAATGTTGAGAGATGAAACCTCAGGTCAAAGCTTCCCTAAAAAAATTTTGGGAGGTGATGAAGTCCCCCTCACAAGCCAAGATGCATAAATAAATAAATCATGAAAGTAGAAAGACTTTAGGGTCATTTTCAAGGTCACCCAAACTTTGATGAGTTTTTGGGGAGTAATTTAGATGACTTTCTTTCTAAGCCTTAGACTACGATTTTTGCAATAGGAATGGTAATTTTGATTCCAAGGGTTCCCTAAAGGGGAAAAATGGAAGAGCATGCACACAACACCCCTCTCTTTGCTAAACAAAATTAGATAAAATAACTATTACAAATAAAAATTGACAAGTGTGTTCAATTTTAAACCCAAATGAAATGTTTGGTGGTGTTCATTTGACCCCTTGGTCTTAGTTGAAAACTTTGCAAACATTCACCAAAAACATCTTAAAATTCTTTTGTAAACACCAAAACAAAGTTTGTAATAAAATTTTAAGAATGTAAAAGTGATTTAAACATGTTTTGAGCAAATATCCTGCTTGGCACTACAACAAAATTGTTAGCATGTCCTTTAGCTTTAAAGCCCTTTTGAATTAGAAACAATAAACTTTAGAAAATTAGGTCTCAAGTCTATGTTTTTGGAAAAACATAGTGACCAACATCGATTAATACCACTGACATCGATTACTACCAATCAAGATCTGATCGATGTCATTTCTGCTGACTAACATTGATTAAGCCAAGTAACTAATGTCAGTATTTCTATTGATGTTGGTTACTGTGTAAAAATTGTGGCAACCAAAAATGGCAAAATAAAGTTAGAAAATTATTTTTTAAGAGTTTTAAAAGCTCAAATAATTTTTTTAAGGTTTCAAAAGGATCTCCTTCTTGTGTAAGATGCATCTTGTCCCACTGGGCATGCCAAGATGTAGATAGAATTACAAATCAAGTTAGTCAAGCATTAGTCCATAAACCATGAAACATACATAAAGAACTAACTAACTAAGACTATCTATTCCTATGGGAATTACAAAGGATATCAAGAAATAAATGAAAAAAAACAACACCATATTACTTTCCCAAATGGATTCACCATACCCATGTGGCTCAAAACAATGTTCTCCCTTGATCAGGTATCTTTATCTTTGTCAACAATAGTGGCAAGCTTCTCCCATACCTCAAGAACACTCCATAAAACCTAGGCTCTTGATTGTAAACCACTAAACTATCCTATCAATGAAGCTTTGTGAAAATAATTTAGCATTATAACTTTACAATGTTCAAACTTTGGAGATATTTGAGCATAATAACCTTTCACTAAAAATATCTTAGAAATGATGTCCATGACCTCTCTATTTATTTATTTTTGAGATTGGTCAGGATCAGCCTAAACCATCCATCACAAGATTGAGATGTGTGGTTGAGGATAATCCAAATATTTGGAATTAAATCCATAATTATTCTCAAGATGACCTTGGAAGAAGGGGCATTGAAGAGGCATATGAGGCATTAACTAGGCATGGGTGACCCATAATCTTGATATTTTATGCACTTATGGCTTGATGGATGCCACCCCATAGATGATGTCACTAGGTGATGTAGATAATAAGAATCAATTTTCAAAAACAAATATTTAACAACTCTCATGGAAAATCCACTTAAGCTCTTGATTTGGATTAATTAGCCTTAAACAAGGTTAATCAACATTTGTGCAATTATTTCAAAATTGACCCTCAACTAATCAAAATAGTCAAGAAGTCATATTACTAGGTCATAATTTGACTCAAGAAGCATTAGAAGGTGACGCTAGATGCATTGGAACCGTATTCCCATCTAGGATGTTGCTAACAACAAATAACAAAGGTACATGATGTGTACAAATGAATTAGAAGAAAAGAGTGATCTAGAGCACTAAATGCTAAAATGGTCATTTTGACTCAAAATGATATGATCAAAGTTAGATGTCCCATAAAATTCATTGCCCTATTTAGGGATACTTTGGCCTAAAATGACACTTGTAAATGACAAGGTTGAACCATTTAAGATGTTTTATAGATTTTGACCTAAAATGTGCATTTTAGTGCAATTCGAGTAAGATTGACAATTTCAACACAAATGGTGTTAGGAATTGGATGTCTACAAAAAATACCTATACAATAATAACACCTTTTGTTTTATTCTCTATTTTTATTGGTATAAGGTTTCCAAGTGATTTATGAAGATTAGTAGAGTATTTGAACCTGTCTCATGTGTTTCTCAAACTAGTTTGTAGTGTGAATGTGAATGGATTAGTGTATCACCCTGATTATTCTAGAAGAGACCACCACTAAACTCTATAGATAGTGTTTTCATCAAGTGGAAATGTTTGTCTTATGTAAGTGAATTCAAATCAAGGTAGTATAATTGTGTCTATCCTCTCAAACCATGGAATATATTTTATCCATGGAAGATCTACATTAAAGGACTTGAAATTTGATGGAGATGATTTTCTCAAAACATGAATAAAGACTAATTAGATCTCCAATATACACAGTCACCTATAGCCACCTATAGGTTTGTATGGATAATTTTAAGGCTACTCATAACCTATGAAATATGTTGTGTATATTTCTAAAAATTGAATGTAATTTCTCAAGTCATACCTGGTTCATAGTATTGAACTTGCAGTCAACCAAAGTTGGGATAAGTATCAAATGAGATAACTTAGCTTAACTTCTCTTAATGATTTTTTTCTCATACAATGATTTATCTTTTAGTGAGTATTTATGCGGTATATATAAGTATAATGACTTAATTATTATAGTCTAGATGTAGAGGTATCACTTCAACATAAGAAGAATTTGTTTGATCAAGAGGAAATGATGGTTGAGTGGGCCACTAATTTAGCTAGGTTTCTACTAAAAATACTTAGTGAAAGCTACAGTGCATTAAGCCAAATGAACTTGGAACAATAGTTACCATAAAGTATATTGATGGGAACATGATGTCAAGGTATGAGATGAGTTCACCCACATGTAGAATAGTATAATAAATTGAATATAAACCCAATGGTTTCATATATAGTGATTTCACATGAAACAATCATCTATAAGAATCTCATAGCTTCTCCTATGGAGACATCTATAGTCTGACTATAAACCTATGATCTATTGATGGTAATGGTATGAAAGCATGGTGTCAAGGCATGATATGATTTCATCCATGTAGGTAATGGCCTATTAGACTCATTAGAAACCAATAGGTGGTTAAACATAATGATCATACATATATACACCTATATGAGTCTCAATTTCCCAAACATGCATACCTACAGGTGACACAGTCAACAGACTAGTTAATACTAATGGAGTATAGATTAGGAGCTTGACAAGGGTTTGAAGTGAATTAACATGTAAAAATAACTTCCATAGTGATTATATTATACTCCATAGAGATTATTAGATGCAAAAATCCAAGATAAGTTTGAACAAATAGGCTTTTAACTTCAACCTATAGTTAGTCCAAATCTTGCATACAGTCATAAATTATGAAAGCTAGTATTGAGAAATTTAGAAGTTTGAGGGTCTTATAGTTATGATCACGTTTTGAAAATTGACACAAAGTGTCAAAATGACTCAATATATACCTCCATACTATCTTTTTATCCAATAAAATATGGTATATACCCTCTATTTTGTCTCAGATAAAGGGCACCCCATGAATAAGATAACTATAGGTTTGGTATGTGAAGACTAAAATGGATGAAGGGTAGAGTCTTAAATTACTATGGGATGTTTTAGAAGATTGTAATAAAGGTTAATATAGATATTTAATTCCCTAAAGTCATTATAAAGCCTTAGAAGTGTCAAATACACAATGAACATAGTAAAGCCTAATAGGCCTAAAACTAGACCTATGCCTTATAGGTGATTAAACTCATCCATATGACTATGAAAACTTTCTAAACCATATGAGGAATTTTAGTGGAATGTATAATTACAGTAACATCCATCAATTTTCATGAAATCATTCAAAATTGGTAATTCAAGACTAATTTCCTCTCAAGCCTACTCAGAACTCATAGAAGGAACTTGAAGGCAAACTTTATTTTGTTCACATCTGTATAGTTAGTGTGCATGGTGCCTCAATAAGTTTGGGGATAGTTAAAGGGGATCCATAAATTGTTCTTAGTGGAATTTTTTTTGGAAATATATGTTTATATTTATGAATCATCACTAAGAGTTAGAATGACCAAAAACCCTCTCAAAACTCTTATGCAAACTTGATGGAGAAGATATGGAGAGTGATGCATTAAAAGGTGGCAAAATGGCCTAGAAATTGTTTTGTGCATACTTATAACTCTACCAAGATCCTTTAAATCCACTTTTGTCAGACCATCACTTATATGAACATGCTTAATTCTCTATTTTTTGTAGGATTTGAAGTGTGTTACAAGTATAGAGTAAATCGACAAGTGAGAACCATTGTATGAGGTGTGTAGGGACTTTTTCAAACTTATAATAATAAAATATCACCTTATTTAAGCATGGTGAACCCTTAACTATCTCATTCATCATAGGTAGTCTTGAACACCACAGTGAGAAGGCAAAGTGATTGCCTAAGTATGAGAATGAAAGGAGTGACATTAAATATTTTGAGGTCTATTTGAAAGACCATAGGACAAATATGTCTTCAATATGTGTCTTACATCCTTTGAAATGCATCTCCTTGGATAAATTCAATTCATCTAAGTGAAAAATGTGAATATTGAATCCTAGAGGGCTAGTAAGTGACTACAGAAAGTGAACACAAGTGTCAAGATGAAGATCATTAGCTGGAGAAGTTTAGAGAACTTAAAATAATCTCATTTCCTTATTATAATGTTAGAGGATATGTGTTAATGACCCCTACGGTACTTTTATATAGTCAAGTGGATGACTCATCATCAAGGTAGTTTCAAAGTAATATAATGAGGAGTTCTACACCAACTCGAGGAATATGGCATGATTTAGATGGACACTTATCCTATTCTCCACTTCATTATATGGCATTATAACTAGTGTATAAATTTTTACACTTGTCTTTGTGACCCCTCATATTTATTTCTTCTCTCTCCTCTCTTATATTCTATGTATGCAAGCTTTGTTGGCTTTATAAGGGATCCATAATTGATATAGCAAATCCCTGATGGTTTTGACAACTCATTTTCATTTGAATTTTTTTTTCTGAATCTAATTCATTATATACAATCTATTACCTATGTGTGTTAAGTGGTTTATGTGGCTGATAAGTGATGAATATGTTCTCCTTGCTTTCATTTTACTTTTGAATGTTTTATGTGAGTGATATCTCTTCTAACAAGTTTCATAAAGTTTATGTGTTTTTTAAGTGTGTATTTAAGTGTGAGAGGGATTATTAGTGTCTACTATTATACCTTTTTTCACCCACATCTGGATATGCATATCAATCTACCTCTGTGAGAAATACTTATACTAGAAGGACATAAAGTTAACATCAATTTTAGTAGTCTCTTTTCTTGGTGCAGATGCAAGTGTGTTATGTGGAGTTATCTTTGGTGTATCACCTCATTATCATAGGTTTATTTTATGTCTCCTTATTCCTTTTTCAACCTCAATATTGATTATCCTAGTGTAGTGTGAACCTAGAATATGAATCAAGGGAGTTATCCCTTTCAAACTTAGAGATCTATCTCTTCTAGTAGCTTGTCCATGAGGAGAGATAGTTCCATGTTATCCTAAAATTGAGAATGTTTATTCAAATTATCTAGGGTGAAATTTTAGGCTATAATAGTTTTGGTATGCCCAGTGGGACATGAATTCCAAGAAGGTTATTCAAGGTAAATGCTAGATTTGATAACAAGGAGCTGTAATAGTCGACTTCTTACATTATCTAGTGACTCCAACATTTCAATATTGGTTGTAGACTAGTGCACTCTTTCATGCCTAAGGTAAACTCAAGGTCCCTCACCAAAGGTATTCCTTTTGAGTTTTAAGAGATTCCTCATTATTCCTATAAAGCAACTAGATTTAAAAATACCCATCCTTATCTAATAAAGTCATATCTTGCTTACAAGCCCATAAGAAAGTTCTTGATTACCCCATTATTTCAAAGTCCTAAATCCACCATGGCAAGGAACCATCCCTTTATTCCTTCAATGTTTATATCCCTCTAATACTTTCCAAATATGATGTCATCCCCATATCTACCCTCAGTTATTTTCCATCATACACCAATAAGACTTCTTTCACACCTATTGAGCATATAATACATATTTCTAACTTATGAAATATCCATCACATCATTAAATAAAACCTTGAAATAAAGTTGTTGGTTATCTCCTTCAAAGTAAAATTTCTTAGCTAGAATGAAACATTGGCACCTGAATCAATCACCACTTGGGATGAGTTAGGATATGTATTGAGAAGAAAATTTGAGGACAAGAGTGATAACTTATCACTAATGGAGTAACTGATCAGCATTAAGAGAGAACCTTGAGAATTCATTTAAGACTTAAACACAATATTTAAGAAGACATAGGATAGAAACCAAATCTTGGTAAAATTAATAGCTCACCATGCTTTCCTTTACTATTTTAAATCATTTGATAGTGATTTTATAAAGATGATATAATATATGGGAGGTAACACTTTGCATAATGCCTATGAAGTGGCCATTATGGTAGAGAATTATTTGATTTAGGCTAGGAATATTTCCCTAATACCTACCATTCCTCTATTTACTAACTTGAAAATTCTTACACCTACTGTTGCCCTTATTCCTACACCTAAAAATAATCATATTACCCCTAGTCAACCAAGTAAGTCTAATGAGGAAGAAATAATGAGATATATGGAGCAAGAAATCTTGGGTATAAATAGGATCATTCAATAGTATCAATTCAAGCATTTACAAATCCACTATCAACCTAATTAGTCCTACCCTAACTAGGAAGGCAATAGACCACCTTTTTAAGGTCATCTTCAATGTCAAGGAAAGCTAGTCCAATCTAAGCCATATGATGGTTATAATCCCAATGATCCTTCCACATAAATTTCACTAGTGCCTAGCCAAAATAACCTTGACCAAGAGTATAATAGATAATCTTAATTGGATCAACCTTATGATCCATCTCCCTATGTCAATGATTCCTTCAATCAAGCCTTCATGATAAGTTTGGGAACTATACCAGCTATGACTCAAGATGAAGTACCACATGAAGGAGTGACTAATGAGAAGGATGCTCAAGTGGGGTCTAAATTGGTCAATTGGAAGAAAGATGACTCATGTGTAGTCAATAATCAAAAGTAATCAAACATTGATACAAGTCCTATAGCTATAAACATAAGGAGCAAAAAGAAGGCAATTGAAAAAGTCCAAGAGGATGATAATGTCTCTTCAATTAGTTTTCAAAAAAGTACAAGGGTAGATATGACTAATTTCATTCCAAATGCACAAGTAAGTAAAAAGTATTAGAATGTTAGAAATGCTTTCATACCTCAAAACTCTCAAGGTGTAGGTAGTACTATTCCTCCTAGTGGATAAGCAAAAGTTAATGGTACTTTCACTAACATTATAGAGTAGATGAAGAGGTCTCATGTGAATGTGTCAATGTGGGATACATTATAAATACCTGGACAAGTAGACCTACTTCAATATGAATTATCCAAACTTAGTTTGACAACCAAACATCTTAGCCAAAAAGAGGTAGCTTTGAAAAACACCATGAAGCCTAGTGAAGGACAATCAAAAAAGGTTGAAAAGGTAGATAAACCTCCTTTATTATATCTATCCATAATTATTGGAGATTCTTTGGTACATAATTATCTTATTGATAGTGGAGCTAGTACTTATGTCATGCATAAGCAAGTAGCTGAAAAATTGAGCTTAATGTATGAGCCTCATGCCAAAAGAGTACTATAATTAGATGGGTTAGGTGCCAAGTCCATCAGCATAATCAAATGTTTTGAAATCACTCTCCATGATTGTCTTACCTTCACCATATATCAAGATTTTGTAGTGGTAGATGTGCCTCATTTACCACTTTTTTTGTTAAGAGAGGTCATTGCTAAAATTAGGGGTTATTTGACTTCAGACTAGTCCTACATGGGTTTTAAGACCAGGGATGGTGCAAAAGTTACAATCAAGTTAGAACCTCTCTTTAGCTTTCATGTTGAACCATATGTACCTTATACTTCTAATATGAATTGTAATGTCATTAAATAATATGATCAACCTAGTGATCAATAACCTCTAACAATCCTTGATGGAATATCTAATTTGTATCTTGATGAGTGGGGATATGAGCAAGGTGGATTTAAATAATTTGTTCTTATAACTTACATACTTTATGAATATTATGATGGGGTACTTGAGGAAGATCATGACAACATTCTAGATCAAGTTGCATGGGGAAACTATCTCGTACAGATGAGTGATGAAGTGAGTATCCCAGCTTTGACAAAGCATGATAGTCTTGGTGAACACTCAATCCTACTTCCCAAAAAAGAGAACACTCTTGAACCTAAACCTCAAGAAAATGTGGGTGATATGTATAAATAGTTTAATGTAATTATGTTGGAATTTTTAGAGTTTAGAAGGCTTGCAACCTTTCAAAAGGATTACATACTTGATGATGAGCTCAACCATGTTCCCAATGAGCATGAGGAAGAGTTTGAGATCTCATCTAAGAAAGAAACAACTATGGTGAACCAAAAAGTTATTGGAAGATCTAAACATCATCTTGATGACTCCCAACATAAGACATTTCATAGTTCAAATGTATTTGAAGTTGGTAAATCTTTGATGATCCCCAATGATTAGGTTAAAGGATGTGAAATGAACATGTCAGAGTTTAATAAAGCTACCAACTCAAAAAAAATTATTGGAGAGCTAGATAGAGTGTCCTTGAGAATTCCAAATGACAAAATTTCAACCAACATACGATCCAACCATGGTAAGTCATTTGACTATATCTACAAGATAGTTTTCATTGAAAATTATGTGTCATATGATGATCTATTTTCTTGAATTAGAAATGATGCAAGAGGGATTGTGTTTGACCCTAATTGAATCAATGAAGAGTGGTTCTTTACCTTAAGTGTCTTGAGGTATTGTACATATTAGGATAGGTGTGATTTTCTTGATTCTATTGTGTGTGTTTCCTTTTGAGTTGGTTATGTTTTCCCTAAGTGTTCATGAGAACACAAGTGTGTGTCTATTTATTTCTTTGTGTGTTTGGTGTCCTGTCAAAGGATTATCAATGTCAATAATGGTGTGTAGGTGACTCCATTGCCTAAGGATAGGATAAGGCAATTGGTCTTTAGCATAGTAGGCATACTACCCCTATAAAATCACCACCATGTTGACTAAATTTTACCCTAGATCAAATTTGGTCAAAGCCCTTTGTATAGTCCAATTTATCATGAGGTCTTATAGGTTTAAAAATGGTCACATGGTCATTTTTAGGGTCAAATTATATGTTTCATCTTTGTCATTAGTGTCATTGTATTAATATTACTTTATGTCATATTATTGGTCACTCTAACTGAATTGTATAGTTCCCACAAAAAGATGATCATGTCAAGAGAATATCCAATGTACCATGTGTCAGTTAAGGTGCAAAGAATAGTTTTGGACCTAACATGATGTAGGTTCAACATCCATCTAAGGATATCACTACAAAATAGGTAGGTAAAGGTAGTTATATGGATAATGACAACCCACCTAGAATGTGTAAGGCTTAAAGAGAGTCACTTAAGATTTTCATAATTTAGTTTCAAGCTTGAGAAGCTTCAATAGGTCTAAAACTACCCAAAATTGACCTCTCTTTCTCACCGCTCTCTTGGGCAAGTCAAACAAGTCAACCAATTTATAGTCAGTACATACATGAGAAAATGAGTTGGTATAAATACACTTGATGGATGAAATTAATCCATTTATACTTCTATTTAATTTCAATAGTTTCAATATTTGTGACTTTTTCTCTATGAACAATCTCTAAGATTTTTAACATATCAAAACTACCTATGCAACCATAACACCTTTGGTTTTCTCCTCTATTTACATTGGTATGAGGTTTCCAAGTGATTTATGAAGATTTATAAAGGATTTTAACTCCTCTAATGTGTTTCTCAAACTAGTTTGCATGTATAAATGTGAATGGATTAGTAGATTGCCCTCATTGTGCTAGAAGATACCACCATTGAAGTCTACAGATAGTGTTTTCATCAAGTGGTTGTGTTTGTCTTTTGTAAGTGACTTCAAATCAAGTTAGTAAAAATATGTCTCTCCTCTAAAACCATGGAAGATATTTTATTCATGGAAGACCCACATTAAAGGACTTGTAAGTTGATGGAGATGAGTCTCTCAAAACATGAGTAAATACTGATTAGATCTCTAATATACAAATTTACCTAAAACCACATGTAGGTTTGTACAAATAATTTTAAGCCTACTCAAAACCCAAGAAACAAGTTGTGTACATTTACAAATCATAAATTGAATTTCTCAAGTCATTTAGGGTTTATAGTATAGACCTTATAATCAATTCAAAACTTTAAGTCAACTAAAATTGAGAAAAGTTGCAAATGAGCTAACTTACCTTAGCTTCTTTGAATGAGGTTTTTCTCATACAATTAGTTATATTTTAGTGAGTGTCTATGTGCTTTGTATAAGTCCAATAACTCCATTATTGTAGTCTAGATGTACATGTAACAATTAAACATGATATCAAGTTATTTGATCAAGACGAAATGATGTTTGAGTGGACCTCTAACTAAATTAGGTTTCTAATGAAGATACTCAGTGAAAGCTATAGTGCATTGATCCAAATGAACTTGGAACAATAGTGACTATATAGTATATTGATGGGAACATGATGTCAAGGTATGAGATTATTTAACCCACATGTATAATGGTTTAATGACTTGAATATAAACCCAAGGGTGTGAGATACAGTGATTTCATATGAAACAAGCACCTATAGGACTATCATAGCTTCTCCTAAGGAGACATCTATAATGTGACTATTGACCATGGGCTATTGATGGCAATGGTAGGAGAACATGATGCTAAGGAATGAGATGAGTTTATACATGTGTGAAATGGAATATACTTATTGGAAACCAAGAGGTGGTGAAATTCAATTCTTATACATATAGACACCTACAGAAGTCTTAGTTTCCCAAATATGCATACCTATAGGTGAAATAGTCAATAGACTAGTTCAAACTAATGAAGGAGTATAGTTTAGGAGTTTGATAGGGGTTGAATTGAATGAACATGTGAAAATCACTTCCAAAATGATTATTTAATACTCCTTTGTGATTCTTAGATGTAAAAAATCAAAGATAAGGTTGAAAAAATAGGGTTCTAACTTCAACCTACAGTCAATCCAAATCTTGCATAGAGTCATAAAGTCTAAAAGCTAGTATTGAGGAATTTGTAAGTTTGAGGGTTCTAGAGTTATGATAATGTTATTAAACTTGACACTAAGTGATAAATTAAATAAATATATCCCTCCATAATATTAGTTTTTCCAAGAAAATAGGGGAGGTAACCTTTATTTTTGTCTTAGATAAACAGCACTCTATGAGCAAGATAACTGTAGGTTTGGTATGTGAAGACTGAAATGGATGAAGGGGAGAATCTTGAGTGAATATGGGATGTTTTAGAAGTTTGGATGAATGGGAGAGTATTGAGTGACTATGGGATTTTGTATAAGCTTGGACTAAGGTGATCAAAGATAGAAAATGCCCTAACATCATTGGAAACTCCTAGAAAGGTTAAACACAATCAACATAGTTAGGCCTAGTAGGCCTAAAACTAGACCTATCCCTATAGGTGCCTAAGCTCATTTATATGGCCATAAGAAATTTATAAACCATATGAGGATTTTAAATGGAAATTATAAGGTTGGTAACATCCATTATTCTAATGTTGAAGAGTAACATCTCCATATATAAATAAAATTAGAATTCAAATCTCTAGTTTTTTCCCACCTTGTAGGACCCTCTAAGTGTGATCTGAGTGCTTACAAATCTAATGGAGGATAATACCTTTTTTAGTGCCTCTTGGGACTTGAATATAATAGAGGACATTCCCTCCAATGGATGGAAGAAAGCGTTAATGGGGGAAAAGACGTGTTCTACTAAAAGCATGTTGAGCCTTCTTATCAAAAAAGATTCCACTGAGGGTACAGCCTTGACTATCCTGAATGATCTGGTTGAGGAAATCATGGTGACCATGGACCTTGCACTGGTAGGTAATTTTTTCTCCTTCCATCCTAATATTGAGATGGTTAGGAAATGGGTAATCTCTCGATGGATAACTAAAGGTAGTGTCTCGATCACTGCTATGGCAAGAGGCTTATTCCTATTTAGATTTACGAATAGGGAGGATATGATAGCTATTCTTGTTGGAGGACCATGGCTGTATGGTCTACATTTGCTTGCCTTGTGCTCTTAGAAACTAGGTTTTGACCTTAACTTGGACCTCAATAATTTTGCACATGCTTGGGTAAGATTGCCAGTGTTCCCATTAAAATTTTGGGATGAAAAAATATTTATGGCTATTAGTAACTCTATTGGCCAATACGTCATTGTAGATCATACCACCAGAATGTAATCCAAATGTGTGTACACTCAATTGTGTGTCAATGTAGAGACTAATCAGACCCTTCCCACATCTATAGAGTTAAAATCTAAATATGGGATTTGGACTCAATCGATCATATATGAAAATGCTACCACTTTCTATCAAATATGAAGGAAAAAGGGACATATAATGACCCAATGTAAGGCAAAGCAAATGGGAAGGAAAGATGATTCCCCTATTGAAGGTGAGGATCAGTCTCACAAATATAGAAACTTTGGTAGTCAGGGAATGGGGGTAATGTAGAAAATGCTGGTAATACTAAAAAGGTTAGGGAAAAAGCTGGTCAAGAGGAGGTCTCTGGTAATGGGGAAAAAGCTATCCTAGAGGAGAATAACAAGAAGGTCTTGGACAATGATAGTCATAAGGTTACAATAGACACAAATAACTCTTTGGATCAACAGAACAATATGTCTGAGGAAGGGGAAATTCATGCCCAACCAATAGATGGGGATGATGTAGAAGGCAGAGTTTTAAGAGACGATCAGTTGGAACTACCTCCAAAAATAGTAGATATTGAGGGAGAAATAGCCTTACATTCAAACATAAATACTTCCCATGCTCTAGAATTAGGTGACCAATTAGTCAATTATTTAGTGACAAGTGAAATAGGACAAAATGGCAGTAGTAATAAATAGGAAGAATGGATTAACCCAAAGAAAAAGAACCACAAAGGTTAAAAATTTGTAGATGTTAGCACCAACCCCAAACAATGGAGACCAACCCTAAGAGAAATAAGACAATGAGAGATTGCCAGGGATATTACCAGTGGTAAATAGAAAACATTGGAGACCCATTCCCTCAAATCCTCTAAATGAGAATATTATCTTAGAACTTAAGGGGCTTTAATAGCCCCTCCAAATAGTTTGAGGTTAAAAACTACATTCTAGATAATAAATTAGATACTTTATTACTCCAAGAGGTCAAGATGAATGAGGATATTTTTAAGAAAATAATTGACTACATATGGCCTAAGGCTACTTTTTGCATTAGTCCAACTGAAGGGGCTTCAGGTGGGATTGTAACTATGTGGAATAATGCTAAAATTTTGGGATTTCTTATTTATTATAATAAGCATTTTTTGATTATTAACTTTTCTTTTTCCTCATTGAACTGTTTGTTGATCAATGTCTATGGCCAAAATAATAGAGCATTGAGGCAAAATTTATGGACCGATTTGAGTAGCTTCAGGACTAACACCCCGCACACTAGAAGGATGTTGGCTAGAGACTTTAACACTCCATTATATCCTTTTGAAAAACATGGTGGGATTATTGATTACTTTGAAATCATGTTTGACTTTGATAAATTTATAAATGATTGGGGATTATTGGATGTTGAATTGCAAAATCAAAATTTCACTTGGTCTAATAGAAGAAGAGAAGACCAAATGATCCAAGTTAAGTTAGATAAATTTCTTATTTCTAGTAACTAGGATGATTATCATAATATGAATTTGTAGGCTTTTCCTAGAACCATGTCTGATCATTGCCATATCTTCCTCAGTTGGAAAGATCAGGGACAACATGGTCCTTTCCCCTTCCATTTTGAAGCTATGTGGATAAAACATAGAGACTTGAGACAATTGGTGGCCCAATGGTGGCAAATTCCTATCCAGGGCACTCTTATGTTTAGATTAGTCAAAAAAAATTAGCACATCAAATAAGAAGTTCATGGATGGAATAAATATAGCTTTGGTCAGGTCTTTCATTAGAAGAAAAACATAGCCAAAAAACTTGTAGATATCCAGCAGTAGATTGCTCAAGGAGATGATTTAGAAGACACTTCTAAAGAAGAGAATGCCCTGATTTCTAACTGGAAGAATTTTATGGACAGAGAAGAGGTTTTTTGGAAATAGAAATCTAGAGTTTAGTGGCTCAAAGAGGGGGACAATAACACGGCCTTCTTTCATCTCTCAGCCATGAAACATAGGAAGGCTAACTCCATAATGAAGCTATGTTTGGAAAATGGCAACATTATAATTGAAGATAATGAGATAGGGGAACAAGCCAGGATATACTTTCAGAATTTGTTGACTAAACAAACTAATGATGATGGGAATGGTGGAACTATGAATCAATTCATTGATAAAATCCCCTGTTTGATAACTGATGAAGACAACCTAGAGATGTTAAGGCCTATATCTAAGGAGGAAGTCCATGTTGTTTTATTCTCTATGGGTTCTTTCAAAGCCTTAGGTCTTGATGGCTTCCCTCCTATATTCTTCTATGAATATTGGGATATAGTAGGAATGGATCTTACTACTAATGTCTATGACTTCTTCATATCAGGTAAACTTTTGAAATAAGTTAATAATACTTTTATAGTACTTAATCCTAAAAGGTCGCAACCCACACACCTTTCAGAATTCAGACCTATTAGTCTATGTAACACTATTTATAAGTTTTACGCTAAAGTGTTGGTTATGAGAATACAACCTTTTTTAGACAAAATTATTTCCCCTGCTCAAAAAGGCTTTGTCCCAGGTCGGCAAATTCTTGATGTTGTGATCTCCACTCATGAGACTATTCATTCCATGGACAAGAGTAGAATCCCTAGTATGGCTCTTAAGCTAAAAATTTTTAAAGCATATGATAGGGTCTCAGGGACTTTTCTATTTCAAGTCATCAAGAAGTTTGGGTTTAATGATAAAATGTCTTGCCTTGTATGGAATGCTATTTCTTGTGCTAAATTTTTGGTTCTAGTCAATGGGGTCCCTAGAGGTTTCTTCTCTTCTTCGAGAGGAATCCACCATGAGGACACTCTCTCCCCTTACTTGTTCATCATAATGGTGGAGGCAATGGCGAGATACATATAAGCTAATATAGCCTCTAAACATTTAGTGGGCATCAAACTTACTTCCTCCCTTCCCCCTATGGTGGTGCAAAAATTTGTGGATGATACCATTCTTTTTGGCATCTCTTCGATGATTGAAGCTAAGAGATGGAAGAATATTTTAAATAACTATGTCATAGAGTCTGGGCAAAGCATAAATCTATGAAAAAGCAATGTGTACTTCTTTAATACTCTTAATGACCTTAGACCAAAAATCATTGACATCCTAGACTATGTTGAAGCTAATCTACTTGATACCTATTTGGTCCTTCCCTTCATAGTCAAAGAGGTATCTCCAGGTTTTTGGAATGGAATATTGGAAAGAACTCAGAAGAAACTGCTTGGTTGGAAAGGGAAACTTCTCAGTAGTATAGGCAAACTACAGCTTCTTTGGGCCTCTCTACAAGGGATTCCTACCTACTTCTTGTCTCTCTTTAAAATACCTATGTATTTTGTTGACAAATTAGAACAAATTCAAAGAAAATTCTTATGGATGGGACTGGAAGATAAATAGAGAATGTCTTTGGTAGTTGGGAAAAAGTGTGTCTTCTGAAATCACATGGTGGCCTCAATATTAGATCCATCAGGAACATGAACAAAGATTTCTCTCTAAAATCAACTAGAATTTGATTCATAAAAATAAGGATTGGGGGGAAATCATGTATGCCAAATATATGCATAGTTATGATGGTTCCAACTTTCTCCAACTGGTAGGGCTACCCCAGGGATCTATGATATGGAATAAAATGCTAAAAATTAGAAGCCTTCTTAAGTAAAGAATTAGATGGAAATTAGGAAATGGCTAGCATATTAAATTATGGAATGACATTTGGGTAAAGGATAAGGCTCTTATCACACAGGGAAACTATAGAGAAATTATTGACATTACTACTCAATTTTTTGGAGATAAAGTCAGTGATTACATGGCTAATAACAATGGCATAAAGAGCTAGAAAAATCTATTAAATTGCTATGCTCATCGGCTTGAGCTCTTCCCTAGAGTTATAGATATTCAATAGTTGATTCAGGTGATCAGAATCCCTCTCTTCCCATGAGAAAATGAAAAGTACTGGTGGCCAAATAAGAATGAATGGTTCTCTATCAAGTCTACTTATCATGTGTTGATTCATGAGGTTCAGAATAAGGAGATATGGAAAAAAGTTTGGAACTATAAACTTAAACCAAAAATCAACATGTTTTGGTGGGCTGCTACTCATAACAAAATTTTAACACAAGACAACCTTCAGAAGAGAGGGTTTACCCTAGTGAACAATGTTATTTGTGTTGTTCAAAAGAGGAAATAGTTTCTCACCTTTTCATACACTATGATTTTGCTTGAGAACTCTGGGGCATAATCCTAAATAATTTTGGTATTGAGTGGGTCTATAATTCTGACCTCAAGGAGTTCATTATCAGCTAAAATCCTACCTTTTCTCATCCCTGGCTCATTAAATTATGGAATCAAACTCTACCCTATTTGAGTTGGATTTTACGAAAAGAGCACAACCACAAAATTTTTAGGGATACTATTAGAAATGCCTCTCGGGTGTTTCAATCTTTTGTTAAGACTCTTTTGTAAAGTGTCACTATTGCTCATATTTGTACTATGGAGAAACCCTTAACTCAAGAAGAAAAACAAATTACAGCCAAATGGAAGGTACTAAATCATATTCCTACTTATAATAATTCTAAAATTCTTTAGAGACTTAATAATAGATGGAATCCTTTGAAGCCTAACTAGTTGAAACTTAACTTTGATAAGGCCTCCAAGTCTGATGGTAAAGCTAGTGGGGGAAGGATTATAAGAAATGACAAAGGGTGGATGATTGTTGTCTATGCTGGTGGAATATACTACCTGAGTTATAACTATGCTAAAGCAACTACTCTTATATGGGGGATAAAATTGGCTATATCCCTTGGTATAAGGAATTTGAGTATCTAGGGGGACTCTAAAATGGTAATCGATGTACTTAAAAAAGCATTGAGTGTGGACATTAAGTTAAAATATATCATTAAGAATATTCAATTTCTTCTGTAGAAGCTCACCAGAGTTGATATTTTACATATTTATAGAGAGGGAAATAGTGTAGTTGATGCCTATGCCAATCTCAGCCAACAATTTTCAAATTGGCAATGTTGGCACCAAATAAATCATATCTTTTTAAATATTAGAGATCTCATTGAAAAGGAAACAACGTGTTAAGGATGAGTCAGACATATTGGAAGGATATCTCTATTAGTCGGTCCCTTTGGAGGGTGCCAACGTGGATTTTAGAGTTTGAGGCCTATTGTACTCTTTTGATAATCATTTTTAATTTATTATACCAATTTGTGAAGGTGAGAAGAATGCTTCATCATTATGGAATTCACCAGGAAATTATGTTTAAGCATGGGATGAGTAAGTGTCATCTCTGCATGATACTTCAAATTATGTGATATCTCATCATCATTATGCATATTCGTGAGCAAGGGCTTGTAGCTACTTCAATTATAATGGTAAAAATTAGGGAATCTCCTAGTCTACTCTTTAAGTCCAAAATGGGGGGCGATAGAATTTGAATAGAACTAGTTTCTTGATGTGAGTTCAAAGACAACTCAATGGTTTAGCACTACTGCAAAGAGGGTGGGATTAGTCCCTATTTAAAGAGGCTCAATGAGTTTGATGAAAACCTATCTGAATAATTCATGAGGTCTTGGCTAAACCAGTGAGTCATTATTAGAGGAATTAGCTTTGAGATTTTAGAAAAGGTGATAGTTATGGCTACTGGCATGTCTATGTAGGGGATGAAGCTACAATAGAAAACAAAAATCATGGACCCTTCTATCCAGAAGCTATTTCTTGGTGAAGGCAAAGAACTTGTACCTTACCAAGGAGGATTTGATCAAGCCAAATTGCCTAAGCCTTGGGATGGCGCATGCTTCATCCTCATGAAGTATTTCATGTTGGAGGGATGCTTCACTAGGTTTTATAATTATCATCTCCCCCTTCTGAATCATTTTAGGCATAATTCTCTTATTAGCTTTCCCTTTTATCTACTCTCTTCCCTAGAGCATTCAGTCCTTAGGGTGAGAGCTAAATTGGCAAAAAAACCTGATATGAATCCTATCCCCCTTCATTAGGGCCTCATTTTCTACCTATATAATTTCCACCATGCCCTTGAGCTATCCAAGACTATTCGAATTGATAGTAGGGAATTTTCTTCTAACCCTTTTGCTAGTGATGTTGTCAAGGAACCTTGTCCTTCCCCTATCTCTACTAAAACTAAATAAATTTCCTTTTCTACCCCTAAGGAGACTCCCTTAGACACCCTAGGCTCCTTTGTGAGTACGAAGGGTAAGAAGAGGAAGTTTTATGCTGGTGAAGAGGGTATTGGGGGGATTACTGTGGGGACCCTTAAAAATCCTTGTAGGACCCTTGGGGGTCAAGGTAGTCAATCCCATCTATCCACTAAGGTTAGTAAGGAGGGCCTCTCCTCAGGAGTTTGACAATCAGGGCAAATTGCTAGCAAACTTCCTCCCAAGGCTAGGCTTATTGACTACTTTGAGAGCACCTCGGAGGAAGCCCCTCAGGATGAGGAGAACAAGGAATTGGAAGTTCAAGAAATCTCTGAGGATACTAAAGGTAAGCAAGAGACAAGATAATTTAAGGCTACCACTAAGGATATTGCTAACTTTGTATAAAATGTTGATAAAGAGGGAAAGATGTGTGGAAGAAGCTGATGAGGAAACTAAAACTGAGACTAGTTTGAGAGCTAAAATTGCTGCCCTAAAGGGTCACATTCAGAAACTAGAGTAGAACTTTACCACTGGGCTTTGGAATTATATTCTCCTAAACATGTCTATGCTGCAGGACTTGGGTACTACTACTTCTGTTGTCAATGTGAAGAACATTGAGAAATTGGATGACCTCATTAAATCTATGTTTAAGTAAGGAGAGATCTGGCCTCCTTAGTTCTTGTTTTTCTAGATTCTCTACCTCTCATTTTTTCCTTTTCTTGTTTGTTTTGGTTTTGATGTGTTTTTTGGTTCACTAAATGTGACATTCCTATTGTAAGGCATCACTTATGCTGATTGCCTTCATGATTCTATGCTTTTTTAAGGGTTTAGCCCCTAGTTTGCCACCTTATTTAATCAAAAACATCCATTATTTTATAGGAAACCATTAAAAAATGGTCATTCATGCCTAATTTCCTCTTAGGCATACTTAGAATGCATATAAGGACCTCAAATGCCACTTTCATTTCCCCACCTATATATGGATAGTGTACATGGTGCCTCAAGGATTTTTTAATATCTTAATAGGGTCCATAACTTGTTTTCAATGGAACTATTTTGGAAATTAGACATCTAGATTTTATGAATCATCATTAAAAGTTAGAATGACCAAAATCCCTCTCAAAACCCTTATACAATCTTGATTTATAATAAATGTAGAGTGATGCATTGAAATGTGGTCAAATGGGCTATAAAGTGTTTTTTACATACTTATCACTCTTTCAATATCCTTGACATCCACTTTTTCTATACCATCACTTGTACATACAAGCTTAATTCTCTATCTTTTATAGGATTTTAAGTGTGTCATAGGTACAAAAGAGAATAGATAAGTGATAACCATTGGAGGATGTCTGTAAGAACCTTTTCAATCTTTTCATACTCAAATACCACCTTATTTAAGCATGGATAACTCTTTACTAGCTCATTCATCACAGGCAGTCTTCAACACCATAGTGAGAAGGCAAAGTGATTACCTAAGAATGAGAGTGAGAGGAGTGACATTAAAAATTTTGAGGTCTTTCTGATAGACTAGAGGACAAATAAGTCTTTAATAGGTGTCCTACATCTTTTCTAATGCATATCCTTGGATAACTACAATTCACCTAAGTGATAAATGTGAATATTGAAGCCTAGAGGGCTAGTAAGTGACTACAGACAGTGAACACAAGTGTCAAAAGGAAGATCATAAGTTGGAGAAGTGTAGAGGACCTAAAATTATCTCATTTCCTTTTCATGTTAGAGGATATGAATCAATGACCCCTATAGCAATTTTAAATAGTCAAGTGGATGACTAATCATCAAGGCAGTTTCAGAGCAAGATAATGAGGATTTCCATGACAACTTGAAGAATATGTCCTGCTTTAGATGGATACTTGTCCAAGAGGACATTTATAACCTATTATTCAATTCATTATATGGAATTTTAATTAGTTTTTAAATTTTCACACTTGGCCTTATGACCCTTCATCTTCACTTCTCTCTCATCTTTTATGTTATGTATATATATATATATATATATATATATATATATATATATAAACCCTTTTAGCTTTATAAGGGATCCACAATTCGTATGGTGAAGCCCTACTAGTTTTGACAACTCATTTTCCTTTGATTATTTTTGAATTTTATTAAATCTATGAAATATCTTTCCTAAGTGTGTTAAGTGGTTTATGTGGTTGATAAGTGAGGAATGTGTTCTCATTTCTTCCATTTTACTCTTGAATGTTTTGTGTGAGTTATATCTCTTCTAACAAGTTTCATAAAGTGTATGTGTTTGTCTTGAAGTGTGAGAGGGATTACTAGTGTCTAGTATCCAACCTTATTTTCACCCACCTCTGGATATGCATATCAATTTACCTCTATGGGAAATACTTATGCTATAAGGACATAGAGTTAAGATTAGTTTTAATAGTCTCCTTTCTTGGTGTAGATACAAGTGTGTTGTGTGGAGTTATATTTGGTGTATCAACTCATTAGCATAGGTTTATTTTATTTATCCTTCTTCCCTTTTCAGCTCCAATAGTGATTATCCTAGTTTAGTGTGATCCTAGAATATTAATCAAGGGAGATAGCCCTTTTAAACCTAGAGATCTATCCCTTGTATTAGCTTGCCTATGAGGAGAGATAGTTCCATGTTATCCTAAAATTGAGAGGGTTTATTCAACTTGTCTAGGATGAAATTTTAGGATATAACACAACACATCCACATAATATCATCAATATTTAATTCATTTCAATAATCAAGAGTTTTAGAGTTTATGTGGGGTTTGGCTTCAATCTATTTATCCCCAATTCCAATATCTAAATCCTCCTCCTCTATGTTACTCTCCCTTTTTTCCCCTCTATGACACTTTGATATTACTTAAATAACCTCAATCAAACAAAATGGTAGTTAGTTTGAGCTTTCAACAAAATCATAAGATACTCAAAATATATACACATCAATGAAATATTGTAATACAAATGAAATATAAAAATGAAATCATATCCATATAAGATTCTAATACACAATAATATAATATATCCATATGTACATGATAATTTCCTCTAATAATAACCAACCATGAAATAAAATAGTACAGTTGTTAACCCATATAGCATGAATGTCTAGATACAACCTCCAAATAAAAAAATACTAATCATTAGTTTTTACTTTTTCCTCTAATATTAATGTAGTCTTTGATGATTATGCTAGGATGCAACTATATGTCAAATGTATGTGTATTTGAAAACCTATAATTTTGTTACTATAAAATGTATGCTTATGCTTATGTTTATGCACCCAAATGTCTATGAATTTTGGATCAAGTTTTTGTTAAGTGATTACCTATGTATGGCATACTTAATGATGTGCTAATATTTTTCACATTATTTTAATCATCTGATAGTTGAATCATTTTTAATCTCTTATATCTATACCTTCATCTAATTTTATTCTCATTGAGGATTATGTATAATGATAAACCCATTGTAATGTCCCCCTTTTGAGATGAGGGATGTATCTTTTAAGTCACTCATCTAAAAAAAAGAGTTATCAATGTCACGTCATGTATAAATATGGCATCATGTAATATCATGTGAATATGTGGAGAATATGTCATCATAGTAATATATACATTAATAAAGGCATGTATATAATATATATAATACAAAGCATGTTAGTTTTATGTCTATATATGTTTATCAATGAATCACATAGTATAAGGATATCTAAATAAGACTACACAATTAAATTATGTGATATAGATCAAGACACTACAATATGTCAAGAAGCTCAACAAGTGTAAATTTTAGTGTCACACATAAGGCCAAGGGCCATATATAAGGGACAAAAAGGATGTCATAAAAAATGTGGCCAAATTCCACATAGAAGGGGATATAAAAAAATCAAACAAGGGACATCAAATATGTCACATCAAAAAATGCCAAAGGCCACACATAATAGACAAAGATATCATAAACAATGCCAAATGACCACACACAATGGTAAAGCACAAGGTATCCTATCATGTAATAGAGTAACAACATCAATGAAGCATAGATTAGGGAACTAGTCTACACCATCCATATCTATCAATGTCACATCATAGTATAATAACATATCCATATATCACTATGTAAGATATGAATAACTATAAATGCACATGTAAGAAATATAAGTATATCAACATGGTTTAAAGGTCATAGAAAAATATAACGTGTAATAGTGAAACTTGTGGAACAAGATTCATCCATTATTGGCATGGCTACTTGGTAGAGTAAAGCCCAACATCTATTTTTCTATGTAACCTATATATCTTATTTATCACTCATATACTATGAAATGCCTGATTCTACCAAAATAATATGCCATTGACCAAACATGTGATAAATAACATATGTAAAGTGTAATTTTATGATCATGTCACTATCATGTATTGATTCTATATTTTTTAAATATTTTATTTTTTTATTATTTGATTATTTATGTGTTTTTAGTATTAAATTTCTTGATAGACTTCAGAATAATGGTAGATACCATATAATAAATACCCACAATACCTAGACTATAAAATATTGAAATTAAAATAACATAGATTCATCCAGGTATTATAGATACCTCTTTTGATTAAGATCACTGACCTAATTCTTATAATATAAAAATAACTCTCATCTATAATCTGCCTCACCTATTAGCCCTCTATGTTCTTATATAGATAAGAGAGGAGTCTAAGGTTAGGGTTAATGTTTTAGAGAGTAGATAAATTTTTGAATAGGATAAAACTATTATTATTAGAAGTTATTTAAGTATTTACTTAATTGATGTTATTCTCTAATAATAGATTATGGGTAAATATTAGTTCCTATACATGAATAAAAAATAATACAAGTATATATTAAAACCATGTAATATTGTATAAGTAATTAAATACACTAACATCTCCCTTTAAAATTTAATTTCATGAAGGGAAGGATAGAGGAATCACTAAACCATATCCTTTTGAAGACACGTTATTTCACTCCTTAAATGTTCTTGAGCTAAAAATCAATCCTCAAGCAAGGGTTTCATGTAGATGTATGCAAGTTGATCAACTATTCAACAAAATTAGTATCAATGACTTTGTCTTATATCAATTTTTTAATATAATGCATATGGATATCAATGTGATTTATTCATTGGTGTTCACTGGGTAATGTAAAATTTAGATAGCATTCTAATTATCACAACAAATTGAAGTATGTTGGGTATTTAAAAATCTAAATTATGAAAGCAAGCATCGAATCCAAAATGATGCATAGTCAGTAGTGATAACTCCACTAAACTCAAGTTATGTATTATATAAAACAATAATAATTTAATTTTTACAATACCAAGTCATATGACCTACCTAAGATTATATATCTTTCTTTTATTTCACTTGAAATCATGTAAATATCCTACCTAATCATTGTCTATGTAAAAAATAACTATTGTCTTCCCACTAGAAGTTTAACAAAAATTTGATTCTTTTCTACTTGACTTATACTCAATCCCATAGTTAATAGTACCACAAAAAAAACTTTTTAATACATTTTACATCTTATCAATGACTTTCATGGGGGTCTTGATAGTAGCATGATACCAAGTTCACAACAAATGAAAAATTAGGATGTGTATGGGTCAAGTACAAATGACTTCCCACCAATTTACTATAGAGTGTGTATGTAATGGGAAATAAAATAGATATATAAATCAATCTTAGATCAGATAAGATTAAATCCTACTTACACTGACTGGGGATACATTAGATAATTGGGGTCATGACCAAGATGGATCCACTAAACCTAATCAATGGATCTCTTACTACAAATAATATCACTAGGGAGGGTTCCAAAGCCTTTAGCAAAGTAAAAATATGTAGTAACACTAATTAGGTCCTTTGTTTTCATATTCAATAAACTAATAAAAAAGAGTAAAATCTAATCTAGGCAAGTAAGACTGGTCAATAGGTCTTTTGATGGTACGGCCAATAGGAGGACTTTCAGGTCAATTTATCTTGGTGTTTGATAGTACACTTATTTTGATTCATTTTCATGTTTGAAGTTGGAAGATTGGTTGCCTATACTTTATGAACCATTCTTAATAAGTTGAGTACCTTATTTTACTAGCTAATACCCACACCCTATAGGTTTTCTTCTTGTATGACCAGGTCCATACAGTCTAATCATTTAGATTTATTTTAAATTATGTGTAATTCCTCATTTCATTTTTTCCATAGTTGGTTTCATGTTTGGAGTTGATTTCATGGGCCAAATAGTTTAAGTTGTAGGTTGATGTCACTAGTGGAATAGCAATCAAGTTTTAACACTTGTAGAAGATTTATTTTTATGTAATGGTTTCAAATAAATTTGATGTGTTATATTTCATGTTTCCAATGTCTATTTATCCCCTCTCTTTCCAATATTAGTCTCACAAGCTAACATAATGAAGATTGCAGTCAAAATGTGATAAACATTAAACTTTCTACAAGATTAAATCTACAGTCATGGTGTCTTGATGTGTAGTAACATTCATGGAAGGTAAATTAATAATCCAAATATGGTGAAAATTTTATTAAATCATAATCCAACAATCCAAGCTCTCTAAATTTTATATAACAAACTGTGATAGTCAATGTAAGCCCCACACACAGTCATACTCCATTAATACACACCTATAAGTACCATAGAGAGAGTCAACCAAATTGGAACAAATAAATTTCTTGGTATTAATTCCCTTGTGATTTAAATGATTTATTTGAATAATGTGAAAAGGTCCAAGATGAACCATAAGGTTAGATTCAATGCACACTACCCATACTCATAGTCACTACCTATACATAGAAATGACTACCTATAGGTGGCCCCAAAAATATCTATAAGTGTGGTATGAATGAGTTTGGAATGTTAAAATACCTTAATTCATGAATTTTTAGTATTTTTATGATAGCATGAGAACCTTTTTTGAAGTATTATATTGGCAAGCAGAGTTGAGAAGCCATGTTCAAATTGAAGATCTGAGTTTGGATACAAGTTCCCTAGATAATTTTTTATGATTCCATATTGTACCCCTTATATGGGGGATATACCTTGAAAACTAATATGGATTTTGGATAAGTAAGGATGATGTTATAAGGATTTAAAGTTACACATTTGTTCACTGTATTTCTTCAATGTTTTATATAGGATATTGCACCTCAAGTGACTCTACACCCTAAGATAGAAATGTAAGAGCATACATACATATTAAGTTGTATTTTTAGGTTTAAATACACACCAATTATTTAAAAAATCATCAAAAAAAATTTAATTTCAAGTTATTATCCTCCATAAACACCTACAGGTGTGCCATTGCTCAAAAAAGTCACCTACAACTTGACTATAGGTGACACACAAACTCATGAAGTGAATATTGGGGATACTAAGCCTAGAAACATGAGAATTGGATATTTCATGTTATTTTAAGGACATAAAATTAATCCTATGAGGATTAACACAAGTTTCCAATAGTTTAAACACATCTACAAGCCCCCTTTTTGCTCTAACAATGTCAACTATTGTTGACTATAGTTAATAGTGTTCTAAATTTAATTACCTTGGTGATTGGATTAGAATGAACATGATATGAAGTGACCTTGATAAATTAAAAAGGATCTTATATAAATATCATATAGTTAAATATTTGAAACACACCTGCAAGAATCCCCTTTTACTCTAAGATGGTCAACTACAATAGACTGTGACATGATAGCAAGCTAGAATAAGGGATTTGGAGTATGTCATAGCATGAACATGATGTGAATAGATCCAAATGGATGATTTTTAAAATGTAATAATAAATATATAATGGTCTTATGGTAATTAAAATAATGTCTAATAGGAAATTTTCACCTACATACATCACTCCCTAAGTAAGACAACACAATCACAGTTGACTGTAACTGAGCATGTCAAGAAAAGATGAAGGGTCCTTAAGTTTGAAATGAAAAATGAGTATTAGGCATGGTTATATCTTAATAATAAGTTATTTTAGCTTATAATTATTCTCATGACATGTAAAAAAATAATATAAAGGTTCTTTGGAACATCATATAGCTTATACTTGCAAAACATACACATAGTCAAAGCCTTAGAATTTTGCTTTGGGTTTTATGGGATTTAGACAGGTGATTGAGGTGATAAAGCCATGAAAATTTGTAAGGAACATCCCCATAATTATATAAACCCCTCATATGTTAATTTTTTTTAATTTATAAGGTAAATTACCTTTTTGTCTTAGACAAAGGGCAATCTTAGGGTATTAAAACCTACAAGTTTAGAGGAAAGAAGATGAGAAGGTTAGCTATAAGTTGATGAAACCTTCAAAGAAGATGTTGAGAGTTTATTTGTATATTAATAAACATGTATAAGGCTTCACAAGGGTTATAAAAATATCAAGGTGGTCTAAATGCATATGTATGTAGTTAAATTCCATTAGGCCTAATCTAGGACTAATACTTAAAAGGGGTTCAACTTCATTTCTAGGGCTAGAGGAACATTAAAAAGAATTGGAACACCTGAATGGGGAGACATAAGGTGTGTTAAATATTTTCGAATACATAGGGAACCACATGAAAGTCATTTCTTGGCTAAAACCAACTTAGGGTTATGCATAATGAAGAGGAGAAGCTCTAGAAGCTAATTTGATATGCTCACACCTACATGGAAACTTTGCATGGGAGTTTGAGGAGTTGGGGAATGTTGAATGAGGTATAAAACAATTTTTTTTGAAATTTATTTAAAAATTAGACATCAAACCTCTATGAAAAATCCTTAAAGGTAAAAATCACTTTAACCCCTCTAAAACCCTTGGTAGTGACTCAATTTGGAAAATTAAGAAGGACAAGCATCTAGATGAGATATAATGAGCATGAAAGTGATTGGAAATATCATAAGACTCTCCAGGTATCATTCTCATAAATTTTATTTGAACCTTACTTATATGAATAGGTTGGAAAATGTATTTTCTTGATAGTTTTGTGTGTTTTCAAGGTATGGAAGGGTTATAAAAGATGCAATCCACTTTGGGAGATAGGTTGGGACTTGAGATAACCTCTCATGTCAATTTATTACAACATAATATCTCACTAGTGCCTCTACTAACACCTTCGTATTAGCTAGTTAAAATTAGCATTGTGAACAAGGAAGTGAGAAGGTGAAAAATCTAAGTGGGAGGACTTTTAAGGTCTAACTAAGGAGTATAAATGCATGAGGGATCTTGATAATTATTATACAGTCCTTTGTATGGATCAGATTGGAAAACTAAAGATCATCTTAGTGTCAAGTATGGAAGGTGAGTGGAAGAAGAGTGATTAAGACTACATGTAGTGATAACTCATATCCAAAATAATATTGATGATTAGGTACACCTCCATTTCATGTTGGATCTTGTTTATAACCCCTCCATCTCTTTGAAATCATATCTCCTATCTTTAGTATACTATGGAATATTCCAAGGAGGCCAAATGATGAAGGTAGTTTTTATGCACGCAAATAAGGAGTCCTATGCCACATTTAAAGAATCCAATAGTTTGAGTTACATTTGTCTAAGTGGACCTTACATGGTATGTTACATATTCCTCTCTCATACATATTTAACTCATTTTATTAGCTTGACACATGTCCTAATGACTCTTGGACTTTATTCTCTTCTCTTCTCTCTCAAATTCTAGAAGTAGTAACTATTTTGGCTCTTGTAAACTAATACCACACCTAGTATGGTGAATTCATACTTATTTTATGTCATATTTTTAATTTTAATAATATAATAAATCTATTTTTGACTTCATAAACATCTTTTTTGAGTGTGTAAAGTGATGAATGATTCAGTCTTATGATTCTATCTTTGCTTTTCCTTATCCTTTCATGTCGTATGCAATAAGTTCTCATTCTAATAGGTCATATAGAGTGTAGTTAGTTTTTTTGGATACCATCAAGTGTGAAAGTGTACTTATATTTATCAATATGATCTCTAGTCTACTTAACTTTAGTGGTCTCATACATATCACCTCTATATTGAAACATTTATATTAGAACATCTTAAGACTTTGAGACTAGTTTTTATATCTTATTCTTAGTGAGAGAAGTATGATATCATAGTGGATATATTCATGGTGTATCACCCCCTATATTATATTTATTTTATGCATACTTTTTTGCCTTTTCCCATAAATAATCAGTAGTATAGGTGACAAGAATTTAAAGACAAATTTAGGGAGCTAATGCTTAAACCTAGAGGTCAACTTCTCTTATAGGTAAACCCATATTCCTATTAAGTATTCCAATGTTACCCAAATATTATAATTGTCTTTAAAAACCTCCTCTAGGGTTCAATATTTGGTGACAATAGTTTTGGCATACCCAGTGGGAGCCATTATCCTCAAGACAACTTATCAAGGTGAATGTTGGTTTTGACAACATCAATTACAGATTGGTGTACTACTTAGAATCTGAAGACTCCATTAAAGGTAAAATTTGGTTCAAGTCCATTTTTTTGTCATAAATTTTCTCTCATACTTCATGGTCCTTACTAGGTCATCATCTAGTAGAGTTCTCAATCCTATCAATCCACCTATTCAACTTGAACTTCATCTTAAAGTTCAATACCCTCAGCCTAATCTACCCTTTGAAGACCAAGAAGATTTTGTTAGCCAAAAAAGTGAAGATATTGAATAAATTAAAGATATTAAAGAAAAAATGGCTAGGAAACATGCCTTTCCTACCTTTAATGCTAAAAATCCAATTCACCTTGAGTCCTATGATGACATTCCCCCTAATGCTAGAAAGAGTGTGCCCACATGTAATGGTGAAATTCATGTCACACCTAGTGAACACATCAGGGATATCTCCAATTTTTATATTTTCCATGATGTCATCAAGGATAATATTATCATTAGACTCCTTATCATGTCCCTTAGAGTGAAATCACTTGATTGGTATAGGACTTTACCTAGTGGATGTATCACATCATGGGATGACTCTGGAGTGTTATTAACTTCAGGTTTGAAGATGAAATTGACCATACTTATCTCATACATCATTTCAATGTAATCAAAATATCCCCAAATAAATAATTCATGTCTTCAATGAGAGGTTTCAAAAAACTTGGTATAGATTGATTCCTCCCATGAGATCACTTTCTAGCTTTGTGTTTCCTACATATTTGAGAGAAATTAGTACATATATTACCATAATTCTATAATCTATGGGTGGTTTCACTCTTCCTAAAGCACATGAACTTACCATTAGAGATGATAATGTACTCATTCAATATATAAAACTACCTCATAAAGTGTTTATTCCCTCATTTAATAATATTCCTTATACTACTCCAAATATTTCTCAAATTCCTAATGTTTATTCCTAGCCTAAGACTACTCCTAATAATGTAGAAGATGATGTTGATTGAAGGGAAAGATTCCTAGCCTTAGAGGCTCAAACTAGGCAAGCCAATAGGAAATGAGGCCTCTATCAAAACCCTCATCCTTACCAATATTAATATGTTCAATAATATGGGAGAGGAAGAGATCAATGGTAGCCTAAATTTAATAGACCTACCATGTGTACAATCCCAAGTCTACATCCAACACAAGAGAGATGGTACCAGTACATAGTAACTTGGTACAAGGTGAAGATTGGAAATAAGGATAATTAATGTATGTTAGTAAGGGTGGATAGCAAGATATAGTGGCTCAAGGAGGAGTCACTCCTCTTATATTAGATGGATATGAAGTCATGATGTAAACAAGTGAAGGTGGTAAGACTCAAGGAGACATCTTTACCAACTTCCTAGTTGAGGACAATTTTATGCTCAATCAATCAAATTGTATTTAAAACAACACTAGCTCCAATATAAAGGATTTAATAGGTGATAATAATGTTCCTAAAAGTTCATCCAATCTTCCTACAAGGTAGTAAGGCATGGATGCAAGCATGACAGTCCCAAATATTCCTACACCTCTTCCAAATTAGAATGTTGGAAGGAATGTTCAAAATAATTCAACTCCTCAAGTTCTAATCATGTCCTTTCCTCTAATGGCCCAATAAAAATAAGGTAATTCTGATCTAAATATTGTGTACCCATTTAAGAATACAAAGACATCCATTTTCCATTGGGATGTCCTTCATATGCCTACCCAAAAAGAGCTCCTAAAAAAATATCTATCCACTATCCCTATTAGTCCTTTATCTCCAAGAAATAGTCATGGTAATGTATCTCTTATAAATTACCCTAAAAATAATATGGAACCATCTACAAAATCTAAGAAACCTCCACCATTTTAGCTCACTCTCATAGTGGGTGATAAACTTGTCCATAATTGCATAGTTGATAGTGGTGCTTCTACATTAGTCATGCCCAAGGTTTTAACTTATAATTTCGGCTTAAAATATGAAATCCATAGTAAAGGATTTCCAAAATTAGATGGTACACCTACCAAAAAAATAGGTTTGATAAAAAAACATGAAGGTTTTCTTCTATGATTGTCCTAGTTTTCTCATCCTTCAAGACATTGTTGTTGTTGACCTCCTTACTCATTTTGCAATCTACCTTTCAAGAGATTTTATATCCAAAATAGGTGGCTATCTCTCATTTTAATGGTCCTTCTTGGCCTTTAGTACAATATATGGAACCAAGGTAACCATACTAACTCAACCTCTTGTAAGGTTTCACATTGAGACCTATGTTGAAATAAGTTCATATTTGAATTGTGTAATCAATGAGGAAAAGGATTATATTGTGGATGATGGCACTTATTCCAAGATTTAAGGCATTTATGATTTGTTTCTTGATTAATATGTTACTATAAATTATGATCATGACCCTTATTATTTCATGGATCAAACTTATTTAGGAGTGTATTGCTTACATGAGGAAGGAATACCAACACCCCTACTTGCCAATAAAGAAGGTGAGAATGATGAGATGTGTAAAATGTTTTTTGATGGCTCAAGAAGTAAAATTAGTGCAGGAACTAGTGTTATGTTAGTTTTACCATCCAAAAAATAGTAATATTCTTCATATATGTTACATTTTAGTTTCACTTACAATGTGGCTGAGTATGAAGGTTTGATTCTTAGCCTTCAATGGGCCAGGAGAAAAGAAATCAAGAATTTGAAAGCATATGGAGATAGTGAATTGATTGTGCATCAAGTTATGAATGTGGTTTCTGAAAATAACCCTTTTATCAAGTAATATAATCATATGGTATGGGATTTTCATGAATACTTCAATTCATTAAACATACAATTAGTCCCAAGGGAGCAAAATAACCATGATGATAAACTAGCTGCCATAAGATACAATTTGATACACCAACTACCATAAAAGAGGATGGAAAGAAATATTAGATTAAGATCATTGTAAAACCTTCCATACCTGATAATTAGGTGTCTTGTTAAGTTTTTGATAGTGACAAACACATTGCATACTAATTGCAAAATGAAGCTGAGTTTTCCTTAAAAAATCAAAAGAGACTCCAAGAATAGTTTGATGATCAGATTGTGCAGCTGAGAATAAATAAGATACTTAAGGGCTTGGTGACCTTAGAAATTATATTTAATGAATATGATCTAAATAATAAGGAAAATGTGAGTACATATAAAAAATAAAACTATGAAATGGTCTTGATCTTCAAGGACAAACTCCTCAAACAAGGGAAGGCATGTTCCACATTGGAGAAGAAAGCATTCATTGATTTGTGTAGTGAGTTTCATGACATCTTTGCTTGGAAGTATAAGGACCTAAAATTATTTTATCCTAGCCTAGAACAACATACCATTGAATTAGAACCTAGAGTTAAACCAATTAGGAAAAAATAAAGGCCTATCAAACCCAAAGTTAAACAACTCATGAGGTTAGGCTTGCTAAACTCTTTGAATCTAAAATAATCTTTCCTATCAAGAATTCAACATGGGTAGCTAACCTTGTGCCTATTATAAATAATAATGGGGAGATAAAACTCTATATGGGATTTAGAGATCTTAATAGAGTGATAATCAAAGATCATTATCTTTTACCCTAAATGGAGTAGATTTTACAAATTATTTTAGGTTCTCAATGTTTCTCTCTCCTAGATGATATTCTGGTTATAATCAAATTCTAGTGAATGAGGATAATCAATTTAACAACCTTATCCAAAAATCTAAATCTATTGATAGACATCTCAATATAAATGTAAAAATACTTATCCAATAGTGATAATAACCTTATCCAAAAATATAAAATTAGTCAAATACAATATATAAAATGTTAGGGGTACTCTAAATATATGATAGATTCTCCTCATCTTGATATCTTATTTCCTCATTTTGATCTTTACACTAAAACATTAGTATATTACACGACAAACTTTATTTTCCTCATATATGAAGTTTAAATAAAATAACTAAAACTCATGAACAATAAAATTATTAAGTGGATTTAACACATTTTTTTATTGAATCAAAGGGATAAGAGAGGCCCAAAGTAGTGATTCCCTCTCTTATCCATTTCTCACGCACCTTCACTATAATTGGAAAAATGGGAATTTTGAAACCATGATTGGTATATTGACTTTAACTCAAGTTATATAATGTAATATAATTATTAGACAATGGGGATATTTGTTATAATATAATTATAACAAAATGGGAATCTATGGTGATAAGAAATAAAAGTTCATTTGTATCAAACCCATGTAAATGAATACCAGAAAGAAAATTGAACTTATTTTGAAATAAGGGAAGATTATTTAATTGGACATTATTCTTCATAATTATTTTTGTTTCAGTCAGCAATGCACACTCAAGGATGGGTAAATACCAAGTCAAATGAAAGCCATCCATCCACTTTTTGTAGTGTAAAAAAATGAGGAGGCATTTATCCAACATGACACGACTAATGAAACACACCGTGACTTTAGAATCATCATCGGATTACTGGGTGTTGTGTTCTATAAGTGTTCTAGTTGAACACATGTGTGTTTCTTTTGTGTGTGTCTTTATTTTTTGTTTTATATGGTTTCAAATGCAAATTATGTGTCATATTGGTGTATAGGTGACTCCATGTCCTAATGGATAGGATTAGGCTACTGGTCTTAGCATAGCAATCATACCACACTTGGGAAATCACTAAGAATGTTGACTATTGTAACCACAAGTCAAAATAGGTCAACACCCTATAGTTAAAAACTTGATATAAGGGTATAGTAACATGTTAAAGGGTGTTTCATGGTCAATTTTATGTCATTAAATGTCTTAATAACCTTGGTCATAGTTAAATCTAGTCCTAAGTCATTATATGGCATTTAAGGGGTCATATTTGGGCCATAACTTAAGTGGTTCAATTTTCTTAGGTATATAATTGTTATAAAATCTCTTAAAATGTAAAATATGATATATTCCTTGTTATTAATGTTATTACTAACTAAAACTTGTAGGTTCCTACTTGAAAATCAAGAAAATAAGTGAAAAAGAGGGAGTTTTGATGGTTATATGGCCTATGAGGAAGAATGGCATCTGGGAGAAGATTATGGAGTGACCCTTCAACTTTTTTTTCTATATTTCCACACTTTATCTACTTTTTAAGTGAAAAAAATGGGCCAATACCATTTCTCTTCTCCATTGTTTCACTAGGCAAGCAAGACTGGTCAACAGGTCTTTTGATGGTACGACCAATAAGAGGACCAAAGTTAAATGATATTGATGGTGGATAGTAAACTTTTTCTTATTAATTTTCATGTTTTTATTTATAATAATGGTTTCTTATACTTTATGAACCATTCTTAACAAGTTGATTGCCTTGTTTTACTAGTTAATTCCCACACCCTACATGTTTTAATCTTTTATGAGTTGATCCATACATTACAATCATTTAAATTAATTTTACAAGATTTTTAATTCCTCCTTTCACATTTTCCATATTTGGTTTCATTTTTATAGTTTATTTCATGGGAAAATAGTTCAAGTTGTAGGTTAATGGCATTAGTGGACTAGCAGTCAAGTTTCAACACTTACATAAAGTTTATTTATCTCTAATGGTTTAAAATCAATATTATTTGTTTTATTTCATGGTATAATTACCCCCTCTCTTTCTAATATCAGTCTCACAATCTAACATAATGAAGGTTGCAGTCAAAA
This sequence comes from Torreya grandis, assembly GCA_037957365.1. NCBI lineage: Eukaryota > Viridiplantae > Streptophyta > Pinopsida > Cupressales > Taxaceae > Torreya > Torreya grandis. Next base: position 29,909 of record JARHVA010001283.1, on the reverse strand, counting down.
TGTGATAGACAGTCAACTTTATGCAAGTTTCAATCTATAGTCATGGTGCCTTGAAGTGTGAGAACATTCATGGATGGTATATGAAGAATCCCAAGCTATTGAACATGTTATTATATCATAAACCAATAATATAAAATATCTAAATGACATATAATAAATTTTGACATTCAATGCAATCCCCACACATAATCATACTCTATTAATATGCACCTACAAGTGTCATAGAGAGAGTCAACCATGTTGGAACAAATAAATTGTTTGTTTTTTATTCCATTGTGGTTAAAATGATTTTTTTAAATAATTTTAAAAGGTCCAAGATGAACCATAAGGTCATATTCAATGCACACTACCCATACTCATAGTTACTACCTGTACATAGAAATGTCTACCTATATGTGGCCCCACAGAGATCTGGAAGTGTGGTATGGAGGAGTTTGGCATGTTAAAATACCTTCATGAAATTTGACTAGTTTTATGATAGCATTATAACCTTTTTTTAGTTATTATATTGGTAGATAGAGTTGAGAAGCCATGTTCAAATTGAAGATTTGAGTTTAGAGACAAGTTCCCTGAAAGCTCCAAAACAAAGCCTTGGCCACTTTTGAGGCTATCATATGAGGAAAAAACATGGATCCTAGACAAGATTATATGGTTCTATATTTTATCCATTATATGGGGGATATACCTTTAAAAAAAATATGGAGGTTGGATAAGTAAGGAGGATGTTATAAGGCTTCAAAGTTACATATTTGTTCATTGCATTTCTTCAATGTTTTCTATAGGATATTGTACTTCAAGTGACTCTACACCCTAAGATAGAAATGTAAGAGCATAAATCCATGTTAAGTGGAATTTTTAAGTTTAAATACACACCAATGATTCAAAATTTCATAAAAAATGGTTGAATATCAAGGTATTATCCTCCATCAACACTTATAAGTGTGTCATTGCTCAGAAAAGTCACCAACAACTTGACTGTAGGCAAATCACAAAGTCATGAAGTGAATCTTGGGGATAATAGGCCTGAATACATGAGAATTGGATATCTTAGGTTTGTTAAAATACCTCAAATTAATCATATGAGGCTTAACATAGGTTTCCAAGATTGGTAACACATCTACAAGCCTCCCTTTTTTCTCCAACATGGTCAACTACTATTGATTGTAGTTAATAGTGTTCTAAAGTAAACTACCTTGGTGATTGACTTGGCATGAACATGATATGAAGTAACCTTGAGAAATTAAAAATGGTATTATATGAATATAATATAGTTAAATAGTTGGAACACACCTAAAATATTCCTATTTTGCTCTAAGATAGTCAACTATAGTTGATTGTGACATGATGATAAGCTAGAACAAGCCATTTGGAGTATGTCATAGCATGAACATGATGTGAATAAATTTAAATGGATGAGTTTTAAGATGTAATAATAAATATATAATTGTATTATGGTAATGAAAACAAGGTATAATAGGCAAAGTTCACCTACAGGTGTCACTTCCTAAGTAAGACAACACAGTCATAATTGACTATAACTAAGCATGTTAAGAAAAGATGAAGAAACCTTGAGTTGGAAATGAAACATGAGTATTATTAATTTTTAGAGATTAATCACAAGTTATTTTAAATTATCATGACTCTCATGACATGGAAACAAAGCATATAAATGATCTTAGGAACAACATACAACCTATACATGCAACACATACACATAGTCAATGTATTATAAGTTTGATTTGGGTTTTATGGGATTTGGAGAGGTAATTGAGGTGATAAAGCCATGAAAAGTTTTATATAACATCCCCATAAATTGGATAAACCCATAATATCTTCATTTTTTCTAAGGTTATAGGGTAAATGACCTCTATTTTGTCTCAGATAGGGGGCACTCTTAGAGGATTAAAACATACAAGTTTAGAAGAAAAAAAATGAGAAGGTTAGATAGAGTTTAATGAGAACTTGAAAGAACATTTTTAGAGTTTATTTGGACATGAATCAACATGTATAAGTCTTCATACATCTCAAAAACATGTTAATGTGGTCTAAACCCATATGGATGCAATCAAAGCACACTAAGCCTAATTTATGCCTAATGCCTAAAAGGGGTTCAACTTTATTTAAAGGGATAAAAGAACATTCCAAAGAATTTGAACACATAAATGGGGAGTCATAAGGTGTTTTCAATATTTTTGAATTCATATGAAACCATAAGAAATCCATTTATTGGCTCAAACTAACTTAGCCTTATGAAAAATGAAGAGGAGAAGCTTGAGAGGCTAACTTGAGATGCTAACACCTACATGGACACTTTGCATGGGAGTATAAGGAGTTTGTGTGTGTTGAAGGAGGTCTTGAACAAGGATTTTGTGGAATTTTTTAACAAACTACTCTTCAGACCTATATAAACAATCCTTAGAGGTAAAAATTGCTCTAAAACCTCGAAAACCCTTGGTAGTGCCCTGATTAGGAAAATGAATAAGGAGAAGCATTTAGATGAGATATAATTAAAATTAAAGTGATTGGAAATGGTATAAGACTCTTCAGGGCTCCTTCCCATCCATTTGAGTTGTACCCTAATTATATGGGCATGGTGTAAAATGGATTTTATTGATATTTTTATGTGTTTTGAACGTATGGAAGGGTTACAAAAGATGAAATTCACTTTGGGAGATAGTTTTGGACTTGAGATAGAATATAATGTCCATTTATTATAGCATAATATCTCAAAAGTGCCTTTGTTAACACCTTCATCTTAGTTAGTAAAAACTAGCATAGTGAACAAGGAAATGAGAAGGAGAAAAATATAAGTGGGAGGCCTTTTAAGGTCTAACTAATGAATCTAAAGGCATAATAGCTCTTTAAAAAAATTATATACTCCTCTATATGGATCAGATTTGGAAACTAAAGAACATCTTAGTGCCAAGTGTAGAGGGTGAGTGGAAGAGGAGTGATTAAGACTAAAGGATTGATAACTCATGTCTAAATGAATAATGATGATTAAAGACACCTCCAATACATGTTGGAGATTTTTTATAACCCATCTCTCTCTATCAATTAAATCATCTCACCTATCCCTAATCTGTTATGGAACTTTCCAAGGACGACAAATGATTAAGGCAATTTTTATGCAAGAAAATGACGAGTCTCACACCATATTTTAGGAGATCCATACTTTAAGGTAAATTTATCCAAGCATACCTTTCATGTTATTTTTTATATTTCTCTCTCCTACTTATGTAACTCATTTTTTCATCTTGATAGATTTCTTAATGACTCTTGGACTTCATTTTCTTCTCTTCTATCTCAAATTGTATAGGTAGTGGGCATTTTGGCTCTTTTAGATTAATACCACACCTAGTATGGTGAAACCCTTATGATTTGATGTCATATTTTTCCTTTTAATAATATTATAAATTTATTTTTGAATTCATTAGCATCTTGTTTGAGTGTGCAAACTGATGAATGGTTGAGTCTTGTGATTATATCATTGCTTTTACTTATACTTTCATGTCTTATGCAATAAGTTCTCATTCTAAAAGGTCATATAGATTATAAATAGTGTGTTAGACTCCCTTAAAGTTCCAAATTGTCCTTGGATTTAGTAATTTTATCCATGGTCTACTTACCTTGAGTGGTCTCATGCATATCACCTCTATATTGAAACACTTATGTTAGAACATCTTAGGACATTGAGACTAGTTTTTAGATCTTGTTCTTAGTGAGATAAGTATGATATCATAGTGCATATATTCATGGTGTATCACCCCATATATTATATTTATTTTATGCATATTTATATCCATTTTCCCATAAATAATTAGTATTATAGGTGACAAGCATTTCAAGATAAATTCAGGGAGCTAGCCTTTAAACCTAGAGGTCTACTTATCCTATAGGTAAAGCCACATACATATAAGTATTCCAATGTTTACCAAATCTAAGAGTAGCATTGAACAACCTACTATAGGATGAAATATTTGGTGACAAAAGTTACCTTGAATGTGAAACCATCGAGACACAATCTCTCCCTTGGCCAAAGGTGTTTCACAAGAGGTTGTTATGGTTTGTACAAATCACTAAGAAAAGTCAAAGCATCCAAGACTTATCCACAATATAATATTCTTCTCCAAGTATAAAAACTAAGCTAAGACTCCTAAGGTATAATGGTAGAAGAGTAGATAATAAAGAAGTGAAAATGAATAATTAACTCTTGTTGTCTCTTTAAGAATGGTGAAATGAATGTGTTCATATGGGTAGATCTAACCCTAAACCCTTATAAAATTTTAGGTTGACAAGGTTAACCCAATCAACCTAGTATCATAATCAACCAAAAAAAACTAGATCATGGACTAGGTCAACCTCCATAATAAGCTTTATCAATATGAATACAAGGTCTATGTGGCCGACTATGTCATGTAAACTATCAAAAAGGGGTTTAGGTTAGGGAAAGGGATAATAAAGGTGGTAAAAGACTAGAGGAGGGTAAAAAATAGGAGGAAAAGATTAGGGGAATGGTTTTTAAGTGACGAGTGTATAGATAACAAGTGGTAAAAATAGAAAACAAGCATATGAAACACCAATGGTCTACCTACCCCTTTCTTAGTGCATGTGTTAGGGCATGCACTCAGATAGATTGAGATTCAATGGGTTTTTGCATATAAAAAGCATAAATAATTGATAAAGTTTTAAAATATTATGTGTATAGATATGCCCCACTCAAAGTTCATCACATGTCATGTAGGTGCAATAGGGGATGGTGCTTTGATAAATAACATAGTAACACACAATGCTAAAGATAAAAAAATGTTGAAATATTTTAAATCATAAAATAACTAAATATAAATGACTAAAAGGAATATAAATAAAAATAAAAATGTATTATGTACATTGACTTACCTTTATCATTGGATGGTTGTCTATTGTGTTTGTATTTTTGATCATGGATGGCATAGAGACTACTTTTGACAAACCTAAGGATACAAAACTAAAGAGAAAATTAAGAAAATATAGGAAAGCCAATATAATTGGTGCCATGCAGATGGGACATACTTATAATTTTTTCAAGTTATGGTGATAAGTGGTACGTTATACCAAATGACCAAGTTAAAATTTAGAGTAAATTGAGTAATTAAAAAGCTAAGGCTACTAAAGACTAAAAAAATTAAATAGGTAAACCTTAAATAAGAAAAACAAACTCAAAAAGTCAAACCAAGGATACATGTAAAAGGATGGTAATAAAACATCAATGTAAAAGTATTAATAATCCTTATTTAAACAAATATGGGCAAACAAAATGGTAAAATAACATTTATGGGTGAGTAGTAACAATCCTGACTCAATCAGCAATGGAAAAAAGTGCATAAAAGGGAAAATAACACTGATGAGTGAGAAGTAGCAAGCCAACCTCACTCAATAATGGAAAAATTACAAGAAAGTAGAAATAGACTCAGGTGTCCACAAAAAAGGGTAAAATAATTATAAAAAAGGTAAAAGAAATCAAGGCACATCTATAAAATAGATCCATGGTGTAAAGATAGTAATCCATAGTTTTTCAAGCATTTTTTTCCAAAGATAGATAAAACTGAAACAAAGTAGTGCTAGCATGTTTTCAATATGTGAAGAAGAAGGAAGTATAGAAGAAGGGAAAATAGATTTAGAATCACATTTTTCCTATCAAGGGGATAAATTAAATGGGTGGAAGGGAGAAAGAAGGAAAAACCAAGGTAGAGGAATTCTTTACTTCTCACACAAATTAGGTTTGTCAAAACAAGAGGAATTTCAGCCTTAAGGATTCTGAAGAACTTCTCTTAGACACACAAGTCTTACATCAACAAATGAAGTATGTATATCATCCCATGAAGGCTATATGCATAAAAATTAAAATGGACCTACCATCCCACAATGTGTTCCTTATGGTTTAGGACATCTTAAAGAGCCATCAATCTAATATGAAGATTGGTTACTTTCATGATAAATTAGGTAGCACCATAAAGTTTGTTGTATTATCTTATTCTAATCTACTAGCCTACCATACCCCAATATAGTTTGGCTTTATGATGAGGCCAATTATGGAATTTGAGCTTTAATTAGAGATAGGATATGTGCTTCAATCACATCTTTTAGTGCGATGTTAACTTTTGAAATTTGTATGTTGCCTTTTCTACATCATTGCTTTTTATTTCAAATGATTTGGTTTTCAACTTTCTTGATGGTTGTTTCTATTCCTCCTCCATATAGATTTCGAAAACCAAACATGAGTGCTAAAGATGACTTTCATTTGAATAATTTAGACTTGGTTTCTAAAAGAGAGAACTTAGAGAGCATGGTGTCTAAGAGTCTCACTAATTCAAGTAAAATAAAAGTGTTATCTTGACTTCGACCTTATTTTATCTAATGTGGAGTGAAAAGAAAGGAAATAAAGAGGAATGAAAAATGAAACAATTTGAATTAATTCAAATCATAAAAAATGTGACAAAGGAAAAAAAGAAAGGGATACAATGACAATCAAGTATGATTACTTATCATAAGAATGAGGGAAATGGAGGAAAACATGCTAACATAGGTTGTTATGCAAATGTCATCTATCAAAAGAAGTAAAAGTTAAAGCTAAGAAAAAATATCTAAAAATCATAACCATTGCAAAACACAATCTAAAAATGAAATGAAAATATGGTAATATTATGAGGAATCCCAGGTCCTATCTATGGTCTTACACTATAACTCATAAAAGAGAAACCCAAGGGATGCCAAAATCATGTGAAGTAAATATAAAAAATAAAAAGATGGTATTTATGAGGAAGGCCAGGTCCTATCCATGGTCTTACACTACAAATCATAAAAGAAAAACCCAATGGGGTGACAAAAGTATTGGAAAGTGAAAAAATAAAGAGGATCAAAGTGAAAAGCCATGAGGAAGACTAGGTCTTATAATGTAACTTATGAGAAAAAGGGGAAATTAAAAGACCCAAAATAAAGGACTAAGGTTTGTGAAAAGAAAGAATTATTTTAGAAGGTGAGACCCATGTAAGTATCTACAAAAGTGTTAGATAGATATCATATATAAAGAATGAAAAGAAGGGAAGTATTTTATGCTAACATCTATATCAAAGATGATCATGTGAGAGACAAGTCTATGTGTCTTGGAAGGTTTCTTGAAGTTGAATTAGTTTGGTATCATTCCAGGTAGAGTATGAGTGGGCATCATAAAATGCCCCAAAGGGTAAGTGGATGTAGGAATGGGAATCAAAAGATACCTTAGAGTCTGAAATGATATGTGGGTGGGAATCATAAGATGCCCCAAAAGATAAAGTAAAATATGGATGGGCATTGTAAGATGACCTAAAGGCTAAAAAAGAGGAAGAAAAGATAAGAAGAAAAGAACACCCCATATAGTGTCTAAATGGATTTAGGTTGTCCAAGAAGATTATAATAGAGGATTTCATGATGCTTTGAGGAAATGAATAGAAACTTAAGCAAGAATAGAGAGAAATAAAGGATAGAGAACTAAGTTAGCCAAATAAAAGATAAAGGTCAATAATCAAATATAAGGTCAACTAGGTCGAGGGTGTAGTAATAAAAAGGTGGTTGATAAGAGTAAAATTTTAACTAGGTTGACTTTGTAACACTAGATAAAAGTCAAAATAGTATAGAGTTAACTGGGTCAATTGTGTAATGTTATACAAAGGGAAAAAGAGTATAGAGTTAATTGGGTTGACTATTTACTATTAGACAAAGGTCAGGAGAGATAGATAAGAGACACAGTAATGTTGGTTGACTATGTACTATTGGTAGGAGGAAAGATAGAGTCTATAAGAGACTATTTTGAATAGAATGATAGTGTTGTGAAATAGGATGAAATGTTTGTGATAGGAATGAAGTAAGAAATGGAAATAAACAAATAATTGGATCAATGTGAGTGATCCAATTAGGGAACATAGCATAAAACTTGCACCAATGCAAGTTTTTATGATACAACACATATTGATCAAAAAACAAATAGTGAATTAAAAAAGTAAATGCTAACTAAGTGGTCATCCTGAGTGTTATGAGATTATTAGAAAGTATTTTTTTAAGTTTGATATGGAATTTAGATAAAAATAAGGAATTAGAAATCAATCTAAAGATATTTTTAGGATGTTTAGGCTGAAAGAGATTTGTGTTATCAATGGTACTAGCTTGGTATTAGGGCCTACCCCTCACTTCACAATCCCACAATGATAAGGGTGTTGGGTGCTTTGCTAATATATACCACTAACCACATGATTATACTTAGCTAGAAAACCAAGTTACCTTCCCCCTTGGTGATAAAATCCAATTAGGTAGGCCTTGGGAAGATGAGTGTTAAATGCATTTTAAATATTCTGTGATTTGGTAGTGTGTGTGAAAAGAGAAAAATAGTGTAACTAAATGGTAAATTGAAAAATTACCTAAGTAGACTATGTGAGCTAATCTAAGCTTCTAGATAATTGAAAATAAAAGTGTGAATTAATTAATAGAAAATAGTTGTTAATTCCCAAATTTAGAATGATATAGAGTTGGTTCAGATGACATTATATGCAAATATTATAGAACAAAGTCGACTGGGTCACTACTATTTTGTGGAAGCAAGAGTCTTTAAGAATAGGTTGACTTAGTCTATAAGACAAAAGATAGGTTATAAAACTAAGTTGACTAGGTTGACTTAGTTTATTATAGGGTTAAAGTTTAAAAGACTATTAACTTATACAAAACTAAAATAAAATGGAGTACTAAAATGATAGAAATATAAAAAGAGGAACCTTGGTGGGTTGGAAGATGATTAGGATTGAAAATTTTATGTTAAAGTTCCTTGAATGTTGCTTTCAAATTTTACAAACTAAGTTGACTAGTTTGACCTAGTTCTCCAAAACCCTATGTGTTGAATAAGTATAATATGACTAGTTCAACCTTTTTCATCTAGTTTGTTGATTTGGATGTTGACTGAAGGACTAAGTTGACCTATTCGACCTAGTTTGTTGATATATATGTTGATTGAGATACTAAGTCACCCTATTTGAACTAGTTTGTTGATTTGGATGCTGGTAGAGAGATTGAGTCAACCTATTCAACATAGTTTGTTATCTAGAACTAAATAAGAGTGTTGTGTTAACCTATTTGATCCAATAATTATATCTGATGAAGACCTACATAGTAATAATAGATTTTTTCTAATATGACTATGTGTTAAATCTACACACAAAAAGTTAGAACTATATTGATTGGTTTAATATAGTATTATAAATATGGAAAAATAATGAAATGATAGAAGTGAAACCATGAAATAAAACCTACAAGGGTTAGATTCACATTGAGTTCTATAGAATGTATGCAATGAGAAATACAGTAGATCTATAAATCAATCCTATCTCAAAGAAGATAAATCTTACTTACACTTTTGATTAGGGATACACGTTATGAATCCATGATATCTCTTATTTCTAATTTGTTAGTTTAGTAGCTGTTATGGACACATATGCTTTGTAAGTCATCTTGTGAGCATTTTTTTAATCCCACATTCATGAGAAGTAGTGGTTGTTTAGATTATAATTCATATATAAGTAAGTGTTGACACCAATGAAGGCATCCACAAATTATTTGTATTGAGCTTGCTTAAAGGAGGTTGCCCCCTTAGAGTGGTTTGTGTGATCAATATAATCTATTTAGTGCTTCTATTTATTTTATAATACTATTATTTTGTACATTTTTATTGAATTATTGTAGGATGATCCTCTCATCTGGTATCAAAGCACTTTTTAGGGCTAATTATTTTAGAAAGTCTTCACTCTATTTTTTTGCATAATATTTTTTTATAAATAACTCTATTCTATTGCATAATTTGTTTCATTATTTTTCATATAACACAATAATCTATTTCAGATCAAGGTAAAAATATGATTGCATAACTATTAGAAGTACCATAGGAACCTCAAAGTAGTTGGCCCATTGAAAGGACTTGCCAACAAAATGGGCAATGACCCCTTCCTAATTGAGTAGTTCCCATCCGTGATAAAAACCAAGAGATATCATCAAGAGATAAATCCATGGCCAAAAAAAATTTAGAAAGTGGTACTCACTTAGACAACATTGGTGGCTAGAGTGAAATTTTTAAAACCCTTAGGCAAGCATTAAAACTTGGGGCCCATTTCTATCAATTTTTGAATATTTATAATAGACTCAAAATAATCAATTAGTAGAGTATCAACAGATAGTCAGAGGATTTTTAGGTAGATATTTGATATAACTTAGAATCTAAAAACTATCCATAGAGTCTCAGTAGACTCTCAAAGGACTTATCACCAGATAAAAAACTAGAAAAAAAATCTATTATTTAGGTCATGGTAGTAACCCAAATAGGAGCAAAAAATATGTAAGATGAAATTTATACCCTCAAGACCCACATCAAAGATCTTGATGAAATAATTATTTCCTTAGACTTCAACATACCACCCTGAATAATAGAAAACATCTAGAGTCTTCTTTAGACACTATGTTTTCTTATTCTAGAAATTATCATGGGTCAAAGCTTAATTTTCTATGATTAAATGGTGAAGATCCAACTAGATGGATCTATCAGGTAGAATAATATTATAGTCTGCATAATAATTTTGATGCCAACAAGGTCCCACTTGTATCCTTTCACTTGGAACATGAAGCCCTTCAATAGTATTGTTAGTATACTAAGGCTCATGATTAACCCATATGGATTGATTTTTTCACCCTTATTTTGTAATGGTTTGGCCCTACTACTTTTAATGACTTCAATAAAGTACTCACTACAATTTTCTAAATGTGAACTATGCAAGAATATCATAAAGAATTTGAAAAACTAGCCAATCACATAGAGGGATTATCTGATGAATTCCTTAGGAGTTGCTTTGTCATTAGACTAAAGGATGCAATTTGATTTGAGGTCAAAATGTTTTGGCCTAACACAATGATGGAAGCCTTAGGATTGGCTAAGTTAGTAGAGGAAAATATCTTATCTCAGCAATGATTCAAATCTAATTTTTCTCCCTTCAAAAATACAACTCTACAATGATCTTAAACAATGTCATCTCTCAGAACCACTACTATCAAGAATTTGGCTAAAGCAGAGATACAAGCCTATAGAGAAAAAGGACTATGTTATAACTATGATGATAAATTCACTTGAGGACATCAATGTGTCAAGCGAAATCTCTACCTATTGGATGTGGAATCTCTACTTATGACTAAAGATTGGGAAGATATTCAAGATATAATAGATGATCATCTAAACTGATTGTGGAACCTACTTCTCAAGAAGACCAACCAGAGATCTCTCTCCATGCCTTAGCAGGAGTCACTACCCCACAAACCATGCAAGTTAGGGGTTACTTTAAAAATCTCTCTCTCATAATATTCATTGATTTAGGTCGCATTCATAACTTCATTGATCATCAAATCACCAAATAGGTCGATTTTTTTATCCATCCTTGCTTCAATTTTGAAGTCATGATTGCTAATGAGGGCACATTACCTTGTAAAGGGAAGTGTCATAATGTGTGTATCTCTATTGGAGATTATAACTTGTGCTCCACAATGTTTGTCTTTCCCTTAGGTGGATGTGATGTTGTTTTGGGAGCCTAGTGGTTATACACACTTAGACCTATCTTATGGGATTTTGTTAAACTTTGGATGTAGTTTTTAGCTAATGGGCAAAAACACACATTGAAAGGCTTACAACTAAGATCTCTTAGCATTATCATTTCACATCACATGGAAAATATTCTTAAGAAAAATTCACATTACAACATTGCCCAACTCCATTCCATTCAAATGCAACCATCAACAGTCTCCACTACTCCTTTTGATCTACAAACCATTATGTAGATGTATGCATGTCTTTGTCAAACCAGTAAGATTGCCACCTTCACATCTAGAGGACCATCATATTCATCTCCTTCTTGTAAGTTTTCCTCCAAACATTAAACCTTATCACTACCCATTTCATAAAAATATCAAGATCAAGATGTTTATTCAAGACTTATTGAAGCAAGGTGTTATTCACCCCATGTACCATCCCATATTCTTCCCCAGTACTCCTTGTTTGGAAAAAAAGTGGGTCTTAACACCTTTACATTGATTTTCATGCACTTAATCACCTCACAATTAAGGATAATTTTTTGATCCCTATTATTGATGAGCTTCATGGCACTCATTTTTTCTCCAAGTTAGATCTTTACTCTAGATATCACCAAATCTAGCTTCATGAGGATGATATCCCCTGCATGCATGTTGACCATTATGAGTTTTTGGTCATGCCCTTGGCCTCACTAATGCTCCTTCAACATTCCAATCATTGATGAATAAAATATTCTAACCCTACTTATGGAAATTCATTCTGGTCTTCTTCGATGATATCCTCATCTATAGTAAAACATGGTCTGAGTATCTCTAACATTTGGATCTCACACTACAACTTCTCTCTGAACATCATCTTTGGGAAAAATAGTCCAAATGTACTTTTGTCTAGGATGAAGTGGAGTATCTTAGGCATATTATGTCAACCCAAGGGGTTCAAGTGGATCCTAATAAAATAGTTTCCATGACAAATTGGATGCATCCTCAAACACTCAAGAGCCTCCATGGTTTTTTGGGATTGACTGGATATTATCATAAGTTTGTCAAGGATTACAAGAATATTGTAGCTTTTATAATAGCTATGTTTAAAAAGGATGATTTTACTTGGACATAAGCTATTGAGTGTGCCTTTTAAAAATTGAAATAAGCTATGTGCTACACCTATTCTAGCTATGTCAAATTTTGCCAAGACCTTCACTATCGAGAGTGACACTTAAAGTAATGGATTGGGTGTTGTTATCCTCCAAGAAGGACACCCTATTACATTCACCAGTAAAGCCCTTTTTGGAAATAATTTAGTGCTTTCTACTTATGAGAAAGAAATTATGGACATTTTTTATATAGTACAAAAGTGGTATCCATACCTCCTGGGAAATCATTTTTGCATCAAGATTGATCACTAGATTCTAAAATATTGCCTAGAACAATGGGTCTCTACCCCATCACATTATAAATGGGTTAATAAACTCATGGTTTATGAGTATGAGATCACTTACAAGAAGGGTAAGGATAATATTGTGGTTGATGCTCTGTCTCATACATTATAGACTAAGTTTCCTTTTCTACTATTTCCATGCCTATTTTAAATTGGTTAGACATTGTACAATAAGGGTATGTCAATGACTCCTAATTATCTCCAATCATTAAATAGTTGGACACTAAACCTTTGATTATATTGCATTATTCATGGGATTGTTCTTCTCTATGATATAAGGGTCATTTAGTGCTTCCCTAGAGTACAAATCTTAAATAGGCTATATTTTATGAACTAAATGCTTCTCCATCTATATGAAACTCAAAATTTCTCAAAACCTATGAGCAGGCATGACATAAATTCTTTTAGAATGGAATTAAAAAGACATTTCAACATATGGTGGTTGAATGTGATACCTACCAATACAATAAGGGTGAAACAACACTCATCCCTTGGTTACTTAAACCTTTGCCCATCCCTACTAGGATTTGGATAAATATTTCTATGCAATTTTAGATGTAAAATGGTGATCTTGGTTATGATCACCTCTCCAAATGTAGTCATTTTTGTGTCCTCAACCATCCCTATACCACCTATAAATTTACACAAATTTTCTTGGACCAAATTTTTTTGTCTTCATGGCATTCCTTCATCCATTATCTTAGATTGTGATGCAACCTTCACCAGCCATTTTTGGACATAACTATTTTGATGCATTATCACACAATTGAAGATGAGTTTTGGGTATCATCCATAAATAAATGGCTAGACTAAAATTATCAACAAATTTTTGGAATCTTTCCTTCATTGCTTCGCCTCAGAACAACAACATCAATGGGAAAAGTGGTTCCCTCTCACTGAATGGTGGTACAATACCTCTTAACACATTTCAACAAAATGATTCCATATAAAGTAGTCTATGGTCAAACACCACCAGTGTTCTTTCCATACACCCCTAATAGTTCATTAGTTCAAGTAGTCAGCATGATTCTTTGAAATCAAGATCAGATCCTCAGTACCCTATGAGATGATCTTCATATGGCACAAAATTGAATGAAACAACAAGCAGAATAACACCATTCTAAGTGTACTTTTCAAGTAGGTGATGTGGTTTTTATTTACTTACAGTCATACAAGCAGTCCTTCTTAAAACTCAAAAGGCATCATAATTTAGTTCCCAAGTTATATGGGCCCTATAAGGATCTTCAAAAATTTGGGTCAATTGCTTATAAGTTGGAGCTCCCACCTTCTTCCCAAGTTCACCCAGTATTTCATGTCTCTTATCTAGAAGAAATTTCTTGGCATAAACATCAGAGTGTAGACTATTTTACTAGAACTTGATAATGAAGTATACATTATTCTTGAGATGGAGACAATCCTAGATAAGCGCACATGCCAACTTCACTCTTTCTCCATCATTGAGGTTTTAATTCAGTGGCATGGAATGAAACTAGAAGATTTAACATGGTAATCACTATTTCAAATTCAACACCAATTCCCACATCTGAGGCTTTAAGGACAAAGATTTTTCTAAGAGGGAGGGGATGGTATGAATCTATGATATATTTTCTTTTTACTTTGTTAGTTTATTAGTTGTTATAGATTCATATGCTTTGTAAATGGTCATGTGAGCATTTTGTTTTATCCCACATTCATGGGAAGTAGTGGTTGTTTATATTAGAATTTGTATATAAGTGACTATTGAGGCTAATGAAGGCATCCATAAATTATTTGTATTGATCTTTCTCAAAGGAGGTTCCCCCCTCAAAGTGGTATGTGATCACTATAATCTATTCATTGCTTCTGTTGATTTTTAATTCTATTATTTCATGCATTTTTATTGAATTGTTATAGGAGGATCCTCTCAATATAATAGATAATTGAGGTCATGACCAAGATGGATCCACTAAACCTAATCAAGGGATATCTTACTACAAATAATGTCACTATGGAGGGTTCCAAAGCCTCTACTCAATAAAAAATATACAATAATCCTAACTAGGTATGTTTTCATATTCACTAAACTAATAACAAGTAAAGTAAAATATAATCTAGTGCTCAACAAATCTTGTGGTACAAAGTGGGTTTAATAAACATAAAAGTAGGCATGCATAATAAAATTATAATTAAGCTCTGTATAGGTAAAATTTTAATACATGGGGAGATCAATATATTTAAAATCCATTACTTATGTTACTTCTATCTACTAAAGGGAGGATCAAAGTTATATATAATCACCTTGAAGATGAATTCATTGAGACTCAATCTCTCCCATGGCCAAATGTTTTTCACAAGATGTTGTTTTGGTTTGTAAGGATAACTAAGAAAGGCCAAAGAATCTAAGACTTATCCACAAGATAAGATTCTTCTCCAAGTATAAACCCTAAGCTAAGAATCCTCAAGTATAATGGTGGAAGAATATATTATAAATAATCAAAAATGAATAATTAAATCTTACTATCTCTCTAAGAATGGTGAAATAAATGTGTTTATATAGGTGGATTTAACCCTAAACCCTTTCAAAAGTTTAGGCCAACAAGGTCAACCTAGTCGACCTAGTATCGTAATTGATAAAAATAAACTAGGTCATAAAATAGGTTGGTCATGGTCTAACCTAGTCCCTAATAAGCTTTATCAATATTAATACAAGGTTGATGTGGTTGACTATGTCATGTAAACTGTTAAAAAGGGGTTTAGCTTAAGAAAAGGGATAATGAAGGTGGTAAAATGCTAAAGGAGGGTGAAAAATATGAGGCAAAGCTTAGGGGAATGGTTCTTAGGAGAGAAATGTGTAGATAGAAAGTTTTAGAAATGGACAACATTATTGTGAAGCACCAATGGTCTACCCACCCCTTTCCCAGTGTACCCCTTAGAGCATACACTTAGAGGGATTGAGACTTGATAGATTCCTACAAGATAGAAAGCATCAATAACTGATAAAGTTTTAAAATATTATGTGTATACAAAGTGTACCATAAAACAAAAGAGAATAATACTTATTGTAAATATTAACTCCATATCAATAAGGAGTTGGTGTGGACTCAAAATATTTCATGTTGAATTGGTTGAGTATAGATTGAGCATACTTAGATTTATTAACAAATATTAATTTCATAGATCATGAAATCTAAATACCAAGGAAAAAATGTAATAAACCTAAGTCAGTCATCTCAAAAGGTTTCATTATTTATTTAGTGTAACTTCTTGTGATGATTAAGTCATTAACATAGACTACCAAAATTAAGAGCTTCTCATCTACTTTCTTGGTGTAGTTTATAGGGTCAAATGGACTCTATGTTAATTTATATTTGATTAAGAATGTGTTGATATTTTCATACCAAGATTGATAATCTTGGTTCAAATTGTATAAGGAATTTTTCATTCTACATACAAAAATAGAGTTCTCATTGATTGCAAACTTGAGAGTTTGGGACATGTATATTTATTCTTCCAAGTCTCCATGCAAGAAGGAACTTTTTATGTTAATTTTATGGACTTCCCATCCTTGTGTTTTAGACAAGGAGGGTACTAGCCTAATGGTATTCATCTTGGAAATTGGAGTAAAGGTTTCACGGTAATCAACATCTTCAACTTGTGAAAAACTTTTTCCATAAGTCAGGATTTATATTTGTCAATGGACACATCTACTACATTATTAGTGTAGTACACATACTTTCACCTCACTATTTTTCTTCCTTCATGAATTGGAACCAAGTCCTAGGTTTTTTTTTCTTTTTATTGAAATAATTTATTCTTCTATAGCTTTATTATTCAAAATGCTTAAAAGCTTGATGCTAAGTCTTTAAATATCGTGGCATTACCAACTATGCCAAATTTATAACATTATATGAATGTTTTAATATTTTCATCCTTGGATATGTTAGATCCCTCACCATGAAAATATTTTGGTAGAGGTTGTGTTGGTTGTGTAAGTACATTCTAAATCTTTCCTAGAATTGGTAGAGGTGTTGGTTATCCACCTTATAGATCATCATCGAAACTATAATAACTCACAAAACGTGAATCATCTAAACTATCTTGTTATTCATAAGAGACCTAAGAGGTTGTGTCCATAGTGACATAATTTAATGGATGAGGAGTATTATGATATATTCACAAGAAAGCCTTGTATTTCTCATCAAATAATTTTTTTTTTGTATATCACCTTAGTTGTACTTGGAATAATAAGATGGCATGCCTTCTTCATAATAGCTAACACATATACAAGGATGACCCTTACTTTCCATTTATTTTCACTTTTCATCTGAAATGTGTGCCCATGCATTACATCCAAAAACCTTAAAATCATAAATGTTTTGCTTGACAATGTATCTATTTTGTTTTTAGGAGACATATTTTTTAATTTAGAGTTGGAAGTGTAATTTTGGATGTAGGTTACACTTGAATTTCCTCAGCCCAATACTATGATGGAAAGTATTTTAAATTTATCATGAAATTAGCCATTTCCTTTTGTGTGAAGTTTTTTGTTCTTAGCTACACCATTTTACTAATGGTGTAGGTTACAATATGTTGAAGTTGAATGCTTTCCTATTCACATAAACTAAGCATTTGATTATTGAAAATTTCTTATTCATTATCTATTATGAGATGTTTAAATTTTTTTTTGATAGGTTTTAAATAAGGGATTTGAAAAAAATTAAGTGCTCAAATACTTCATTTTTTTCTTTATAAATTAGACCCAAGTTCTATGTGATAAATCATCAATGAATGTAATCACATATTTATGTTTCTAAAAAGAAACATTGGGAAATAACATAATATCACTATGAAGCAACTGTAATTTTTATCTTTCCTTCTAGGATTTTCCTTTATAAAATGGATCCTTATGTTGTTTTCCATGTTTACAACTTGGTAAAATGCCATATTTGAAATAAACTTGTGGAAAACCAATAACCATGTAGTGATTACTAATTTATTGAAATGAACGATAGTTGAGATGACCAAAATACTTATGTTAAATTTTACTCAAGTCATTATTATGTGAAACCATGACTTGTTAAGGTTGAGTTAACACAAATTTTTCAAATTAATACAAATGTGTTGGATGGTGAACCTTACCAGTGGCTATAATAGCAGACTAGTCTTTGATATTTCTAAGGACAACATTGGTGGGTGTAAAATCAAAAGTTTTGTTTCACTTAAATATGTGATATGATATATGTAGAAGAGTTTCATAGACAAGTATATAACATGGATAAGTTTATTACATATGTCATTCTCTATATTAATTGTCCTTTCACCCTCAACAACTAAAGGACTAGAGTTTCCCACAAAATTTTCAATTGTGCAACATTGGTTAATATTTTCAAATAATGAACCACCATTCACCATATAGTAAGAGAATCCATTTAGACATAATTGATATTATTTTTGCATAAAGTGTTTCACTTATCTTGGGAGGAGGAATTTAATCTTTAACATTTTTACTTCTAAGCATGCCATTTTCTTAAAACATGGATGTTCATCATGGTTTGGTTTTTTAAACCAATTACAACAATCTTTGTTGACATTGGAATCTACTTTCCATTTCCCTTTGTTTTGAATTGGGGAAGGATTTTTATAATTCAATGGATTACCCTTAGGCTTAGACTTTGCTTTCTCTTTTTCTCAAGAGGACCCTTACCTTTGCCAGAGTTGGGTTGTGACATTGCATTAGTATAATTGACCACTAATGTCTACTTATTAGTAGCTTAAGGTTAGATTTACTTAATTAATGTTAGTTTTTCCTATTCTCGCTAAAAATGTTCACATAACTTGTCAAAATTTGGTGCCACACATGTAAATCCTATATATTCTTGATGTGTGTGGTAGTTTGAAACAAAAATTGAGTAAGGATGACCCAATTTAGACTAAATAGTCATAATGTTTTTTTAATTAGTCTTGCTTTAACTAATCTCAACAAGTATAAGCCTCAAACACTTGAATTGAGTGATGAAGTCTTAAATATGAGGATAATTGTCTACATTAAGAGTAGTGAGCTTGTTTTCTAGTTGTCATGGCCTTAGCTTACTATGTTTTCCAAAAATATCCTCCAATGTAGTCTAAATTTTATAAGGTTCCATGACACCCTTAAAATTAAACTTTAATCTAAGGGATACTAACTAACCAAGGATGCCTCTAGATTTATTAGAATGATTTTTCTATTTTTTCCATTTCACAAGATCTAAAGGAGCACTTTCTTGATTTTTTGCAATGTGGCAAAGACACTTGTTAAAGAGAACATTGGTAATTCTTTCTTTCTAGCTAAAGTAGTTGGAATTTGAGAGTGTTATATTTTATTCCACCATATCTAGCATATAAATTTGAGTGAAAATATCCTAAAACAATTATATGTAATATTTTTTGAAAAAGTGTTTTCATAATTGCAATAAAAAAAATGTTTATGTAATTTAATTTTCAAAAATTGAAATACTAGTTCAAATGATCATCTCAATGAGAAAATCACAATGATGCATTTTCCTGATGATTGACCAAAAAAATTGTAATCTTCTATAATTCACACATAACTTCTTTGAAACCTTCCCACATATTAAAAAAAATCAAATAAACTCTTTTTGCCAAAAAATCCCTCTACTTTTCCCTTTTGTTGTTATTTAAAAAAATAGAACCCCAAATAAGGTTATACCATGGCCAAAATGTCTCATGGTTGAAGTAATTTTACTATCATTTCACTGACCTATGTTTTGGGCATTCTTTAAATTATTGGAAATATATTAAATAAACCTCAAACTTTTAATTTATATGGTTTTGGAAATTCTAAGTATAAATTTAATATTTTTTAAAATAATAAAAGGAATCTTTTGACACAAAAAAAAATCTTTCATAGTTTTCACATAACTTTTCACTCTAACCTCTATTTTGGGAAAAACTTATATCATTGAGAATATACTGAAGAGATACAAATTTTAGTTTATATACTTTTCCTTGTATAATTTTTCATATTTACAAAATAATAAATCATAATCTTCTAACATTCTTTTTTATTCTTTTACAAATATGAAAACATACATAGGGAATCATCAAAAGTATATAAAATAAAAGTTGTATATATCTTCAACATATTTCCAATAATATAAATTTCACTCAAAATAGAGGTATGAGTGAAAAGTTATGTAAAAATTACTAAATGTTTATTTTTATGTCAAAATATTCATTTTTTTAAAATGTTAAAAATATTTGTAGAATTGTAAAAAATTATAATAGGAAATTTTTAGGTATTTTTAATATCTTTCCAATGGTTTAAATAATTAACAAAATAGAGTTGGGGTGAAAAATTATGGTAAAAAAAGAAGGATTCCTAAATATGAGACATTTGGCCATGGTATAACCTTATTGAGGGATAACAAAACTCAATCTAGATAGGAAATACTAAAATTAAAGATGAACAGATAATATTATAATAGTAAAAATATACCAAATGTGATTAGAATTATTTTGATAAACTCATATTGAGGTGTGTTTGATCTGTAAACTCTCTAATATATGAATACACAGTTATAAATAGTGAACAAGCCCAAAGGGAATTGACTACAAAGGTTTCTACCATCCTACAACCACATTATCCCATCTTTGAGGTATATAGAGAATAAATTCCTAGGGCTAACCACTCACTAATACACCATAGAATCAAATGGTTGAGAGGTTTCCTATTGGCTAAAAAAACTAGGCACTTCCTATATACCATGAGGTATGTGGAATATAAGGTCCATATACAATGTTTTCTAATGGCTTGAGATTAAGATAATATCTCTCACACTGTAAATCAAGTAAAACTAATTACTACTTTGCCCATAATGAAAATTCCTATGAGTTTTAAAAATGTTATGACCAGGTTTGAACCTAGAGAATTTCTATAAAATAAAACTAAGTAAACCCTTAGTATTCTAATAGGTTCACCAATTTATGATTGACCAAGACCCATAAGGGCAAATTGAGAGCATAATATAGGTTATTTAGAGTAAACCACTAAATCTAGGATTAAAACTTGAAATGCCAAATAATACATGTCTAAAAACTAAATAGAATATTAAATAATGTATAAAAAATAACTATAGATTTGATCTTTTAGCGTGTATACAAAAATAAGTGAGGCACCTCTATCTATAATACCATATTAAATTTTTTGATAGGTCTCATAATCAAATTTACTACCATAAGATAAACAACTATAATAATTTCATAATAAATCTATGAAAGCTTCAAATCAAAATAAAAGAATTCATCCCAGTAGTATAGTTACCTTTTTTATTAAAACCATTGGCCTAATTATTCTAGTATAATAGTAACTCTCATCCACAATATGCCTCAACCACTATCCCATATTAAAATAAAAATAATATAGATTCATCTAAGTAGTATAGTTATCTCTTTTTATTAAGATCATTGGCCTAATTATTTCAATATAATAATAACTCTCATCCACAATATGTCTCACCCACTAGCCCTCTATGTTTTTATGTAGATAAGAGCAGAGACTAAGATTTTTAGACACATTAATCTTGTCACATGTACTTGACAATGCTTATTATTGACATGTCCTAAACCACATGACTTGCACACAAATATATCATTCTTATCCATCATTTCTCTAAGATATTTAAACATATGTGAGCTTGACCATTTGTTTGTTGTTAGCACTACACAAAACCTTCAAATTCAAATTCTTAAGATGCTTAACATCACCATCAAACTGTCTAAAACTTAGGATAGGTTTTTTGATATTTTGGGACTAGTACACCCTAGGCAAATAGGAGTGTTGTTTTGATCTTGACCACTTAGGCTAGCCACATCTCATGCCAAATAATGATTAGTTTCCAAAATCCAAATTATTTTTTTGGGTCTTCCCGCATGTTTCATAAAGTTAGCTAAACAAAAGTATTTAAAGGTTTACCTATTAATACATATAAAATGTCATTTATTACTCCCACTTGGCATTTACTTGGTTCAAGATTTCACTATTACACATTGATAAAATTTACCCTATTCTTTCAAAATTCAAAATCACTCACAAGGAGCATCCATAAGCAAATTCAACAACATTCCAAAGCAAGTCAAGATTTATCATTATCAAGTTTCAAATCCATATGTATAGTCACACACACACACACACACACACACACACACACACACACACACACACACACACACACACACACACACACACACACACACACACACACACACACACACACACACACACACACAAACACACACACACACACACACACACACACACACACATATTTAATGAGCACATTTTCAAAATTAATCTATGTGGGAGTAATAAATGGGATTGATTTCCCTCCTTAGAGTAATTTATATGTAGGTATCAATTAATCATCAAAGGGTTAATTGAGGTTAGCTTGATGCATTACACTCCCCTCTATTTTTTAGTTTTTCAAGATAGCAAAGTTCCCATAGGGTTTTAAAGACAAAATAAGAGAAACAACAATTTTTTTGTGGCATAAACTATATCATAATATCTCAATCTACTCAATAGGCATATGCACAAAAGGCACAGTGATATATTTTTCATTATAGTCAAATAGGACAAGTTTATGGTCAATAGACTCAAGTAGTTTGCATTTTAGTCCTCTTGTAGTAATCATGTCTAGATTTTTTGATTTTATTATTGATATATCATTATTATAATTATGCTTGTTTTTATATCTTCATGTCAATCATTTAACATAGTCCATTCGGACAAGTCCATTGTCAACAAATGTAAATGACATGCACTCTTATCCATTTACACCAGTCTTGTTTAAGAGTAGTTTTAGATCTTATTCCTGATTCTGAGCATGCATAGTCACCTATTTTACTAATTTTCACTTTCAAACACTCAAAATAATCAATAAAGATCCTAGTTTGAGCTAAGTTTTTTCCTTCCTATTGTTTTCCAAAAATAAAACTTTCTTGTATTTAAAATTTTTCAAAATAAGAATTATTGATTATTATATATCTTTAGCATTTTCATATATTCTAGTTTTACGCCTATATATCCATACAAATCTTATTTTTTATCAAAAATAGGGTTAGAGTTAGGTTTTTTTAGAGTAGTTAGAAAATGAAAAAAACAAAACTATTATCAACAAGAGTTAATCAAATATTTAATTAATTGATGATCTTATCTAATAATAGGAACTAGGTAAGTATCCACCAATTAGGGCCTACCCATGAATTCTAAATAATATAAGTGCATATTTAAACCATACAATAGTGTATAATAAATTAAGTATACTAACAAATTGTGTCTTGTATAACACTCGTAAACTATGAAATGCATATATGTATGAAATTAATATGTCATCTATTGAACACATATTAAATAACATTTGTAAATAGTGTAATCTACTAATCATGTCATGTTTAGGTCCTAATTTTTATTTTTTTTAACATTTAAATGTTTTTGTATTTTTATATTTTTTAAACTTTTTTATTTTTAGAATATTTGAAATTTGAAAAAAGCAAAATGATGATCACATCAACGAAAGGTGCATGGGAATATATTGTATCAAATGGTGGATGAGTCCTTTATCATGAATGGGAGGTACAAATTATGGGTGTATAAAAATATGAAAGGAAGTCATGTGGTGTACCATATCTATCATGCTCACTATTATCATAAATCACTATATGAAAAGTAATTCTAAATAGTTGAGGACTATGCAGAATTCATTGTATAGTATAAAAGTGTATCATTTCATATGTTCATTTTGGAACATGTTAAAATATCAAAAGTGATAATTGAGTGTGTATTGTAGGATATAGTGGCCTTTTTGGTTTATGATTAACTCTCTAACATGATCAATGTTAGATAGTAGGTTATTTGGTAAGCCTAACCATGTTCCTCTAAACTTGTTGTATATAGATCATGTATATGTGTATCAATTGGTTATGTATACTAATCCCAAATAGGTATGTAAACTATACATATAATGATACTAAATAGTTATATCAACCACCTCTATAAATGATCATGAATAGGTGTACCAAATAATCGTAATGGTGGTGGGGGTGGAGGAGGAGATATCAATGGTTGTAGATGATACTCAACCATACACCCGTAACTATGACTACCATATTTTAGTATATGTAATTTATGCATTTGTTCTATGCATCCAAGGGCATCTAAAAAATGTGTTTAAGACCTTGTGACTCTATATAACTAAGAATGGTGTGGCTAATATGGTTAAGCCTACTTGAAGAGGTAATATTATGCATCCTAAGACATTTTTTTCATGAATGTTTTTTTTTTAAAAAAATTAAAAAGGTTAAAATTTTAAATTTTAAAAATTGAAAAGGGAGAAAGGAAATAATACACCTTTAAGTAGATGAACCAAATTTCCATATAACAAGTAAAATATGACGATGCATTGGATAAGTATTCCCCCTTCTTAAATCAATTGGATATGTGGAACCTTATGTTGAACTAGTGGAAAATTGAGAGTGATCAAGTCTTAATTTTGAATAACTAATCAATATCTTGAGTTGGAAAGATGCATACTCCAACTCTCATGAATGGGGAAAACTAATCAATGTACTAATCCAAATAAGATGGAACTATAATGGGATCTTTAGAAGTGATGCTAATTCTATTGAGTGTCACTAGACTAAAACATACATCACCCATAATATAATATAGAACCACACAATGGGTTCTAAAATTAATGCCAAGGTTGTTGAGTACCACTATACTCAAATGTACATTACCATTAATAGAATGAATCACACTACTACATATGGATTTGGATTCTACTTAAATGATAAAAAAAAGAATGAATAATATTCATGCCTCCATAATGACCTCAATGCCAATATATTTGAATTCAAATAACAACCATTTATCTTTGAATTTGTAGTTTTATTTTAGTGAACATGTATGTGCACTAGTATCATGATTTTTGAAATTTTAAAATGTACACATGTACATGAATAAGTACCATTCCCCCAAAATATGTGTTAAATGATATAAAATTCTATGAATCTATATTCTCAATTATAATTTCATGTGAAATCTATAATTTTTATTCATGTAACTATTTTGCATATGCCCATACATATGTATTCAAGTGCATGTGAATCTATACTTTAAGTCTTTGTAAATTGAATGAATATGCATGTAATATTCCCCAAAAATATGTATCATTATGTCAATATCTATCATGTTTCTAATTTTTTAAATTACTTTGAATTTTTGAATCTTGTACTATGTGATTAGTTCCGATTTTGTATTGCTTTGATTCTTTAAAAACATGTATTTTGAATAGTTAAAACCTTTATTCTGGACCTATATTTTTTTTTCTATTTTTAGAGGCTTGAATGTTTATGAAAATCCCACTATGATGCCCCTATAGACACTTAAATTCTACCACATTTAGTGTCATAATTAACTTTTCTTAATATTAGCACACTAACTCAATCACCATCTTACATTCAAATTTCTTACTAACATCACTTCCCTCCCTTTTTTAATAATTAATTAATACATATTAATTAATCAAATAATGCACACATCTTCCATAAAACTAACTGAAATATATAATTTCTACCTCATCCAAACAACTTTTACACTTCTCTCAACCAAGTGTTGAGTCATCCAACTACTTCCTTAACTTTCTAAACCAATTCTTGAGTCATAATTGAACATTTTAACTACTATGGTGAGTCACTCAACTACCTTGACCCATTCATGATGATTCATTGAACTACCACTAAAATCTTTCCCTCTCTCACACATAGGAATTAGTCATCATCCATTGAGATGAAGACCCAAATCCAACCATTTATAATTATCATTATCAAATAAATCTGAATTTATCCCAACTTTTTTTTAGTTTTTTTTTTTAAACTTGACTATTAAAATAGTTATAAATTTTAATTTACAATCAAAGCTTATCTAATTTTTTAGATTTGTTTAGTTTTAAACTAATGCTAACCTATTAAAATTTAGTGTACATCTGAGTTGTGGATTAGGAGATATCTATTGGATTGAATTAATCTTGTTTAGGGCTTAATTATGTGTAAATGATGTGCACATGGCATGTACCATTATGTCAACATTTCCACATTTAGATGCCTACCCCACCTTGGGTATGCACATTATGTTGACATAATGTTGTCATTCCCACTTTTTAAATCCACCTAACACACTCTCTTTCTCTCCCTATATTATTATCACTTTTAGAGTGAATTTGGTGAGGAAATATGGACAAAAACAAGGAGAGTGAAGAGATATGCTCTTCATTATAATGTTATTATTCAAGTAATATATAGTTTGTCATTATTTTCAATCCATTAGCTTCATGGTTATGGTAATGAGCTCTTAGAGAGAACTTGGTTGAGAGTGTTTATCACTCCAATATGGTATCATAACGCTTCCAAGTTTCCTTTACTTAGCCTACTCAATTGCATTATTTTAGACCACTTATTCTTGGAATTATTTAGGCTTCAGAGGTTTAGTTGTCTACTCCATGTAGTTATTGGTGTTTTTGAACCCACCTCAGTTCTTATAAAGACTCTCCTCATCAATCCACATGGTAAGAGTGGTTAGATGTAATTTTATCATTATTATGTGTGATTTTTATGCATGATTTGTATCCTATAAATTATTATTTCCTTAAGGCCACTTTTTTTCTTACTGAGATCTAGTCAATGGGAAAGCAAAATAACATGAAGAGAGGGATTTAGTTTCATCTTTTTTGACTGAGTGGAGGAAGTGTGAAATTTTATGTCATCATCTCCTATATATCCATGCTAAAAGTTTCCTATATCCATCGTCCTCCACATAGCTTTTTCATTTCTATCTCATTCTACTTGTTCAACTCTTTATTTAGAGTCTTATTAGTATTTCAAGACTATGATTTTGAGACACTAGAATTTTAATATGTTAAAATACTACATTCCTCCTTGGCAATGCCTCCCTCATCAGTCTTAGGGATTTCATATCAAAAACCTACCTGATGGGTTCAAGTAGAAGATGGTGTTCTTCAAGATACTTTCTTCTCTTTGAGATCATCTACAATCTGATCATTAGTGATAATCTCATCATGTTGAGTGAATATGAGAATAGTATGCACACATTCAAAAACCATGGCATGAGATTAGGGGTCTTAGGATCTTCTCCCACTACCTATAATTTGATCCCTAGACTCCTCTTAGTCATCATTAGCCATAAGCCAATCAAACCTCCATAAAGCTTTCTTCTCTTTGAGTCTACCTACTCCAAATACCAATCTCTACCCATGATGCCACCCAGTCACTTCTAATGGATATCACCTCTAATTACCAACCCTACTTCATAGATGGTTCAAGAAAAATTCCTACCAGTTGATTCATGGATAACAAAGGTTGTCTCTTAGCTTTTTACTAAATCATGCAAGTGTGGGGAGGTCCATGGTTTGAACCTACCCAACTACACTCAAATCACAACCTTTGATATAAAGTTAGTGGTGTCATTCTAAAAGTGGTTTTTTAAAGTGGGGAGGAAAACGCTTTTTAAAGTGGTGATTAAAGAGGTTTCTCCTTTGTGTAAATGTAGGTGCTTTTAACATTTTTAGGGGAGAACATCATTGGTGGTATACTTTATCAAAGTGGGAAAATTGTAAATTGGGTAATTTTAAAATAAGGGCACATTATTGTAAAAGGAAAATTTTGTTATGACTAATTTTTTGAGTTATTTTTTGGCACCCACACTCTTTCACTCTCTCTATTCAAAGATAAAGGGTGAGGCATAGTCTCACAGGAGGTTAGACCCCCTCATAGGCAAAACAAACTTGTTTTTTACTCCTTTTATTATATTTTACATCATACTTTTCATACTCATAGATTCATTTTTGGTTATAACCAACATCCATTATGGAGGGCATTTTAATGTAAATTTGGGTGTTTTTTTTGTCATTCCAAAGGCCATATATGTTTCAAGTTATGTTTGGCATCAAGGGTTTTTCCCCTCAATATTGACATGTACTGTAAGCATGCAAAAGGCTCTACCCTCATACCCCATAAGGGGTACTGATCCTTGACCATTCTATGGGATACCATCCCTAGACCCCCACACTCGATCCCTTTTTTAGTTCTTCTAAGCATCAAAGACCATAGGGTGAGGTTTGATCTGATAGGTTGTTATATCCTCCCACAAAAACATTTTATTTCACTCTTTAATTTATTTGTACACTTGAGGATGCATTTTAAATATATCTTGATGCTTTACATATTTTTAATAATTTTTTTGTGTCACTTATGTTTTTGGTCATCTATTACTTATATTATTATAGTTGATGCTTCTAGGCCTACTAATATTGCACGCTCTAAATATCCCACTCTAATTCCACCTACATAAAGGATTGCCTATTTTAAAAAGCACACCACTATTTTTGGCTCCTAAATGCTTTGTTTCATATGTCACATAATAAAATTGTGTGCATTGGGAAGCATCTATAAGGTATTAATACCTTAATCAAACATATTACATGGATTGCTTGACATGGCATTGGTTATTTAATAGGTGGTTTACCTTTGATGGGATTATTTGATGAAAGAGCTACTATTTTTCTATGCTTTACTCTTTTTGGGGATAGTGAGCTAAATATGATCTCCATTTCACCTTCACTCAAGCTTGAATAACCTAATATTATAGCTTTCATACATGATCAACCTAACACACATTTAAATGCTTTTTTACATTCTCATGTTGTACATTTCACACCTAATCATATGTAGGCATCATCATTCACCATCCATATTCATTTGAGATGGATTTTAGATCACTTTTGGTGGTGTCATCAATATTCATAAGGATTTTTCTAGCATGATTCCTTTATTGTGTAGATTCCTTATTCACCCACTACACCCTTATTTTAGGAGAAACTCTCTTTTTATTAATAGTGTCTTCTATAGATTGACAACATTCTAGATTTTCTTATATAATCTAGTGTTTATTACATTTTGGATTATTTTGTACTTACACTGAGCTATAAAGTGCCATGGGGTTTTTTGATTCAGCCTTGTCTACCTTTATAGATTTGTGTCCTCTATTTTAGGCACCTTTTCATTCCTTAAATTATTTAACTTTCCCATCGCCACTAGGGACATCTTATTGAGATATTTTATCTATATTTTTGACACCATTTATTTAAAATTTCAATAGTCTCTTTCAGCATGATATGGATATATTTTGATGCATAGAGTCTCAACTTGTCAGTGTTTGAGTAGTGGATTTAGTCCACTCATACATACTTTTTGTGTCATTCCACCCAGTCAACAATATGGGGGTATGGTATAGATCTTGATTCTTCAATTATCATGTTCCTTATTAACCTTGGCATACCCAATATTCTAATAGTAGATCAAATTTAGTTTGGGGAACCTTTTCTTCACTATTGACACCTCTAATAGTCTCTTTTTGTAAAAGTTATTCTGGTGAATATAGTTGTAGTTGTTTTTTGTGACTAAGTAGTAAATCTAGGCCACTCATGCATATTTTACTTCTTTTATGACTTTAGAGTCTTCCAAGTGCATTTTTGTTTGAAGGACTTCAATTCATCTACTGCACCTACGTCAACATTATGTTAAGACACCTTGTAACATAAGTTCTCTCTTCAATTCTGATGTTGTTTCTAATTTAGTGTTTTTTATTGAGTGAACCTCATACAAAGTACTAGTTCTTATTTGATGTGGTATTTAAAATGACTTGACATCCATGTAACCTGGTAATATGGATTACTTACCATAGGGACACTTGATATTTCACTATGCTTTTGTGCATGGGTATCTCATTAGGCATAGTATCTAG